>JAUIMM010000728.1:852500-1344340 GCA_031769625.1 Taudactylus pleione
GCTTTTATCTCCTTTGAATCATATTATCAGTCAATAGAGGAGATTGTATTATATACTGTATTCTGAGCATTTAACTTACAAAATAGACAGAATACATGTGCTACAGTGAATTTCTACAGGGTGCACAGCTTATTATTGCAATCACTGCCCCAAGCAGCTATCACCGGGAAGCTCCATTCTCAGCTATGCTCCTACTTCGACAAATATACATTGCTGGAGGTCACGCAGCCTTCGCGTCCTGCCTATGAGGGGTACAACCCGTGCAAAGCAGCTAGTTCAGTTCGTCAGGGCTAACAGCAGGCGTCTGGGGAAAATGCTTCGCCTTTAATAATTCCACCTGTACGCAGGGACGAAAATGTCGTTTTCGTCACCTCTGCTTGCGATGTGGTGGCAATCACCCAGTTGCCAAGTGTTTCAAGGGGGGTGCCCAGCAGCAGCCTGCACAGCCAGCAAAAGGCACAAGTGCTAAGTAAAGTTCCATCCCCTGTCCGTGTCACAGCGATAGCAAAATGGTTGAGTTGGTACCCGGTTCTGCAGGACGCAGAATTTTCGTTAAAAGGCTTCAGTTTTGGTTTTCGTTTACCTATTTGCAGGGATGTCGACACATATTCGCCTAGAAATTTGAAGTCTGCCTTTGAATTGCCTCACATTCTTAGGGAAAAAGTGGCTGGCGAGGTTAGCGTCAGGCGCATTGCAGGGCCTTTTGCAGAACCCCCATTAGGGATCTTGTGAATTCCCCGGTGGGAGTGGTTCCCAAGAAAATTCCAGGAAAATACAGGCTCATGCAACATCTGTCTTATTCGCCAGGCTCGTCAGTAAATTATGCCATACCAGTTGAGGTTTCCTCGGTGGTGTACCAGTCTTTTGACGATGCTTTGGACGTCATTAGGTGTTATGGTCCGGGCGCACTGATGGCTAAGATAGATGTTGAGTCAGCTTTTCGTCTACTTCCTTTGCACCCAGAGTCATTCCAGTTTATGGGATTTTAGCTTGGACAACGGATATTGCATAGACAAATGCTTGCCTATGGCGTGTTCTGTGTCCTGTGCGTTTTTCGAGCATTTTAGCACCTTCCTACACTGGTGCGCGGAATTTATTTATTTAATTTTTGCGGTAGTCATGGAATAGCCCACTATCTCGATGACTTTCTGTGTGTCGGCCCTTCCGGTTCAGGCAGATGCAGTTATCTTTTGTTTTCTTTACGAGCGCTGTTTTCTCATTTGGAGTTCCCGTTGCTGCGGACAAAACGGAGGGCCCTTCCCCTTGTCATTCCTGGGTATCGAGATCTGTACCTCGGCGGGTTCTTGTCGCATTCCTCTCGATAAGCCTGTCAAGTTGCGTAATGCCATAGCGGAATGCACGGCTTCCAGTAGAATTACCCTGCGGCAGGCGCAATCCCTCCTGGGCCTGTAAAGTAATTCCAATGGGCAGAGCTTTTTCACGTAAATTGGAAAGGGCCACGGCTGGTGTCACTAACCGAGACATTTGCTACGTTTATCCTCAGAGATTTAGCAGGACCTCTCTGTCTGGGTCTCGTTTCTTCGGGATTTTAATGGCAATCGGTTGTGGATGTCTCCAGCCGCTGACAATTTGCAGCTGTTCACCGACGCAGCAGACACCACAGGGTTCGGATGTTACCTTGATGGCTCCTGGTGCGTTGGCCGTTGGCTGGAAGAATGGGTGGGAAAGGGTTTGACTAAGGACTTACTCCTTCTCAAACTCTTTCCCATAATGGTTTCCTTGGAAATCTGGGGGGAATGGTTACGCAATCGCAGCATCATTATCAGGTGTGACAACCTGGGCGTGGCCCATGCGATACAATCAGCAACATGCGGCTTCCCTGCTGGTTTTGCGCTTGCTAGCGCAGCTGTGCTCACATGTTTGCGCTGTAACATCATGTTTAAGGCAAGACACGTTCCTGGGGTGGAGAATGAGATAGACGATGCGTTATCACGTTTCCAGTGGGCTAGGTCCCGATCTGTGGCCCCTGGTGCTGACGTTGTGCTTTGCCCCTCTTATGTTTGGCAGGTGATCGAGCCGGCATGGAGGGCTTAGCAGAACAGTCTTTAGCCCCCTCCACGTTGCGAGCATATCGGCAGGCATGGAATGAATGGGAAGATTATTCCCGTAGCAGCAAACAGGCAGGTAAGAGTCAGCATCGTTCGATGCTTTCTTTTATTTGGAGTCTCCATTTGGCTGGCAGATCCAGGGCTTCTGTTGCGCGCTCTTTGGGGGGCATTGCATTTTATTGTAAATTGAAGGGCCAACCTGACTTTACTAAAAGTTTTCTGATTGTGAAGGCTTTAAAGGGTTGGGCACGGGTCTCCCGGCCAGTAGCTGACCGTAGGAGACCTGTGGACGCTCATCTGCTTCCGGCAGTATTAGGGGCGGTTCTCGGAGTGGCTCTTACTGCGTATGAGGCGGTCCTGATTCAAGTGGTGTTTTCAGAGGCTTTTCACGGCACCTTGAGGGTATCGGAGCTGGTGGCATCATCCAAATGGGTTGATGCCGCCATGCTCCTCTCGGATATCCTGGTCAGTGAGAGGTCTGTTCTCTGTAGGATTCGGCGGTCAAAGACCGACCAGACTGGTAGGGGTAGGTGGATCTCGTTGGGTCCATCTAGGTACGAACAGATCTGCCCTGTGGCACTAGCTATGCGGTATGAGTTATTGCGGCCGGATGTTCCTGGTTCATGACTCATGCATATGGACAGGACTCCGCTTACCAAATACCAGTTTGGTTGGTTTTTGAAGAGGTGTGTATCAGTTTTAGGCCTCCCGCCTCAAGATTTTGGTACACACTCGTTTCTGATCGGAGCCGCAACTTCGGCGGCAGCTGCGGGTTTCTCGGCATCAGAAATTAAGGACCTAGGACGTTGGAAATCGGATAGTTATAAAGGTTACATTCGACCTAGGCGTGAAGGCCCTTTGTTTTAAAGTCATTTCACAGTCTGTTCCGGTTACGTTTATATTTTATGCTTGCCTGGTTTTTGTCTTGTCTCATGTACTGTCCTGTCTTGTCTGTTACCCCTGTCCGTCCTACTCGGGATTAGCTACTCGCCATTGCTGGCAATGGGAGTCTTGAGGGATTTTACAATTTTTACCTGAACTGACGGATTCAATTCGGCTATTCTCAATCATTTAATTAGGCCATAGTCCATCCCTCAGCAGGTTTTTATTTTACCTCTTGCCGAGTTCACCTGTTTTTTCCCAATTCCCCACCCATTCTTCCCCTTTGTGTCTTCTGTTTGTCTCAGCCACTTCAAATAGTAAAGTCGGCGACCAGTAGAAAATTTTTCTTTTTGGCAGATACTCACTTATGTTCTATCAGATCCCACTAATACACCATAAAATTTTATTGTTTTATGACAATTACTAATTTTTTATTTACTGTTTTCTTCCACCTTTAGGATTGCTCTTTGACACGCAGGACATTTGGGTTATAGGCCACTCATATATTTTCTGGGCTGCTAGGTTTGAGTTCAGATCAAGCTCCAATTTTTGAATATTCAGCTAGGGTCCGTTGGATAGGTTCCAGAGGTATGAGATGGCATTCCTTTTGTCCTAAACTGTTAGAGTATGCAAGGCTTTTTGGTAGGCCACGTATTTTGGTGGCTTATTTAGGAGGCAACGACTTAGGGCAAAGGTCCACTGTAGAATTACGAGTTGATATTGTCAACGATTTGGCGAGGGTGCTATCGACCTGGCCCTTGTGTAAATTAATTTGGTCTTGCATTGTACCTCGACAGGTCTGGAGTGGGGTTAGGAGTTTTCCTGCTAATGACGAAGCTAGGAAGAAACTTAATTTCGCAGTTGCCAAATTTGTGATGGCCAATTATGGCCGTTTCATTTACCATAAGAACATTCAATTTCGATTTAGTTATATGTATAGACCTGATGGAGTTCATTTAACAGAGGAGGGTTTGTCATTGTTTATTGGGGATCTTTTTGAGGAGTTGGCGTTATTGGGGTAGTACTTGGTATGGTGGCGGTGCGGCGGTTCTATAAGCAGAACCTTGCTGTGGCGGGAAAGAACGGCAGGTCGCCAGTCCGGGTGCAATTATGATTTAAGGGCGCTCCCTTCGTTGACTGGTAGTTGGCTGTACCAACCTAACGGGGGGCAGTATCACCACCTAAACGGGTGGGAAGTCAAGATGGGGGTGAGCGTTACCTTTTGTTGATGATATGAGTTACATGGTTATGTGTATGCACTCTGGGCGATCTACGCCTGCTATGCCTTTTGTTGTTTGTGTGTGGGCATAGCAGATCTGGCTGATTTCTGGCCGTCCTTTCTTTGCCACCATACATCCTTAAATAAATAATAATTATTATTGCTCCAATAAATCGCCATCAAGTTATCTGCCAAATCCACGTCTCAGTGTCTTTATTTTATGTTAGTATGATAAGTGGTTTGCACACATGACAACACCTCATCCGATAGAAGACATCACTGCCACACCGCCCATGTGAGAATTAGTTCTACGAGGGACAGTATACTTATATGGGAAACCGGGAAGGCAGATATACTACTATAGTATTTCTCTCCTGGGGTCTCGAGTCCTCATATATCTGTCCTGCCTCCTGCACACTTACCTTGCGGGTCTCAAGCAGACTGCGGGTTGGGGATCCTTGTTCTACATCAGGGAAAACGTTACAGAAATTACTTACCTGTTGTTTTTTCAATAGGTTTTTACTCCAGTTATGATACCAACTCGGTTTACAGCACTGAAGTGACGCCTACTGCAAGAGCCTATACTCCACAGGTAATGTGACCGCAACAGTACAAATAGAAAATTGCAGCGCTAAATAAATTACACAATTTATTACTTAAAAAATTGTCACATTAAATATAGAAATAAAAATAAATAGATAAGTTTCTAGCAAAATTCAATAAACAAATATTAGTGGCACTCAATGATTCAAAAATTAGACATGCATGTTAGGAATAAAAATGCTCATATATGTAAGCAAGCACCCTGTTCAGGCACCGTCACTGCTCATATTACCGCACAGGTTCAACTGTACACATTCCATTGGAAATGACAACTTTACCGGCTTGAAGTGGTTCCAGTAAGTACCTGCGCCGTAGCTAGATGGCAGTGCGCCCAGTGCAGCACTGCCCGCCCCTCTCACTCCCTCTCCGCCCCCCCCCCCCCCCCCCGAGCGCTTACCCTACCTTCCGGCAGTAGGAGGGCGGCCGGGATCTTCCATGGATTTTTCACTGTCCAGCGCGCACCAGCCGGAGGTCTCTATCTGCAGACCTCCGGCACAGAAAAGTGTGTGGCCGGTGCCGCTGCAGGATGGCGCCCGGTGCACATGACCCCTCAGCCCCCCCCTAGTTGTGGCCCTGTAAGTACTGTATAGGTGGTGGTCCTAATAATAAAACCGCACAGGACTCCCTATGATGTGAAGGGTAAATCTTCAAACAGCTGCAGCTGCGAAGTAGTCCAAAGTGTCTTGTGGTGGTGGCGGATTAGAGATGGAAATGATCCCAGCCACACCAAATCTGTCTGTTGAACCTTGGGTCGGCTGGAGGTGCTGGACAATTCAGTAGGTAATTCCAATAAGAACACAGTTCCAAATGGATTGTCCCAAACACAGTGAAGATGCAAATAGGAAAGGGTGCCTGAATCGTGGTGCTTCACCAACGCGTTTCACTGCCTAACTGGCAGCTTTTTCAAGGTGACCATACCGTTCCCAGTAGGGCTCTTATATAGTGCCAAACATTTGTAATTAATTACATCCAGCTGTGTCTAATCACATAGATAAAACGTAGTGTACAACCACAAAAAACATACATTAGATTTCAAAATTAGAAAGAACAAGAATGGAGACAAACCAATAACCTCTGTGACCGCAAAAGTGTAACATACGGAAAAGTTAGTAAATGGCACAATGTGCTCAGTGGTAGGAGAAGACGTAACTTTAGACTTTAGGTTGTTACAACTTCAGATTTGCAAAAATTCTGGGATAAACAACTTCTGGGACAATTAAGCAGACCACGCATTACCCACATGGGGCCTGATTCAGGGTAGATCTTACGTTTTTCAGCAATTGTTTCAGAGACTTCAGAGTTGTATGCATCTCAACCACATCTCCACCTAACCTGAATCAGGTCCAGGTACTGTATATATATATATATATATTAGGGGTGAGCGGGTTCGGATTTCTGAAATCCGAGCCCCCCCGATCAGAGTCCGATCCGAGTCAGGCTCGACTTTTCCCGCCTGACTCGGATCTGACATCGAGGCAAAACGTCATCATCCTGCCTTCCGAGTCTCGCGGGTTTTGGATCCTATATAAGGTACCCGCGTCGGCGCCATTTTCTCACTCGGCTGTGGACAGTGAAGAGGGAGGGTGGGAGTTAGTGCTGTGTAGTGTAGTGTAGTGTAGTGCTGCTGTTGTCCACTACTTCAAAGTCCATAGGGGCTGGCTGTGTTGTGCTGTGCTGCTGTTGTTAATAGGGGCTGTGTCCACTACTTCAAAGTCCATAGGGGCTGGCTGGACTGTGTTGTGCAGTCAGTTCCAAAGTCCTGTGCAGTGTCCCAGTCCTAAAGGGGTGCTGTAGTGTTGTCCAGGGGGTGCTCTGTCCATCAGGTGTGCTCCCCCCAAGTGCTAAAAAAATAATATATTTTCTGTGTTTGTGAATTGTGTGCGCAGTAGCCGCACGTGCATCAACAAAGTAGTGCCAAGCGTGCGCCTGTGTCATAAGTAAAGGGCCGGCTGGCTTGACCGTTAAGGGTGCTGTAACCCCCGAAAGTACACTCCAGTCCAAACCAAAAAAAAAATTATTTTCTGTGTTTGTGAATTGTGTGCGCAGTAGCCGCACGTGCATCAACAAAGTAGTGCCAAGCGTGCGCCTGTGTCATAAGTAAAGGGCCGGCTGGCTTGACCGTTAAGGGTGCTGTAACCCCCGAAAGTACACTCCAGTCCAAACCTAAAAAAAAATTATTTTCTGTGTTTGTGAATTGTGTGCGCAGTAGCCGCACGTGCATCAACAAAGTAGTGCCAAGCGTGCGCCTGTGTCATAAGTAAAGGGCCGGCTGGCTTGACCGTTAAGGGTGCTGTAACCCCCGAAAGTACACTCCAGTCCAAACCTAAAAAAAAATTATTTTCTGTGTTTGTGAATTGTGTGCGCAGTAGCCGCACGTGCATCAACAAAGTAGTGCCAAGAGTGCGCCTGTGTCATAAGTAAAGGGCCGGCTGGCTTGACCGTTAAAGGGTGCTGTAACCCCCGAAAGTACACTCCAGTCCAAACCAAAAAAAAATAATTTTCTGTGTTTGTGAATTGTGTGCGCAGTAGCCGCACGTGCATCAACAAAGTAGTGCCAAGCGTGCGCCTGTGTCATAAGTAAAGGGCCGGCTGGCTTGACCGTTAAAGGGTGCTGTAACCCCTGAAAGTACACTCCAGTCCAAACCAAAAAAAAATTATTTTCTGTGTTTGTGAATTGTGTGCGCAGTAGCCGCACGTGCATCAACAAAGTAGTGCCAAGCGTGCGCCTGTGTCATAAGTAAAGGGCCGGCTGGCTTGACCGTTAAAGGGTGCTGTAACCCCCAAAGTACACTCCAGTCCAAACCAAAAAAATATATATTTTCTGTGTTTGTGAATTGTGTGCGCAGTAGCCGCATGTGCATCAACAAAGTAGTGCCAAGCGTGCGCCTGTGTCATAAGTAAAGGGCCGGCTGGCTTGACCGTTAAAGGGTGCTGTAACCCCCAAAGTACACTCCAGTCCAAACCAAAAAAAAAAATATTTTCTGTGTTTGTGAATTGTGTGCGCAGTAGCCGCATGTGCATCAACAAAGTAGTGCCAAGCGTGCGCTGTGTCATAAATAAAGGGCCGGCTGGCTTGACCGTTAAAGGTTGCTGTAACCCCCAAAGTACACTCCAAACAAAATAAAAAATATTTTCTGTGTTTTTGAATTGTGTGCACTGTGGCTGCACGTGCATCAACAAAGGAGCAGTGCCAAGCGTGCCCTGTGTCCCAACAGTAAAGAGCCGGCTGGCTCATTTCTTAAAGGGTGGTGTAACCCACAAAGTGCACTACTCTCCAGCAAAAATAAAAAAATATTTTCTGTGTTTGTGTGCGCCTTAGCCGCACGTATATATCAATATAACATAAATGGAGGACCAAACTTTCTCCGATAAAAATAAAATAGGGAAAGATCAAGAACCACTTCCTCCTAGTGCTGAAGCTGCTGCCACTAGTCATGACATAGACGATAGCATGCCATCAACGTCGTCTGCCAAGGCCAATGCCCAATGTCATAGCAGAGGGCACATACAATCCCAAATGACAAAGTTCAGGAAAATGACCTTGAAAAAAACATTTAAATCATCTGAAGAGAAACGGAAACTTGCCAATATGCCATTTACGACACGGAGTGGCAAGGAACGGGTAAGGTCTTTCCCTATGTTCATAACTAGTGGTTCAGCTTCACATGACGATGGAAGCCCTCCTCCCGCTAAAAAAATCAAATGAGTTAAGCTGGCAAAAGCACAGCGAAGAACTGTGCGTTCTAAGAAGATATCACAAATCCCCAAGGAGAGTCCAAGTGTGGTGGCGGTTGCGATGCCTGACCTTCCCAGCACTGGACGGGAAGAGGTGGCTCTTTCCACCATATGCACGCCCCCTGCAAGTGCTGAAAGGAGCACCCACAGTCCACTTGCTGATATGCAAATTGAAGATGTCACTGTTGAAGTACAACAGGATGAGGATACTGGTGTAGCTGGCACTGAGGAGGAAGTTGGCGAGGAGGATTCTGATGGTGATGTGGTTTGTTTAAATCAGGCTCCGGGGGAGACAGTTGTTGTCCGTGGGATGAAAAAGCCCATCACGGTCATGCCTGGGCAGAAGACCAAACATTCCACCTCTTTGGTCTGGCAATATTTCTATCCAAATCCGGACAACAACTGTCTTGCCATATGTACCATATGTAAAGGTGAAATAAGTAGGGGTAGGGACGTTAACCACCTAGGAACATCCTCCCTTACACGGCACCTGCAGCGCGTTCATAAAAAGTTACTGTCAAGTTCAGAAACTTTGGCTAAGACCGTAAGCAGTCCAGAGACACCTAAATCCCTTTTTCCTGTTTTATCCAAGGAATCGGTGGATGAGGAGGATGAGGACGACATCTTGCCTCCGTAGAGCCAGTTTGTGCAGGGACACATTAATTGCCAGCTTGTTTTGTGGGGGCCCAAACGAACCAATCATTTCAGCCACAGTCATGTGGCAGACCCTGGCACTGAAATGATTGGTTTGTTAAAGTGTGCATGTCCTATTTATACAACATAAGGGTGGGTGGGAGGGCCCAAGGACAATTCCATCTTGCACCTCTTTTTTTTCTTTGCAGTATGTACTGTTTGGGGCCTAGTTTTTCAAACTGCCATCCTGTCCGCCACTGCAGTGTCACTCCTAGATGGGCCACGTGTTTGTGCCGCCCACTCGTGTCGCTTAGCATAGTCATCCAGCTACCTTGGTGCAATCTTTTGGCCATAAAAACAATATTGTGAGGTGTGAGGTGTTCAGAATAGACTGGAAATGAGTGGAAATGAAGGTTATTGAGGTTAATAATTGCATAGGAGCAGAAAAACCCACAAATTCTGTGATTTAAGCTGTTTTTATGCTTTTTTTAAAAAAATACAGATCCAAAACACAAAACCCAGAACCCAAAACACGGAAGGGTGGTTTTGGCAAAACCAATCCAGATCCAAAACACGAAGAAAGATCCAGATCCAAAACCAAAACACAAAACACGAAAAGTGGCCGGTGCACACCCCTAATATATATATATATATATATACAGGTGCAATCAGAGTGTGTACGAGTTTGCATTGCCCATACTTGTTTGCGCACATTTTTGATGCTCTGTGAATTAATGTATGATGCGTGCTGCAAATGTACGGAATTATCATTTCTGCATGAGCCTCATCAGACTGTGCAGGGAGTACACTACCAGACAGGAAGGTTTGGAATCTCTCTCCCAGAAATACGTGAGTAATGTAGCCCATAGGCTAAAGATAGGTGTTAGCGATTGGGTCCAATCTTAGAAATTTTACCGTTTGGCTGCCCTCATAGAAATCTATGGGGGCTGCTTTTGGGATCAAAAACTGGGGAACCAGAGCAGATATCTCTGCTGTTGACAGGGCTTAACCAGCAATTATTTTTTTTAATAGAAATATGCCACAAATAGTGAAAGACATGCAAAGATTTGCATCATTTACAAAGCACTTATCACTTATTTGCAATAGAGTTTTTCTTTTCCCTGTAAAAATGATTTCCTCATGTGCAGGGCCGGATCATAGGCGGGGCGAATGGAGCAGTCGTCCCAGGGCCCCCACACATAGAGGACCCCCACACACTGACCCACTCCCCCATTACAATGGAGGCCAATTCCAGGATTGGGGGGATCCCGGGATTTTAGGCCAAAAACGCCGGGATTGAACTGCGCATTGCGCAGTTTGGCCGGGCAGCGTTAAGCACTTTGCTTAGAGCGTGCTGTCCGGCGCTCGGCAGCGAGCATGCAGCGCGGTGTGCAGTCTGTATGTGGCACAGCGGGCGTGACTTCAGAGGTCACGCTGCGCAGCCCCACGCCGGCTCTCCCCCTCAGCGACTGCGGAGGTGAGCGGCACTGCAGAGTGCAGATAGACTGGGAGTGGGGACTGGGGGAGCCCGAGATGGAATGCCGCGGTCTCCTCCTTAGCTGGACTCCGGACTGTCACCGCCACCGCCACTGCCGTGTGAAGAGGATGAAGGAAAGGATTGAGGAGCAGAACGGAGGCTGTGTTTTTTTTTTGTAATTAATGTGGTGCTGGCTGGGGGTGCCATAAAAGTAGTTTTATTTCTGTGGGGGACCCTAAAAGTTAGATTTTTTTTTTTTCGGTCCTGTGGCCCCCACAAGTTTGCAGCCCAGGGGCCCCCACAGACCTTAATCCGGCCCTGCTGACGTGACATATAATATGTTCCTCCGTATCGTTATACTTCTCCTCCTTTCCTCTCCACCTTCTCCTCGTCCTTACGGTGATCATTTTAGGATAAGCCTTATGAACAGAATGGGCGCAGTCTATGCCAAGAAGAACGCTATAGACACAATAACACGTTTTGGGAGATTTCCTTCCATCTTGAGTTCCAAGATAAACAAGTGTAGCTTCCAGCGTCTGAGAATAGACTCACGGCAGACATGGCGGCAGATGCGGGGGCTCCATCCACGTATTATAAAGGAAACAAGTAGAATTTCAGAGAAGTAAAAATCTATTAAACGCTGCCTTTCATGTTTTGCTTGCAGGTCCCTGTACGTGACTGGACTGATGAATCTCTGAAACAAGTCAGACATGTAACTCACGTGTAATATAGTTGTCATTTATTAATCACTGTTTCGCCACAATCAATGAAAAATCTATTGCACTTACCTGACCTTTATTGTCAGGTTTCATATCCTCAATAGACAGGAACATGGAACATCAATATCAGAACTGTGGACTATGGGAAAATATATACAGTATGTGCAAGATCTGAGAAAACATAACCTCTGTAACAGTAATACACAAGTAACATGACTATATGTAACATATGATTACATTTGGTGAGTAGTGATGTCACTCCTGTAAACATATAACATATTTGGGGCTCTATTCATTATGTTAATTATCTGGGTCCGAGTGGACCCCGATAATTAACATTTCAGCTCATCATTGCTCCGTGCCGGAGACAGCTGATCCGAAAATCAGCTGTCTCCCCAAATCTTCTCACTGCTCCTTTAGGAGCAGTGAAACTAGTGTGCTTGCGTGAACAAAAGCCTCGGCGTCCGGCGGAAGGATTTAAAAGGAGCGGGTTTCAGGAGCAAACGCCGTCTGAAGAGGGCGAATGCTCCCACGGTCAAGCTCCGAAAATATTATATTTTTGGAGCTTGACGAATGTAGGTCTCCATACTAGTGTATAGGGACAGCGGGCCAGATCGCGAGAGATGTTTTTGATGAATGGCCCGAAAACCTAATTTCTATAACAAAAACCTCTTAATTTTCACCTGCTTTTGTAGAAATTAAGTTGTAATGAATAGAGCAGCAATGTGACACGATTCATTATAAAAGAGTTTATCGATGGAATATATAACTGACAATAGAGGTAATACACTGGATATGAGGATACAAGCAAGCCAAGTGTATTTACTATACAAAGCCACAAATACTTCAAGACGTATATACAAAATATGATTAGTATTACACTGATAATGGCAATCTGACAACCCTCTGTCAATGGTAATTCTGCTCCATGCACAATTGGGCTAACTTAATGTAATAAAGTATCAGCAGTAGAACACATAGCATACCAATCAGATTTTATTATTCGTCGATCTGACTGCTAGACTGCTGCAAGCTGAGATCTGGTTGGTTGCTCTGCGATGCAGCATGCAATTGCTCTATTGCATCATGTGAAGTCAGTCTGGGGACTAAGGCCCTCATTCAGAGCCGTACGCTCTGAGCAGAGCGCACGCCTTGAATGAGGGCCGGGCTCCATTTTCATGGAGCGTCCTCCTGGACGCTCGTATAGCTGTGGGTCACCACCCACAGGCTATACGAGCGTGCTTTTTGATGGCCGCGATGGTCGAGACCATCGCGACCATCGAAATTGCGAGCCGGAGCCTGCGGTTGAGGTTTTCAACCGCAAGCTCCGGAGTGATTTTGGCTCTATCAGAGCCAAAATCACTCCCACTGACATCACTAGTGATGTCAGTGGGCCGGCTTCTGACGGGAGGCGTTCCCGTGGGAACGCCCCCGTCAGGGAGGCACGCCCCCGGCACGCCCACCAAAGGGGGCGTGCTGTCAATCAACATTGACAGCACGCCCCCTTTGATCGGACACAACGAGCGAAGGACTTTCCTTCGCTCGTCGCGTCTGGCGCATGCGCACGACGGAGCTCCCTCCGTCGTGCGCATGCTCAGTGCATAACATCGACCCACTTGCGAGCGGACAGCCGCTCGCGAGTGGGTCTGAATCAGGCCCTAAGTGCTTGATTCAGCAGTGCATGCAAGTCCACTGCTGAGCGCAGGACCCATTCTATGAGTGTGCAGAAGGGGTCCTGCTCAATCGCACGTAAGCCATTGAATGCCTTTGCCTGATTGACAGGCAGAGGCATTTAAGGGGCAGAGTGGGGGCGGGGGGTGGCTGGTGTTACGGGAAACGGGGCGTGTCAGTCCCGTTTTCCGGGAGTGGCCAGCCCAGAGACTGTGTGGACGTACGCAGTCTTCTGGGCTCACAAGCCGGCCAGCCTGAGCAAGCTGAGGCTTACTCGGCTGTCTGGCTGCCCAGTGCCATCCACCATCGTGACCATCCACCATTGACGGTCGCGATGGTGATGCCGGCCTGCGACCTTCGCCGCAGTGCTGGGATCGCAAATGCAGCAGGGGGTGTCGTATACCTCCTGCTGCATTTGCATTATTGCAAGGGTCGCAATTGCAAAGCTGCCTGCGTGCATACAGTACATCATATATCTGTAGCCTGCGTGCAGCGTTGCAACTGCGATCCTTGCTGAAGCTGAATCAGGCCCTAGCCCCCATCCTCATGTGCAAAATAAACTATGTAATAAATGATTCAGTACCTGAAGGAGAGGATGGATAGCCCTGGAAACGTAATGCGCCACAGTACATTTGTCAAACAAAAACATAGGCCCTCATTCAGAGCCGTACGCTCTGAGCAGAGCGCACGCTCTGCATGAGGGCCGGGCTCCATTTTCATGGAGCGTCCTCCTGGACGCTCGTATAGCTGTGGGTCACCACCCACAGGCTATACGAGCGTGCATTTTGATGGCCGTGATGGTCGTGACCATCGCGACCATCGAAATTGCGAGCCGGAGCCTGCGGTTGAGGTTTTCAACCGCAAGCTCCGGAGTGATTTTGGCTCTATCAGAGCCAAAATCACTCCCACTGACATCACTAGTGATGTCAGTGGGCCGGCTTCTGACGGAAGGCGTTCCCGTGGGAACGCCCCCGTCAGGGAGGCACGCCCCCGGCACGCCCACCAAAGGGGGCGTGCTGTCAATCAACATTGACAGCACGCCCCCTTTGATCGGACACAACGAGCGAAGGAAAGTCCTTCGCTCGTCGTGTCTGGCGCATGCGCACGACGGAGCTCCCTCCGTCGTGCGCATGCTCAGTGCAGACCATCGACCCACTTGCGAGCGTACAGCCGCTCGCGAGTGGGTCTGAATCAGGCCCATAGCTCTTAAGCATATAAGAATCTTTGTTCCAGCCTACAGAATATTCTGTAACCTTATTTGGAGATATTCTCTTGCTGAGGTGCCACGGCAAGAGAATATTGGGGTCTATTCCTGTGGAACATAAAGTGGCTACTGAAAAATATCACTATATATCACATCACATCGATGCGATATATAGTGATGTGTAGTAGCCATTCATGTACACTTACCTGTCCGATGTCTTCCTGCGCTATCTGGCCTCTTCGCGATCCTGGACGCAGTAAGAATACAGACATATTGGGAGCCCAATATGTTTGGATTCTCACTGCTCAAACGTTGGCGTCCTAGAGCAGAAGGTCAGGTCAGACCTGCTGCAAAGGACGCTGGGCAAAAGGCGGCGGAGCCATCGGCGTGTGCCGGGCAGACAGCAGGAAAGTATGCAACCTACCTGTCCTGTTCAGCTTGCGGTACAGATAATGCCATCCTCGGATGGCGAATCTGTACGCAGGAGAGGAACGGAAAGCTCAGATTTCTGTTCCATTGTGAATTGCACTCACCATACAAAAATATGGTGATGCGATTCGTACACGGGTTGCCGCTGGAGATTGAAGAACCTTCTCCACGGTAACTCCCCTGTTTGAATTGCCGAAAGCAGCGAAAAGCCCTGTTTTTAGCTAAACAGGACTTTTCACTGCTCTATGAATAGACCCCATTGAACTCTGGGGGTCATTCAGACCCGCTCGCGAGCTCAGGACACTCGCAAGCGGGTCGATGTTACCCCAATGCGCATGCGCACGACGGAGGGAGCTCTGTCGTGCGCATACGCGAGACCCGGTCAGCGACAGCCAAGCTGTCGCTCCGAGTCTCGCACCAAAGAGGGCGTGCTGTCGATGGTGACTGACAGCACGCCCCCTTTGGTGGGCGTGCCGGGGGCGTGGCTGCCAGACGGAAGCGTTCCCATGGGAACGCCTACCGTCTGGGTCCGGCCCCACTGACATCACTTTTTGGCCGCTCGCATATGCTGTGGGTGGCCAGGAGGCCGCTCCATTTTTAGGTAGGAGGGCACTGATTCAGAGCGAGCACTCTGGTCAGAGCGTCCGGCTCTGAATCAGGCCCTCTGATTGCAGATTTGTGAAAGGGAAAACAAAAATCCTATCCCAAAAAATGTCAGAAAATCAAAAAGATTTGTTTGAACTTATAATAAACTGAGGCATGAAGGTTGTCAGTACAATTTTATTTATACACATGAATAGAAGGTATTTTGCTTGTGTCTTGCTGCACCAAGAGCCAAGAAACAATACAAAGCTATATTTATTAAACATAAACCAGTTAATTAAATGTACTAGTAATAATGTAATATGTAATTGGTGTAAATTATAATAACGGAGGGGATAATGAGTGGAGACGGCCATGTTGTGAATTGATTCAATGTTCAAGGAATGTATTCTCATGAATATACCTAGGTGCAGCCTACAAAATGGCTGCCAGCTCTCTACATACTGCAGGTGACTGGTGCACTGTACAATTTGGCACATTCAGATGTGAGAAAATACTGGCCAATACATCTCTATCTGTAAATGTCAGTATATCACCATATAAGAATCGGCGCTCAATTAACTTTGCTGCAGATAAATATTAAACTGAACACAGTTCCTGTCATTAATGCATGGTAATAAAATCTTTATGAGTATAATAATGTTTCAGTATATTTTTAATGTCCTTATGTTTTCACATGTACTGTATTTTTATTTGACCATTTTGCATCGAACAGAAAAACAAATGCGGTAATGGATGTAGTTATTTAAAATGCCAGTGACAAATATAATGTATGTATATATTTTTTTATATAGCTTGCTTCTCTACTTACTTGTATTAGCTTGGATGCAAAACTTTTTATTTGATTGTACTAGACTATTAAACAAGTGAAACAAACTGATGTCTCAATATACTGTAGCCTCGTCTGACTTTTTTCATTTAAAACGATTTCCTTATTCTTAATATGCTCAGTATCAATATTTTCTTTATTACTGCAGGTATTATGCAGGATATGCAGGTGCGCCGAGACCTTGGGCAGGCCCAGATAGGGTTGGCCATTGTCATAGGGTTGTATAGTTAACATCGATGTTTCAAGGCTGATGGTCAATGTTTTTTCCATCGATGGCAAGAAGCTGATGATTAACCACCACTGATGGTCTTCTGCCGATGTTGAGGTTGATGCTACACTCTACACGGTGCGATAAAGCAACCGATCCAACGGATTGGTATGATTTTGCCTGCTAAAATGCACCGTGTATGGGCCTGATGTCGATATGGGGTCGTACATCGCACCCCCTGATCTTTCTGCAGGATCAGTCGATGCAGTGCTATGCGGGTTGGGGAGGGACGGAGCCGGCATATCGGGCGATCGGCCACCCGATCGCACCGTGGGCCTGATTCAGACCTGGTCACAAGCACTGATCGATCGCAATCGGGTCAATGGTGGCCCAGAGCGCATGCGCACGACGGAGCCGGCTCCGTCGTGCGCACGCGCAAGACCCGGATAGCGACGGGCAATCCATTGCTCCGGGTCTCGCACCAAAGGGGGCGTGCTGTCGATGTTGAGTGACAGCACTCCCCTTTGGTGGGCGGGCAGGGGGGGGTGGCTGCCCAGACGGAGGCGTTCCAATGAGAACGCCTGCCATCTGGGGGCGGCCCCACTAACATCACAAGTGATGTCAGTGGGAGAGCTTTCGGCTCTGTTTGAGCCAAAAGCTCTCTGGGGCTTGCGGCCACGAGGCCCTACCACAAGGGTCTCGTCGCAAGCCCGATGGTCGTGATGGTCTTGGCCATCACGACCATCATCCTGGCCGCTCGCATTAGCTGTGGGTGGCAAGCCACAGCAATGCGAGCGGCCAGGAGGCCGCTCCATTAAAATAAAAAAGGCACCCTGATTCAGAGCGAGCGCTCTGTCAGAGTGTCCGGCTCTGAATCAGGGCCTGTGTGTGGAGACTGCCCGATATGTCGGACATCGGATCCCCCGTCGCGTTGCGCGGTGCCACCACACCGTTTATATGCCCCGCTTAAGGGAAACGCCTCAAGAAAAGTCATAAATCCCTGAGAAATGACTATTAGTTGATGTTAGAGTTGTGTGACAGTCATGTACATTATATGACTTGCTGGCATCGGACCCCCCCCTCCCCCTCATCCATGGCGGGAAGCACTATCCTCATAAATGCGGTCAAACCTACGAAAATGCCGTTTTCGCTGGTGTGACCGCATTCCCCATATGCATCAAGCTCCGGAAAGCAAAACTTTTCAGAGCTTGTACCCGATAGACAACGCCATGTATAGAGGCATTGCATATAGGAGGAGCCTATAGGCTTAGTACTGGAGACTTCACTGAGAGTGATTGAATAGTATCCCTCCCAGGGTCCCCCCCGCTGCTCGCGCATGCACAGTAGGACTCCCGGATCATAAACCTGGAGGTCCTCACACCGCAAAGGACAAGTCTTATCGGGAGACAATAGTGGTACGGTAATGTCTAAATCCCCTTCACCAAGAGGACCCTGACATCATCAGCCAGTGTCCAGCGTCATTCCCTGCCATCCAAGTGGGCATAGAGGGGGAATATAACCATGTAGCGAGCCACCGTGCCCGAAGCGTGGCGAGCGCAGCGAGCCGGCGAGGGGACAACAAACTTGTGTAAGTGGGGACAAAGTTCTTCTTTAGTTGGCTGTCAAGGGCAGGAACTGCACTTCCGCCCTCACTTACGTCACTTCCAGGTCCCTAGCGCGAAGGGGAAATACAGCCTACCATAGTGGTACCCCCTATGCAGTGCCCCTTATATAGTGCCCCCAGTAGCAGTCCACCCCCCATGCAGTGCCCCCAATAGTGGTAACCCTTATGCAGTGCCCCTTAAATAGTGGCCCTAGTTGTAGTCTCCCCCCTATGCAGTACCCCCAGTATTGCCCTTTATATAGAGCCCCCAGCAGTGGTCCCTCGATGCAGTGCCCTCAGTAGTAGCCCCCTCCCCCCTATGCAGTGCCCCTAGTAGTAGTCTCCTCCCCTTGTAGTGCCCCCTGTAGTAGTAGTCCCCCCCCTTGTAGTGCCCCTACTAGTAGTCCCCCCCTTGTAGTGCCCCTAGTAGTAGTAGTCCCCCCCCTTGTAGTGCCCCCAGCAGCAGTAGCCACACCCCCCTTGTAGTGCCCCCAGTAGTGGTCTCCATCTTATAGTGCCAGTCCCCCCCCCCCCCAGTAGACATACGTAATAAAAAAAAATAACACTTACCTGAATCCCCGCTTCCACCGCCGCCATCCGCTCCTCCGTAGGTCTTCCCGGGCCTCCTCCTGTATTATGGGAGAGACATCATATGACGTCATGACGCCTCTCCCATTACCCACTGCGGGAGCCGGAAGATGGAGCGGTTCCTGCAGTGGACGCAGCAGCAGCTAATGAGAGTCTGACAGACTCTCATTGGCTGCTGATCAAAACACACACAGCTGCCGAAGCCGGAGCCGTCGGCTGTGTGTTAGTCAGTGTAGCGCTGACCGAACTCCGTCCGGTCAGCACTACACACGCGGTTCAGCCTGTGTCACAGAGACACAGACTGCCCGCGGCCCGCATGTCGCTGCGGCCCGGGGGGCACATGGCACCCTGCCCCCCGACCCAGCCCGCCACTGATCGCAGGTGTGTTGGTACCGTTTTCACTAGAACTCGTTCACAGCTGCAAAGGCTGCGGCATCTTAGGGGAGACGCTCTTTCTGAGATGGCATAGGCTTGCTCAGAGGTTTGATGAGCGGCGGATGTGAGACGCAGGAGGCGGGTGTCTCAGTGCACAAGACGGCAGCTGAGCCATTAGCATGTGTTTGCAAGTCCACTGCTTACTGGCATTGCGGCATCTCTCAATCACGCCCCGTGTGTGATACTGTGCGTCCATAAACAGCATTATTTACATAAGATACTGTACACGGGCAGAGAGGACACTTTTTCTCTATTTTTTCCGTTTGGGTCTTCTCATTGGGTTTGGTATAAAAGACAGGAATTAGATAGACAACAGACGTTAGACAGGTACAATAGGACAATAGGTTGACAGATACAAAAGTTTGACAGTGTCCAATGGTCCACACAAAAATGGACAACACATCTCTTCTTTTTTGTTTTCTAACCCTAGCCTTGGTGCCGAACCCCAACCCTCCGGTAAGTGCCTAACACTAACACTAACCCTCCCCTTGGTGCCTAACCCTAACCTTGGTGACGAACCCCAACCCTCCGCTAAGTGCCTAACACTAACCCTAAAAAAAAAAAAAAAAAACTGTGTCAACCAGTTTTGTGTTGACCTTTTGACCCTAATGACTATTTGACCATCGACCTTCACCCATGTTGACCTTTTCTGTGTCGACCTCTTGTCCCTGTTGACATATTGGAGCTTATTCAGAGGCGGCCGTACGGTCTACGACTGCACGGCCGCCTCGATGTTTTGCCAGTGTGCATGCGCACGAGGGAGCCGGCTCCCTCGTGCGCATGCGTGAGACCCGCTACAACCGACAGCGCCGGTCGTAGCGGGTCTCTTTCCAAAGGGGGCGAGCTGTCGATGTTGATTGACAGCTCGCCCCGTTTGGAAGGCGGGCTGGGGGGGTGGCAGCCCAAATGGAGGCGTTCCTATGGGGGAGGCCCCACTGACATCACTAGTGATGTCAGTGGAGAGCTTCTGGCTCAGACAGAGCCAGAAGCTCTCCGGGGCTTACGACAAGTGAGACCCTACCCTAGGGTCTCGTCATAAGCCCCGATGGTCGCGATGGTCTCTGACCATCGCGACCATCACTCGAGCGGTCGTTAGAGCTGAGGGTGTTAACCCACAGCCTAACGACCGCAACAGAGGCGTGCGGTCAGGATGCAAGTGGCCGCCCAGTTTCTGAGCGACCGCTTGCATCCTCCAACCGCCTCTGAATGACCCCCATTGTCCCTGTCTACCTATTGCTTGTCTAACATCTGTTGTCTATCTAGACATTGTCGACCTTTTACTGTCTGTCTATCTACTGCATTGCTGGAACCACTTCTTATATAATACAAGGGATGTATTATTCACCTTCCAGTTGTACTACTACAGAAAAGGACTTTTCTAGGTGAATTTTGTAGCAGAAATAAAACCTTTGAGCACAAAAAAATTGCGTATACTAAAGACGGTTTCCACGTCCCCTCACTCTTATTAAATCATGAAGCAAGCTATCTGTAAAGTATTTGGGACATGATGCATATTTTGCGTTCAAACCTCAGAAAATGCAGTTTTCGGATGTTTAGCCGCTTACCGCATATGCACCAGGCTCCGGAATGTGATACATTCAGCAGCTTGTATGCGGTGGGCAACGTCATCTTTAGATGGCGTTGCCCAATAGAAGCCTGTTTCTATCCGCAAATTCCCCCTGAGAAGGATTCAATCAAATCCCTCCCAGCACATACCGTGGCGCGTGCGTCACTCGACGCATACGCAGAAAGACCCCTGGATCCTAAACCCGGAAGTCCTTCTATCGCAAGAAACAGCTGTTCTTTGCGGTTTTATTAATGCATACCGGTGTTAGTAAACACCGTAACGCTTGCGATGAGTAGCAGGAAGCATTGCATTCAAAATGCGATGTGTTGTGCATCCCGCCATTAGGGAGATAAAAAAAAATGAATTGCATAACGGAGACTGGACCTGATAATCACTACAGATCGCTATTGCGATTGCGGCTGTGATTACACACGCGGGTCTGCTGCGAAAATATGCTAATAACTGCTATAGCAATGCCGTCACACAGCCAGCATAGAGACGCCCACTGCTGCCCACTATCACTATCTCACATCCGTAACACCTCGCAATCCTACGTATACATCAGGAACATGGAGTAACATCGGCCCCTCATGCACAATTACAACAGGTCTGACCTTACTCAGAAATTGCTAACCTCATCGCACGCAGTGAGTACACAAGCTGTGTATGCCGTCGCAGTGGCTAATTTATGCACGCCCAAGTAACGGCGTTCAAATGGACAGGCACGCCTGCGTTTCTCCAACCAATCCCCGCCACCACCCCCAAACACTGACATCCCATCCCTTGATCTGCAATGGCGATCGCATTGCCAACTCACGCTCGCGCACTGCGGTGCATACGCATGCACAGTACGCACCATCGGCCGATTTGCGTACGCTGCTGCAGTTGCGATCTGTAGTGAATCAGGCCCACTGTCCTAAACTGGACTTTATCTGCCATCTTCCACAGTGCACACTATCAGGTGTAGCCCATAACCAGTGCAGCTACTGTAAGTGCGGACTGCGTGTCCAGATGCAGGTCCAAGGGGCAATGTATTAGGTGGACAACGTAGGGAATTTACAAAGAAGGATTTGCGGGTCTGCACTTTTTGCAGCTCATAAATTACCCTTATTGTTTAAACTTAAACTGCAAGGACGGGGTGAGCTGCAGGGACTCCCAGTCTGACAGGTCCCTAATTAATTTAATCTAAGATGCAAATGATCATAGCAGATCTGTACATAGGAGTAATGAGATCACAATGGCAGACCCACACTTCTGCCGCCCAGAAACCCATTCATCTGCACACCGGGAACATGTCCTGCCTAGTTACTATTTTCTTTATTCACACGTCTTTTAAAAGAGATTATTTTTCAATCGTCTAGATGTCTTTGACCTTTTCCCATATGTGCGTATCCATCATTATTAGATAAATTGCTTTTATTTTATTTTCGGATTTATTAGGTATCGATATATGACTATCTTTTTAACCGAGTTAATTCTCTTTGATGTCCTTCTGTGTATTTACCACTTGACCTATAATGCTGTTACCGCTAGTTTCCTGCAACGCTACCATGATACAGTCACCGGCTGGTGGTCTGAACAGTAAGCTCCGCCCCATGCTGGGGGTCTGTTACTTGTATAACAGTGAGTACGGCTGTACATACAGATAACTGCTGAACAAGCTACTTCACTGGCTATCTACTTTTGTTAAATAATTTTATCCGAAGTGATAAAACATCGCACTACATGGAATGTTGCATTAGGTAGTGAATAGGCATTTTAATAAAATGTCCTGCACTAAAGTAATTCAGATCTACTGCTTCTGTTCTATGCAGAGAAATGTGAGGTTATTAGTATTTTTGTCTCTAGATTGTACATTTAAACATACTGACCTGTAACCTTTACTGAATGTATTGCGTCATATCTCTTTGACGTTCTTCTGTGTATTTCAGCCATGTATTTATAGCATCAGACACAAGAGTGTTTTAAGGGTGGAGGGGGCCTCTGATTGGGCCCCCTCCTCTCCGGCACTGCGGAGCAGCACATCGGAATCTGCGGAGGGGTAAGTATATTATTAACTATGAGTGCAGGGTGTGCGGTGTGGGCCCCCTAGACCCAGGAGGCCGTGTGCACCGCACACCTTCCACCAATTATAAAGACACCTATGACCAGGCAGCTGTCTCTACATACAATTGCATCATATGTGAGACCCTATATTTACCACTTGACCTATAATGCTGTTACCGTTAGTATCCTGAACCGCTACCATGATACAGTCACCGGCTGGTGGTCTGAACAGTAAGCTCCGCCCCATGCTGGGGGTCTGTTACATGTATAACAGTGAGTACGGCTGTACATACAGATAACTGCTGAACAAACTACTTCACTGGCTATCTACTGGGCTGTTCACTGACTCAGGGGATCCGCTGGTGTGTACCATTACTCCGCTATACCACCGCCAATAGTACACACATATTCCAACGAAAACTATATGAATTAGCAACAGCAAGCTAGCACTATTTTTAGACCACTAATAGGCAATGTGGCCCTTCAGCCCTTCACTTGTGGCCCCTCAATTCCTTCCTACATTGTCAATATTTTATTGATAATGGCAGTGATTAGCTATTTTTTATTACTGACAAAAATAAATATGCCCTTATATCCGCTATGAAAAAACAATTGGTAGGAGCACAGGGCCTAATTCAGACCTGCTCGCGAGCGCTCGCAAGCGGGTACATGTTGCCCAAGTGCGCATGCGCACGACGGAGGCGGCTCCGTCGTGCGCATGCGCGAGACCCAAATAACGAAGGCCAAGCTGTCGTTATGGGTCTTGCACCAAAGGGGGCGTGCTGTCGATGGTGATTGACAGCACGCCCCCTTTGATGGGCGTGCCGGGAGCGTGGCTGCCCAGACGGAGGCGTTCCCATGGGAACGCCTACCGTCAGGGGCCGGCCCCATTGACATCACTAGTGATGTCAGTGGGAGTGCTTTTGGCTCTGATAAAGCCAAAAGCACTCCAGGGCTTGCGGCAGCGAGACCCTACCGCAAGGGTCTCGTCGCAAGCCCGATGGTCGCGATGGTCAAGACCATCGCGACCATCATTTTGGCCGCTCGCTATAGCTGTGGGTGGTCACCCACAGCTATGCGAGCGGCCAGGGGGCCGCTCATAAAAGTAAGAGGGCCGGCCCTGATTCAGAGGGAGCGCTCTGTCAGAGCGTCCGGCTCTGAATCAGGACCTCAGTCTGTAAAATGGAATACGCTCATAGTACAGGTATCTGCGGCACAAAATGTCACAAGTAATATTGCATAAGGGTAATAGTGACAGCAAGGAGGTGTCAGGCAGATCACTAATAATGCACCAATAAGATTCTCCATATTAGTGTTGGCTTTTGGCCACATTGCTGCGCTGCATGAGGATGATGAGTGATAGCTATTGGTCACATTGCTGCACTGCATGAGGCTGATAAGTGATAGCTATTGGTCACATTGCGGCACTGCATTAGGCTGATGAGTGATAGCTATTGGTCACATTGCGGCACTGCATGAGGCTGATGAGTGATAGCTATTGGTCACATTGCTGCACTGCATGAGGCTGATGAGTGATAGCTTTTGGTCACATTGCTGCACTGCATGAGGCTGATGAGTGATAGCTTTTGGTCACATTGCTGCACTGTATGAGGCTGATGAGTGATAGCTATTGGTCACATTACTGCACTGCATGAGGCTGATGAGTGTTAGCTTTTGGTCACATTGCTGCATTGCATGAGGCTCATGAGTGATAGCTATTGGTCACATTGCTGCATTGCATGAGGATGATGAGTGATAGCTATTGGTCACATTGCAGCACTGCATGAGGATGATGAGTGATAGCTATTGGTCAAATTGCTGCACTGCATGAGGCTGATGAGTGATAGCTTTTGGTCACATTGCTGTGCTGCATGAGGCTGATGAGTGATAGCTTTTGGTTACATTGCGGCACTGCATGAGGCTGATGAGTGTTAGCTTTTGGTCACATTGCTGCACTGCATGAGGCTGATGAGTGATAGCTATTGGTCACATTGCTGCACTGCATGAGGCTGATGATAGCTATTGGTCACATTGCTGCACTGCATGAGGCTGATGAGTGATAGCTTTTGGTCACATTCCCGTGCTGCATGAGGATGATGAGTGACAGCTTTTGGTCACATTGTTGCACTGCATGATACTGATGAGTGAAAGCTTTTGGTCACATTCCCGTGCTGCATGAGGATGATGAGTGATAGCTATTGGTCACATTGCTGCACTGCATGAGGCTGATGAGTGATAGCTTTTGGTCACATTCCCGTGCTGCATGAGGCTGATGAGTGATAGCTTTTGGTCACATTGCTGCACTGCATGAGGCTGATGAGTGATAGCTTTTGGCTACATTGCTGCGCTGCATGAGGCTGATGAGTGATAGCTTTTGGTCACATTGCTGCACTGCATGAGGATGATGAGTGATAGCTTTTGGTCACATTGCTGCACTGCATGAGGACAATGAGTGATAGCTTTTGGTCACATTGCGGCGCTGCATGAGGATGATGAGTGATAGCTATTGGTCACATTGCGGCACTGCATCAGGATGATGAGTGATAGCTATTGGTCACATTGCGGCACTGCATCAGGATGATGAGTGATAGCTATTGGTCACATTGCGGCACTGCATGAGGACGATGAGTGATAGCTATTGGTCACATTGCTGCACTGCATGAGGCTGATGAGTGTCAGCTTTTGGTCACATTGCTGCATTGCATGAGGCTCATGAGTGATAGCTTTTGGTCACATTGCTGCATTGCATGAGGCTGATGAGTGATAGCTATTGGTCACATTGCAGCACTGCATGAGGATGATGAGTGATAGCTATTGGTCACATTGCTGCACTGCATGAGGCTGGTGAGTGTTAGCTTTTGGTCACATTGCTGCGCTGCATGAGGCTGATGAGTGATAGCTATTGGTCACATTGCTGCACTGCATGAGGATGATGAGTGATAGCTATTGGTCACATTGCTGCACTGCATGAGGCTGGTGAGTGATAGCTTTTGGTCACATTGCTGCACTGCATGAGGCTCATGAGTGATAGCTATTGGTCACATTGCTGCACTGCATGAGGCTGATGAGTGATAGCTTTTGGTCACATTGCCGCCCTGCATGAGGTTCCCAAATGTGTTCCCAAAATTTGCAGAAATTGTGTGCATAGGTGTAACACCCTTTAGGGATGTTAGTAGAATAACGCCTCTTTCAGAGTTGAATGTACTAAAGTGAAACATGCGGTAAAACCCCTGAAAATGTAGTTTTCTGGGGATTTACCCCATTTACCATATGTACAAAGCTTTGTCCCGGTGGGTAACGCCACTGGGCTTCTTTCCGGGACGCTGCACCTGAGAGGGATCCCATCTCCCCCCGCGGCCTTCTGCGCATATGCAGAAGGATGCCAGAAGGACTTCTGGGTGTTAAACCTGATAGTCCCTCTATGCTAGGGCATCACAAAGGATAGATCTTATTGGGAGAGCTGTCCTTTGTGATATTTTAAGTAAATACCGCAGTATGTACCCAATGAGCGACGTGATTTTTTTATTGCATATACTGCATGCCTGAGACCCTGGGATGGTTTTGCAATAAAATAGGGTTGTGGCCAATCAGGAGAATACTGCAAGTGAGAAAAGGCGGCTGCCACGATGCCCATGTAATGCCCATTGAGACAGATAAGTAGAGAGGACTGCAGAGAGACCTAGGGGTATATTTATTAAAGGTTAATTTTAATTCATTAACATCAATGTCTTTCTGGGGATAAATCACACATTTACTAATACTTAAAATAAAATAAAAATATTGTCTGTTAGTAAATGTGTGATTTAGCCCCAGAAACACAGCAGCGATGTTGATCTATTTTCATTGATTTTAAATTGATCGAAATCGATTAAAATAGACCTTTAGTAAATATACACCCCAGAGAGAGGTTGGAGGGGATCCGGTCAAGATGCCGGTGAACGGGATGCCTGACGTCAGGATACCGACACTGGAATCCCGACGCCCATCAGAATGCCGAGAGCCGGCATCATGAAGGCATCCTGACCGCCGCATCCCGAAGAAAGTATGTGGGTTAGGCCGGGGATGGGGGGGTTAGGTTTAGGGATCTCCCGAGTGGGGTTGGGGTTAGGTAACGACCAGTGAGGCTTAGGGTTAGGGTGCGCGAAGGGTGGGTTAGGTTTTGGCACCACCTGGGGAGGGTTAGGTTTAGGGTGCGGGAAGGGGGGGGTTAGGTTTAGGCATCACCGTATCTGGATGTGTGACTATTATAACAACCTTCCAGACACTGGAGCGCTAGAGGTAATGGGAGGTGTATCACACCAAATGCACCCTGCACCATACTGCACACTTAAATGGGGTTACAGAGGAAAAGATGCAACTACGGCAAGATAAGTTGGCACAGGTAAGCAATGCACCAGGTTTATGTTAGGCATACATAACCTACATCTGCATTCCTATTTCCACCATTTGTTGTGCTTGCAAAATACACATTCGCTATTTAACAGACCCTCCAACTTGACCCCTTCCATCAGGTACGAAATGCTCTGTTCCAGGTCTTCCCACCTAATAATTGCAGTCACCTGTGTTAAACTAGTAAATAGATGAGAAGATTGTTTCAACACAGATGCAATCATAAATTAAGAGGGAAGACAAGGAGCAGAGCATTTTGTACCTGATGGAAGGGGTCATGTTGGAGGGTCTACTATTATGCTTCTATGAAACTTGGAAAACAGCAGTTACAACCCTCCGATTTGTGTACATTTTCTTTTTTAGCTAAAACATGAAAGCATAATACACTATGTAGCCAAAAGTGATTGGACACTGACAGCAAATAGATCAACGTGATTTTATGGATGTCAGTACTTTGTAGGTCCACCACGTGCTGTGATTACTGCAGGCACCCTTCTTGGCAAACTGTTCACAATTCCGCCTTACTGTAAGTACAGTGACCAACCGCGACACTGAAGAAGGTCGGCCTAAAATGCACCTGTCACTCAGATTCGTCCCAGAGGTTTTCAGTGGTGTTAAGATCTGGACTCTGAGTTGGCCCGAAATCTCTGTATACCAGTCCAACATTGTCTGGAAACATGACAGGTGTCATTGTCGTCCTGATAAAAACATTAGTTGTTTCCATAGAACTGCAAGTGCATGGGCCTCCCTGCCAAGTGTTGTTGTCGAAACCGCCACATTAGTGGCCATTTGGAATTCGTGTGCAATGGTATGCATTTCGCTTTTGGGGACATACATCACAAGGGGATAATGATGGGGGAGCAAATGTAACAATATGAGAAAGGCTGAGTATTATAAGGGCGGAGTATGGCACAGGGCACCGAAAAGTCTAGTTACGGCTCTGTTTGAGAGTGTGTTTTTGTGTGTGTGTGTATTTTTTTTTGGGGGGGGGGCATATACAGCAAGGGGAGAGACACTGAACATTATAAGACAAGGTGTGGGAGTGATACAGTGGACCTCATTCAGACTCGGTCATTGCGGCCGCACGGTCGTACGCCACCGATGTTCGCTAAACTGCGCATGCGTAAAATTCGCAATGTGCGTGCGCAAACTAGCTATTACGATCAGAAATTGCTCTCTCCTTCAACTTTGCCAGGTCGGTAGTTTGAGTAACAGATGGAGGCGTTTGTGGGTGGTAACAGGGGAAGGTGCTTGTGAACAGGGGAGTGGAGATCCGAACGCAGGCGTGCCTGACTATGCAAACGGCGTTTTATGGGAGTGCATAATTAACTAAGTAGTGTCATAGCACATGTGACATGGGAGGTTTTTACACTGACTTGATCGTAGTGCTTAAGAGAGGGTATGGTCAACCTTAAGGTCTAAGAGCAGCTCCGATGGTTCCCGATAGTCTTGATTAATCCTTATATGCCCGGAGATGACATGTAATGGGAACGAGAAGGGGGTGTATTTTTAGTCTTACGGCCGCATTCTCCCCTCGCTCGTCCAGCTAACGATCCCATCTTAACGACGCAACTTGCGAGCGCTTCATTTGCATATCCGGCCCCTTTTACCTTACGACCGTGCGGCCGCAACGACCGACTCTGAATGAGGTCCAGTATGTGACTAGAGGCGAGTATGGGGTTGGGGCCCATATACTGTAGTTGTTACTACAGTACAAGGGCCCCAGACTATATCAATATACCATTGGGTTAGGAAACCAACTAGAAAGTGCATTACTGTTAATTATTTAATACTTAACTTTATCCATTCTAAATATAGGCTTGTTTGCAGCGAATCATATTTGTCTGAATGTGTGCTAACAATTTTGTACATACTGTATAGTCAACAGCATCTATGACAGTTCTTTAATAGGGAAACTAGTATGCCCTTGGCGAACATTTCGCCAATTTGAACCCAGAAAATACTTCGCTAGATAATGGCTAGATCATATGTTAATACGACGGAATCGAGTAATAAAATATGTGTGAAACATAACCGGCTAAGCCACACCCTTTTATGGTTTTGGGGGATTTTTTAATTGTAACATTTCACTAATTTGTAAGTGCGATGATATATTTGCCCAAGCTGAACCCATATAGATGCAAATGATAATCCACTGTTACTCCCCCTTACCGTGTCCTAGCCTCCCGCCAATCAGTGGCTACCGGCAGCTGTCGTGGAAAGCAGAGAAAAGAGGCGTTGCTCTCGAGGTGCCACCCCGATGCTGATTGGTTGGGAGTTGCGAGCGTGGAATCCACATGTTGGAGAACATAGGTCAGGGAAGAGTGCCCCCTACCGCGACAGTTCCTTACACCAATACTCCCAACAGTAATAATATGGCCGGGTGACAATGTGTCACATGACATCAGTCAGCTCAGTGGCGCCCCCACCAGGCACAAGGCTGAATAACACGTGTGCGCTCAGTACACACCACACTTCACTTCACCGTCTCCTATCCTCCCGCCAATCAACAGCTGCGGCAGCTCTCGCGGAAAGCAGAGGCGTTGCCTTTGAGGCACTGACCCGGTTCTGATTGGCTAGGAGTTGCGAGCCTCCCTTTCTGTTGGAGAAAGTAGGTCAGGGGAAGAGCGCTTCCCACGGCAGCAGACTGACATGTTGTGCCGGCCGCATGCCCTTCTTCAGTATGTAACAGCTACGTCACGCAGCCAGGCGGCCAATTAGTAGCCGAACTGGGCAGAGCGTAAATAGTGTCCGCACATGGATAGGGCGTCGGGCCTATCCATGTGAGAGCAAATTTTGTACAGTTTTATTCCAAATTCTGTAATTTATTGCTGATTGAAATACAATGCCAAAGAATCAAATGAATATCTTAATTAGTCTTTGAGATATTCAAATTCAAAGAGCGTTCCGGACAGTGGCGTAACTACTGCCCCCGCAGTGGCTTGGAGGCGCTGGGTAGCTTGGAGGCGATGGGGGCAGTAGTTACGCCACTCAGTGGGGGAACTCCCGCAACTACAGAGGGTGCAGGGGGTGCAGTCGCACCCCCTGCACCCTCCATCTGCCGGGTGCCCGCTGAGTGTGTTACCAGCAGTAGCCCGGCTCCTATTCAAACCCCCGGTTGCAGCCGGAGGATGGAGCTCCCTTCGTCTTCCGGGTCCCGCAGGGCACTATGGGAGTGACGTCATGATGTCACTCCCATAGTGCCGAGGAGCGGACGCCGGGGACGGAGCTCAGGAGTGAGCTCCATCTTCCGGGTCCCGCAGAGCACTATGGGAGTGATGTCATGATGTCACTCCCATAGTGCCAAGGAGCGGACGCCGGGGACGGAGCTCAGGAGTGAGCTCCATCTTCCGGGTCCCACAGAGCACTATGGGAGTGACATCATGACGTCACTCCCATAGTGCCGAGGAGCGGACGCCGGGGTATGGACGGCAGCAGCACTGGAGCGGGGATAAGGGTAAGTGGTTTTTTTTTTGTATGTGTGTGTGTTTGTGTGCGCACGGGGGGGGGAGCAACTACAGGGGGCTAACTACTGGGGGCAACTACAGGGGGCTCACTACTGGGGGCAACTACAGGGTGCTCACTACTGGGGGCAACTACAGGGGGCTCACTACTGGGGGCAACTACAGGGGGCTCACTACTGGGGGCAACTAGGTGCAACTACATAGTGCTCACTACTGGGGGCAACTACAGGGGGCTCACTACTGGGGGCAACCACAGGGGGCTCCCTACTGGGGGCAACCACAGGGGGCAACTACAGGGGGCAACTACAGGGGGCTCACTACAGGGGGCACTATTAAAAATACAGGGGGCACTGCTAAAATGGGCACAACTACGGGGGGCACTACTAAAATGGGCACTACTTGAAGGGGCACAACTACAAGGGGCACTACATATGGTCACAACTACAGGGGGCACTACTTTAATGGGCACAATTACAAGGGGCCCTGCATAATGGGCACTACTACCGGGGTATTGCATAAGGGGCATTATTACAGTGGGCATTGCATAAGGGGCACTAGTATAGGGGGCATTGCATTTTGGGGCACAACTACAGGGGGCACTGTATAAGGGACACTAACTTGATACACACAGTTTACAGGTTATAAACTATGTTCCCAATAATCTGGTTCTACACGGACATAAAAACTGTGCAACCTGTCTTGAGCTGAGGTGACAGACTGGCAGGAGCAGAGAGGAGGGTTGGTGAAGTAGATCTGTCAGGGTGGGATGTAATGGGCATTACTGTTTGGCATAATGTGTTTTTGGCATTACTGTGTGCACAATGTGCTATTAGGGGCATTACTGTGTGGCATAATGTATTGTATGTGGCATTACTGTGTGGCATAATGTGTTGTAATGCCCCTATTTCACATTATGCCACATACAGCATGGCATAAATTTGTTATAAGGGCTTTACTGTATGTCATTATGTGTTATACGTGGTATTATTGTGTGGCATGTGTAAGGGGCATTGCTGTGTGGTATAATGTGTTGTAAGGGGCATTCCAGTGTGGCATAATGTGCTGTAAGGGGCATTCCTTAGTGTGTCATAATGTGTAAGGCACGTTGCTGTATCATGTAACCACACACTTTGATCTTTGGGCGGGGGGGGCCGGGGCGCCTGAAACTTTTTTGGCATGGGGGAGCAAAATTTAGAGTGATGCCACTGGTTCCCCACACAATGACTAAGCAATCTATATATATTAGATACTGTTTCTAGGAGACTGCAATGAAATAATGCAATAACCTTTAAACTCCAAATATAAATGTTACATAGGAGAGAGCCTGGTATGTATTATTAAGAAGTGCAATGCACAATTATTATATCACAGTATATTTACTTTTAGCATATTTTGGTTTGTGTGCAGTCACATAAAATGTTAATTGTCTACAGTTCTCCTGACCCTTACATTCGCAGATTGATCACAGCGCCAACAAATGTCAGCAGAGGGCGCTAGTGAGTTGAGCTGCATTTAGTACTCTGCAAGTGTTCCTAATAGAGTTCTGCAGACAGATTATTTTTCTCGGATTTTCCAGTTGGTATTTCAGGGCTGGTAATTTGTAAGAAAATTATAACGAAATAAAATTGGATGTCGTAATAGAGCAAGACTAACATATCTCACTGCAAAAGTCTACAATAGTTCTTAAAAATTCTATTACTGTGCTCATAAAAAAAGTACTGCAAGGAACATAATTAGCCTCACTTTTTGATATAGGGTAATATGGGGCTATAATTGTGACGCTCTGGAAACTCACACAATAGAACTTTTCCTTTTAATATTTCATGAAGCAATAACCTTCTTTGAATATTAGAGTCACCCGGCAGCCGCTTTGCAATTCAGAGGCGCTATCAGATCTACCATATGTTTGGGTATCAGGGTTTGTAGTTTTTATAAATGGCCCTAATGCATTTTAATATCATTGCCAGTGAGTCGGGCTATTCATCAGTATAATGAAAGCCTTCGGCGTGTTGAGCATAAACCAAAGGAAGAAAAACAACTTGAAGTTTTAAGGTCTGAACTTCACCTTTTCTAGTATTTTTTGTTGTATTCTGTGTCAGGTTAGAGGATATGTAATTACAAGCACAAGGTCATTGATTTTTCATGATGCTTAATTCTGATACTTTAAATTATATAGACAGTAACAATCACTGATAAAAATGGAAGTATGTTTCAAAATGTAAAATGTCTTAATTTTAATATTAATTGTATTAGCTGCAGGGTGACTCTAATAGCCAGCCTTGTGCTGCCGCCACCGGGGCAGGGGGCAGTGTGTGTGTGAGGTTATGGAGGCAGTGTGTGTGTGAGGTTATGGGGGTAGTGTGTGTGTGAGGCTATGGGGAACAGTGTGTGTGTGTGTGAGGTTATGGGGGTAGTGTGTGTGTGAGGCTATGGGGAACAGTGTGTGTGTGTGTGAGGTTATGGGGGTAGTGTGTGTGTGAGGCTATGGGGAACAGTGTGTGTGTGTGAGGTTATGGGGGTAGTGTGTGTGTGAGGCTATGGGGAACAGTGTGTGTGTGTGTGAGGTTATGGGGGTAGTGTGTGTGTGAGGCTATGGGGAACAGTGTGTGTGTGTGTGAGGTTATGGGGGTAGTGTGTGTGTGAGGCTATGGGGAACAGTGTGTGTGTGTGAGGTTATGGGGGTAGTGTGTGTGTGAGGCTATGGGGAACAGTGTGTGTGTGTGTGTGTGTGTGTGTGTGTGTGTGTGTGTGTGTGTGTGTGTGTGTGAGGTTATGGGGGTAGTGTGTGTGTGAGGCTATGGGGAACAGTGTGTGTGTGTGAGGTTATGGGGGTAGTGTGTGTGTGAGGCTATGGGGAACAGTGTGTGTGTGTGTGAGGTTATGGGGGTAGTGTGTGTGTGAGGCTATGGGGAACAGTGTGTGTGTGTGAGGTTATGGGGGTAGTGTGTGTGTGAGGCTATGGGGAACAGTGTGTGTGTGTGTGTGTGTGTGTGTGAGGCTACTGGGACAGCGTGTGTGTGTGAATCTATTGGGACAGTGTGTCTGTTATGGGGGCAGTGTGTGTGTGTGAGGTTATTGGGGCAGCATGTGTGTGAGGCTATGGCGACAGTGTGTGTGTGTGTGTGTGTGTGTGTGTGAGGATATGGGGACAGTGTGTGTGTGTGTGTGTAAGGCTATGGGGACAGTGTGTGTGAGTGTGAGGCTATGGGGGCAGAGTGTGTATAAGGCTATGGGAGTAATGAGATTGTGAGGCTTTGGAGCAGTGTGCGTGTGTGAGGCTATGGGGACAGTGTGTGTGTGAGGCTATGGGGGTAGTGTGTGTGAGGCTATGGGGGCAGCGTGTGTGTGTGTGTGTGAGGTTCTGGGGGCAGCGTGCGTGTATGTGTGTAAGGCTATAGGGACAGTGTGTGTGAGTGTGAGGCTATGGGGGCAGCGAGCGTGTAAGGTTATGGGGGCAGTGTGTGTGTGAGGTTATGGGGGCAGCGTGCGTGTAAGGCTATGGGGGCAGTGTGTGTGAGGCTATGGGGACAATATGTGTGTGTGAGGTTATGGGGGCAACGTGTGTGTGAGGTTATGGGGCAATGTGTGTGTGAGGCTATGGGAGTAATGAGATTGTGAGGCTTTGGGACTGTGTGTGTGTGTGAGGTTATTGGGACAGCATGTGTGTGAGGCTATGGGGGTGTGACCGTTGCCATGGGTTATGGTGAATCCTTAAAGCAGGGCAGTTTCTGGCCAATTTGGCTCCCAGTATGAGCATTCAAAATGCGCCCCCCCATTATAATATTTTCACTAAAACCTCTGTTGTGTGATTTTGCAGACAGCCTGCACCCCCCCCCCCGACTGATATCGCGCAGTGCGCACACACAAGCAGCCTACACCCCCTCTCCCTTCGCGGAGGTTACCTTACCTGGTGAAGCTGCTTGTCCCAGGCCAGCCAGTCCGGACTCCGGAGTGCGGCACTGCGGCAGATGGGAGCGGTCGGACAGCTGGGGCCCCTGCTACCACCATGTGACTCAGTCACTGTGTAGGGCGCTGAGACCTGAATGAGGCGGCGGCCGCGCCCGCCGCGGGAGTCAATCTGAAGCGGCAGGCGGCAGCAGACGGAGCGGAGGCAGAAGCCAGACAGGGCAGGGAAGCGGGCCCTCCTTCAGGACTCAGAGTCCAGCTGCGACCCGGGGGAGTGGTGGAGCGGAGGACGGAGGTCTCTCCCTCTTAGCCGGCGCCCAGAGTGTCAGTGCGGCTGCTGTGAACGCCGAGCGGGAAGAGCGGCTTCCTGTCATGTGACAGTGCCACCCATGACGAGAGTAGGGAGGCGGTGATTGGACGTTGGCCACGTATTTTGAGATCAGTGACAGGGTGGAGCGCCCCTAGAAACGGCCCTGCCTTAAAGTCACGTGTCATGACTGTATGCATTCTGTGTGCCCTGGGTAAAGTGTGCTCATGGCACTATGAATAACAACCCAGCTGTGACCATGATGTACATTCTTATAGTGCCCACTCCCCAAAATGTATATTTCAGAAATGTATGCTTGATATGAATCCGTGTCTGCATTGTATCAGCTACTCACTGAATCAAGTGGCCAGGTACTGTAGTCTTTTTGAAGACAAAGCTTCATGGAAAATAGTGTTTGCTTTTTACCGTAAGGGGCCCTTGTTCAAGTCCTGCACACAGACAAGCAGGCTGGTAGAATGTCATTTTATCATCTTAGTTACTTCAGCTTTCCTGCCATAAAATACCATTTAAGTCATTGAGTTATGTGATGCTTAGGTTCCTGTAGATGGTCTAATTTACATCTACATAGATCTTGTGAGAGCAAAAGGACAGTCCTTTTCAGCCTGGAGAGGGTGGGGGCTGCTGGAGGAGAGAGGGTAGTTGTGGAACTATAAGGATCAGCACTACTCAGGGCTTCGTGCTAGGAGTGCTCCCATCTTGTCTCATGTGGTCTCCCTCCACGCAGATCGCCTAAATCTCAGAGTAAGACAATTTAGGGTTCTGATTTTTTATCCTTTTCTTTTATTTGAAATTATCCTGTGCATTTATATCTGCATGTCTTGTTTATTTACCTGTTTTTCCTAGTGACTTAACCTGGAGATATTTTCTCAATAAATCCTAAAAATGTATCAGCGTTACCTCTATGTTCTATGAATTCACGTTCCTGGAGAGGCCCATGCTATATTTGTGTGATAAATGTGGATTATTAAGTATGATTTAAGTGTCAGGCGATCGCAAGAGCGCTATTCTTAATACTCTTCATGGATGGCAACTCGAGTAAAACCTACGTCACAACCGCCGTGTGTGAGGCTATGGGGTCAGTAGCGTGTGTGAGGCTATGGGGTCAGTAGTGTGTGTGAGGCTATGGGGTCAGTAGTGTGTGTGAGGCTATGGGGTCAGTAGTGTGTGTGAGGCTATGGGGTCAGTAGTGTGTGTGAGGCTATGGGGTCAGTAGTGTGTGTGAGGCTATGGGGTCAGTAGTGTGTGTGAGCCTATGGGGTCAGTAGTGTGTGTGAGGCTATGGGGCATACATGCCGACTTTCTGGGAGCCCCTTCCAGGAGGGGGCTGCCAGGTTGGTCCAGCAGGAAAGGTGCGGGCGGCTGTAGTGGGCGGAGCGGGGGTGTGTCCACAAGCTCGCGTCATCGCAGCCCCGCCCCCCGCTTTATAATGGCAATATTACCAGCATTACAAAGCAGGGGGCGGGGATACAATTTAGCGCGAATCGCGTCATCGTCATCCGAACTGTCCACTTTTACATGTGGTCGCCGGGGGAGGTGGACGATGCGGGAGACTTGTCTCCTCTTGTGGGGTGTCAGGAGTGGCACCCAATTTTCGGGAGGCTCCCAACAGTCCAGGGAGAGTAGGCAGGTATGCTATGGGGCAGCATGTGTATGTGAGGCTAAGGGGTCAGTGGGTGTGTGTGTGTGCGTGTGAGGCTATGGGGACAGTGTGTGTGTGAGGCTATGGGGCAGTATGTGTGAGGCTATGGGGCAGTATGTGTGAGACTATGGGGGCAGTGTGGGTATGAGGCTATGGGGGCAGTGAGTGTGTGAGACTATGGGGGCTGCGTGTGTGTGTGAGGCTATGGGGACAGTGTGTGTGTAAGGCTATGGGGCAGTGTGTGTGTGAGGCTATGGGGCAGTATGTGTGTGAGGCTATGGGGCAGTATGTGTGAGACTATGGGGGCAGTGTGGGTATGAGGCTATGGGGCAGTGTGTGTGTGAGGCTATGGGGCAGTATGTGTGAGGCTATGGGGCAGTGTGTGTATGAGGCTATGGGGCAGTGTGTGTATGAGGCTATGGGGCAGTGAGTGTGTGAGGCTATGGGGGCAGTGAGTGTGTGAGGCTATAGGGGCAGTGAGTGTATAAGGCTATGGGGCAGTGAGTGTATAAGGCTATGGGGCAGTATGTGTGAGGCTATGGGGCAGTATGTGTGAGGCTATGGGGCAGTGTGTGTATGATGCTATGGGGACAGTGTGTGTGTGAGGCTATGGGGCAGTATGTGTGAGACTATGGGGGCAGTGAGTGTGTGAGGCTATGTGTGAGACTATGGGGGCAGTATGTGTGAGACTATGGGGGCAGTGAGTGTGTGAGGCTATGGGGACAGTGTGTGTATGAGGCTATGGGGACGGTGTGTGTATGAGGCTATGGGGACAGTGTGTATGAGGCTATGGGGGCAGTGTGTGTGGCTATGGGGACAGTGTGTGTATGAGGCTATGGGGGCAGTGTGTGTATGAGGCTATGGGGCAGTGTGTGTATGATGCTATGGGGGCAGTGTGTGTGTGTGGCTATGGGGACAGTGTGTGTATGAGGCTATGGGGGCAGTGTGTGTATGAGGCTATGGGGGCAGTGTGTGTGTGGCTATGGGGGCAGTGTGTGTGTGGCTATGGGGGCAGTGTGTGTGGCTATGGGGACAGTGTGTGTATGATGCTATGGGGGCAGTGTGTGTGGCTATGGGGACAGTGTGTGTATGAGGCTATGGGGACACTGTGTGTATGAGGCTATGGGGACAATGTGTGTGTGGCTATTGGGACAGTGTGTGTATGAGGCTATGGGGGCAGTGTGTGTGTGGCTATGGGGACAGTGTGTGTATGATGCTATGGGGGCAGTGTGTGTATGATGCTATGGGGGCAGTGTGTGTGTGTGGCTATGGGGACAGTGTGTGTATGAGGTATGGGGACAGTGTGTGTATGAGGCTATGGGGACAGTGTGTGTATGAGGCTATGGGGGCAGTGTGTGTATGAGGCTATGGGGGCAGTGTGTGTGTGGCTATGGGGACAGTGTGTATGTGGCTATGGGGACAGTGTGTGTATGATGCTATGGGGGCAGTGTGTGTGGCTATGGGGACAGTGTGTGTATGAGGCTATGGGGACAGGGTGTGTATGAGGCTATGGGGACAGTGTGTGTATGAGGCTATGGGGGCAGTGTGTGTATGATGCTATGGGGGCAGTATGTGTGAGAATATGGGGGCAGTGTGTGTGTGTGTGGCTATGGGGGCAGTGTGTGTGTGTGGCTAAGGGGGCAGTGTGTGTGAGAATGTGTGTGAGGGATTGTTATGATTTACCACCGGCACCAGTGAAGATCCCGACTGCGCTAAAGGTAAGTACTAAGTAACCTAACTACCCACCCCTAACCCTGCTTTAGGGGTGCCTAAACCTAACCCCTCCTTCCCCGCTGCCTAAACCTAACCCTTCCAGGGGGGTGCCTAACACTAACCTCCCCCTGGGGGTGCCTAACCCTAAACCCCTCCTCCCCTAGCCTAACCCTAACCCTCCCGGCGGGGTGCCTAACCCTAAGTTCCCCCCTGGAGCCACTAACCTAACCCTCCCCCTCCCCGCTACTGTCCAATCGGGATGCTGGACATCGGGCTCCAGGCGTAGTAAAATGACAGGCGTCGGGATTTCGACACCTGTCATTAGACCCTTACCGGGATTAGACATTTGGGATGCCGATGGTCGGCATTTAGACCGTCGGCATCCCGACTACATACCGTGGGTGAGGCTATGGGGGTAGTGTATGTATGAGGCTATGGGGGCAGCATGTGTCTAAGGCTATGGGGACAGTGTGTGTGTGTGAGGCTATGGGGGCAGCATGTTACGTCATTTGCAGCGAGTTCTTGCAATTTATTTAACAAAATTATAATAATTTGTAAATTAATAACAAGCAGTCCATTATTAGCTACCAGCAGTTTGGACCAGCACATGCAATCTCCACCACCACCACCCTCATCATCAACCTCCTCCTTAATAATTGGAGGTACAGTAGTCCTTCCAAAAAACATTTTGTGGGGGCCCAAACAAACCAATCATAACAGCCACAAAAGTGTCAGTCCTTGTCGCTAAAGTGCTTGGTTTGTTAAACAGTGCATGTCCTTTTTAATATCCCACATAAGAGTGGGTGGGAGGGACAATTCCATCTTGAACTTCTTTTCTTTGCATTATGCGCTGTTTGGGGCATTGCCGACTGACATTATTATAGTTTATTAAACTGCCATCCTGTCTGCCACTGCTGTGTAGTAATAATTCATAGATGTCCTATATATTTGTAAATTGCTGTGCGTTTGTGCCGCTGCTCTGTTGCTTACTTTAGCCAAGCAGCTCGCTGCAGCCTTTGGCCTATTTTGGTGAAAAGTAGGGATGAGCGGGTTCGGATCTCAGAGATCCGAACCCGCCCGAACTACGGAGGATCCGTGGCAGATCCGAGCCGGCTCGGGTTTTCCCACCTGACTCGGATCTGAAAACGAGGCAAAACGTCATCATCCCGCTGTCAGATTCTCGCCGGTTTTGGATTCTATATAGGTCCCGTGACCGCCGCCATTTTTCATTCCGGCAGTGAGGACTGAGTGAAGAGGGAGGGAGCTGGGATCTGTGCTGTTGCACGCTGACGCTGTGCATAGGGGCTGGCTACTGTTGTCCATATAGGGTCTGGCTGTTGTTCTGTCCATAAGGGATGGCTGTTGTCTATAGAGGGGCTCACTGTTGTCCTGTCCATAAGGGCTGGCTGCTCTTCACCCACCCCCAGTGTGAAAAAAAAACCCCAAAACTTGTGTGTGCATGTTAGCCACACTTATCATCAGCACAGGGGTGCTATGCTGCTGTCTGTCAAGGGGCTGCTGCCTCTTTCAGGGGTTCACCCCGTGTTCAAAAATAAAATAAACTATTTTTTTTGTGTGCATGTTAGCCACACCTGTCATCGGCGTAGATGCGCAGGGGTGCTTTGCTGTTGTCTGTCAAGGGGCTGCTGCCCAAAAAAAGAAACAATTTTTTGTGTGTGTGATTGTGTGCATAGTGAGTATGGAGGACAGTCACATGACCGGAGAGCAGGATCCACATACCAGTCTTGTAGCTGCGGAAGCAGTCCTGATGACGATGCAGGGCCATCAACGTCATCTATGAAGGCCGATTTATCAGGGCTTAAGTCAGGCCAAAAAGTCAGGCTAAAAAAAATAAACTTTTACCCTGTTAAAGCAAAAAAAATGTAAAGCTAATTCAGCTTTAGAGAAACAAACAATTGGCAATATGTCATTCACTACACGAAGTGGCAAGGAAAAGATAAGGAATTGGCCTGTATTTATGACTGGTGGTTCTAATGATAATTTAAGCCCCTCTGCTTGTAGGAGAGGTACAAAAAAAATTTAAATTGTTAAGACGAGTAAGACACCGGAACCAACTGTGTGCTCGGAAAATTCACAAATCCCCGAGGAGAGTCCAAGTGTGTCTGCAAATGCCATGTGTGAGCCTGTCCTTTCTAATACTGCACTTGAAGAGGATCCTCCTTCCACCATTTGTGTGCCTTCTGACGTGGAAATCGAGGATGCTTCTGTGGAATTGCATGAGGAGGATATTTATCTAGTTGGTGATAACAAGGATGATGAGGATGTTGATGGCGAGGATGTTTGTGTAAAAACTGTAAATCAGGCAACAGTTGTTGCTCATGGGGGAAAAATCACATTGTTGCCATGCCTGGGCAAAGGACCAAAAAATTCACTTCCATTGTGTGAAATTATTTCCACCCAAATCCAGACAACCTTTGCCAAGCCATTTGTAACCATTGCCAAGTAACAGTGAGTAGAGGTAAGGACCTTAACCATCTTGGAACCTCCTCCCTGTTACGTCACATGCAGCGCATTCATGAAATTGGAAAGAATTTCAAATTCTAAAACTTTGGGGACAAAAAAAACAACAATCAGTCCAGTGTCACCTAGCTGCTCCCTTCTATCTGGATCCAAGCACCTGCAATCTCCACCACCAACACCGGCATAATCATCAACATCCTCATTCGTGATCAGAAGTAGCCCTGCATCCAATTTCATAAGCATGACTGACTCCTCTCCTATCCGTGATTCCTCAGAAGGATCCTTGAGTGCTACGCCTGTTGCTGCTGCTGGGGTTGGATCTTCATCCCAGAAAGGGACCAAGATGACTAGGAATTAAAAAAAACAATTGACTATTAAACAGTCCTTTGATAGAGGAAGTATGTATAACAGCTGTCACCCAGTTTCACAGCGGATCACTGACGCCACGACGGCTGTGCTAGTATTAGATGGTGAAATAATAAAAAATGAGGATGATAGTGTGGAGGAAGTGCAAAAGGAGGATGAGGGGGAAATTTGTGTCCTATCTGACGCTAATGTGGATGTCTATGATGAGGATGTGGTTTGCGTAAATCAGCCCCCAGTGGCAACAGTTCTAGTTCATGATAAAAAGAAAGCCAGAAAAGCAATGTCTTGGGTGTGGAATTATTTTAATCTTAATTCTGACAACATTTGTGAAGACATCTGTTCCATTTGTAAAGCCAAAGTTAGCAGAGGAAGGGGCATTAACCATCTAGGCACCTCCTCCCTGTTGCGTAATTTGCAGCGAGTTCATGCAATCTGTTTAACAAAATTCTAATAATTTGTAATTAACAACAAGCAGTCCAGTATCAGCTACCAGCAGATTGGACCAGCACATGCAATCTCCACCTCTAATTGAAGGAAGTCCTTCGAAAAAATGTTTTGTGGGGGCCCAAACAAACCAAGGAGTTCAGCCACAAAAGTCTCAGTCCTAGTGGCTAAAGTGCTTGGTTTGTTAAACCGTGCTTGTCCTTTTTAATATCCCACATAAGAGTGGGTGGGAGGGACAATTCCATCTTGCACCTCTTTCCTTTACATTTGGCACAATTTGGGGCATTGCCGACTGACATTATTATAGTTTATTAAACTGCCATCCTGTCTGCCACTGCTGTGTGGCAATGTTTCATAGATGTCCTATATTTTATTAAACTGCCGTGCGTTTGTGTCGCTGCTCTGTTGCTTACTTCAGCCAGCCAGCTCGCTGCAGCCTTTGGCCTATATTGGTGAAAAATAGTGAAATCAATATTGTGATCTGTGAGATGGTTAAAAATGCATGGAATTGCCTGGAAATTATTGTTATTAAGGTTAATAATACTGTAGGAACAAAAATAGGCCCAAATTATGTGTTTTTACCTGTTTATATTTTTTGGAAAAAATACGGAACCAAAACCGAAAAACGGATCCAAAACCAGATCCAAAACCAAAACACGGGGGTCGGCGCACATTTCTAGTGAAAAGTAGTGAAAACAATATTGTGAGCTGTGAGGTGGTTAAAATTGACTGGAAATGCCTAAAAATAATTGTTATCAAGGTTAATAATAGCGTAGGAACAAAAACAGTCCCAAATTATGTGATTTTAGCTGTTTTTATAATTTTGTAATAAAAATACAGATCCAAAACCCAAACAAAAAGACGCAAGGGCGGTTTTGCAAAACCAAATCCAGATTCAAAACATGATGGAGATACAGATCCAAAACCAAAACCAGCAAAAATGGTCCGGCGCACATCTCTAGTAAAATGTATGAATAAACTCCGTACGTCACCTCCATCATAGGAGCAATGCCTCAGAAATCTCTGGGAAAATATCATCAGAATTAACTCAGTGCATGTGCTGGAGAAAGAGGGCTAGCCTGCATGGAGACCTCTCTTAAGCCCCCCAGGTGTTATACAGTATGGGTTGGGTATGAAATCCTGGCTATCAGGATGCCGCTGGTCAGAATACCGACACCCATAGAGAACAGCGGTGAGTATTTTGCTAACCCCTTCCCTAACCCTCCCCGGTGCCTAACCCTAATCTTCTCCCCTAGTGCCTAAACCTAACCTCCCCTCCCCGCACCCTAATCCTAACACTCCCTCCCCGGTGCCTAAACCTAATCTCCCCCCCTAGTGCCTAAACCTAACCTCCCCCTTCCCGCACCCTAATCCTAACACTCCCTCCCCTAATGCCAACACACCCTCCCCCTAATGCCTAGCCCCGCTACTTATCATAGCCTCCCCCTAACACCCCGATACTTACCTTTGGGATGCCGGCGGTCGGGATACTGGTATTCAGATCATCAGTATCCCGTACGCCTGGATGCCGACTACATTCCTACAGTACATAGTATGATCATCACAGGGACGTGCTGTCAGGGTAGGCAGGGCCCTGTCATGCTCATGAGATTTGATATAAAAATGATTAGAATAATACGAAGCAGATATTTATAACTTATAAACATCTTCTTTATTTATTGTAATAATTTTTATAGTCAACACTCACCATCTTTGTGGAGCTCCCTGGGACTGCAGGGAGATTAGAGATGAGGCAGCAACAGTTCAGCCTCACTTCTGTATAGTCAGGCACTGCTTGCAGAGCTGGGGGTGGGGCCAAACAACAGGCAGTAAGCTGCACAGAAAGAGAGCTAATAGAGGCATGCCTCTGAGTATGAAGGGCATGCCTTGAGCAGTGATGGACTGCAGTGTTTAGAGATTGGAGCTTACAGAAAACACAGTGATGCAGGTAGGAGAATCAATGAACACTGAAGCTTAGTGTAGTGAAGGTAGAGATAGAGGCCGGGATGAATGACGCATCCCAGCGCTCTTCACATGCATGCTGGTGTTTATTAAACCGGTACGCATGAAAGAATGCACAAAGGACCGCTCTCTTGGTAAGAGCGGTCCTTTGCAAATGAGGGACTTACGGGTCTATGACCCAGAAGTCTTTCTGACATCTATCTGTGCATGTGCAGAAGGACGTGCGCCGCGTAGGTGCTGCGAGGGAGACAGGCTCCCAGCACTCAGACTCATCTCCATGTGTGATTCCCCAGCCATTGACCTCACCACACGTCACTGAATTATAATGGCAATAAAAATTATCCCCAAAAACTAGACAAAACTACAAATAAATTAATTCAACGTCGTGTTCTAATAAGATATTGTAAAATTTCAACAACTTTCTGCTCTATGATATTTTTAGCAACAAAGTACTTAATTAAATAGCATATACTTAATCAAATTACAATTAACATTCTTAATTAAAAGGAAGTTTGTTGTGAGTAGCAAAGCTGAGTCACTTCAGGTCCTATTCAATAAAGGTTAAGGACCCCAATGGTAATTAACAGCTTTATCTCTCGGATCTCACATCTTCCTAAGGAAGGAGCTACGATCGGAGCCTGGCACCACATGCATACATTGCTGCTCTTCCGTACTCCAGCTGTGACCCTCATCTCTGCAAACTTCAGTGACTGTCACTCCAGACGTGAAAATAAGGTGTCACACAGGGTGATAGTTCCAGCACTACACCAGTGCTATGACTTGTATTTGTTCCAAGGGTGAGTGGGTTACCTGGTGCAGTGCTGGAACACACCCCCTGTACAGTTCCAATTCTGAGGCAGGAGACCTCTAGTCCCAGCAGCTCCCACCACCCTCATGACCTGCATAGAGTACTGGAACACAGAGAACACACTCTACAACAATAAGGTGCATTGTCCATGTGTTCTCCTCTATCTTAAGTATCACCCAGGTTTAAGATATAAATGTGCGCCAAGCAGCACATCTTACCCCCCCTCCTTCCCCTTTACCCATTGTTGCTGGCCATCCTTGTGGTGATATATTCAGAAAGGTGCTGGTGCAGTAGAGCCTGATTTCCAGGGGGCTGCCCCATTGTCAGCATGTTAACTTGTAGCTATGACCCAAAGTACCAGAGCGTTGGATTATAGCAATTCACTGGTGCTTTTAGGTGAGGGCTAGAGTATTTTGGGGAGGCACAGTGGCAGCCTTGCCTGTTATGACGTGATCACTCCCGTAATATGCTGTGGTCATGCCACTTTTTAGAGGAGGTGTTGCCGTGTCCCTGGTTATTCATCCTAAATGTATGATATATACATATCAGTAAAACCTTGGTCAAAATAACCTTGTATTTCATTCTTTATGCTCGCCATTGGTAACCAGTTTACAGTTCATTTATGTACAATACACATTTTGGTTTAGGTGCAGTTATACTGCTTAATGTAGCGATAAAAGCCTATACTGCGGGCTGCAAAAAGGTTATAATGTTTGCACAATTTGTTTGTGTATTTTGCTTTTAATTCCTTATTTTCCATTCTTTTTTCCCTGCCTTTTCCAACAGAGTTTAATGTGTTTTGCTACAGCTAATGACTGTTTATTTTTATTTGTGCTGACGAGGATGACTTGAAAAATACATATTACGAGAAGGACGGCTTCGGCTATTATTCCTGCTGCCCTTACAATAAGAAAGACCAACAAACATGACTTGTTATGCTACATTCAGCCTACTCCATCCCACATAGGGAGATTACCAAATAAAAAGACATTACGGAACTGTCACCAGTTCATCCAATGTCACTTCAATGTATAGTCACTAATGGATAGCTAAATAAACAAACAAGCATAAAAGCAAAGTTCGATACATTATTTTAGCCACTCAACAGAACTTATTTTGGGGAGACGTTTCCGATTTATGGATTCAGGGAGGGTCTTGACCTCACAATAACATGGGTGTGGTTTGACTGGGGGTTTGGGCAGTGCTAGGCAAGGTCTTTGTGCTTTAAATTGTAGCCTGTAGCTAGACATCTCATACAGCTGAAACTATTTAGTAGTTAGGGGCCCATTTATCAATAATCACATGCTCAATGCGATCTGGGAGTGATATTAGCACCAATGATCGTATAGCAGTATGCGATAATAGCACCCGAATGTATTAAAGAGCACATCACAGGGACCGCATCAGTGGTCTCTTGACTCCTCTATAGGAAATCCAGCGCAGGCGCGATCTACAGACCATGCATGTGCGGTGGCGATTGCCAAGGAGGATTCCAGAAGAACCCACTTCTTATAAATTTTTTGAAGCGTAGACCATAGATAGCACAACGCCATCTTCAGATGGCATAAGGAATACTTGGTAAATCTGACATCTTCGCAACCCCCACAGGAACCTATGAATGGACTGCAGCAGATATCTGAGAAATCTGCTGCGATCCCTCCATAGTACTGTACATCTGGTGAATACTTAATATTTGGGGGTATGCCCCCAAAATGAGTGTTTTGGGGGAATATGCAGCTAATATTTAATGATAAATAGGCCCCATAGTGACAGTGTGATCAGTTCATGTGCTGGTAGGATCCTTTTTGTTGTCTTCAGGAAAAACATCCTGTAACATCCTCACACTACCAGCTTTTGGTTCATTTACTCTTAATATGTTAGGAACAATGTTACCTCAAAGTTCTGTGAAAATGTGACAATCCTTATTGAACTGGTTGGGAGGTAGCTATTCAAGCTTTATAGGTAGATCCAGGTAGCACATTCACAGAAGCTGTGGTTTGCTCACTGGTAGCATATAGTCACAGATCCAGGTAGCAAAGTCACAGAAGCCGTGGTTTGCTCATTAGTGGGCAGATAGTCACAGGTGTTATACATTAAAACTGATAGCAGAGAGTTACAAGTGCTGATTATTGTACACTGGCAGCTGAGAATAACAGGTGCTAAGCATTGTATTCTGGTAGCAAACAACCACATAAGCAGATGTTTGCATACATGTAGAAAAGAGTTGAAGGAGTTGATATTTGCACACAAGTAATAAAAAGCCACAGGAGTTTTGGATTGCACACTGGTAACAAATGTATTGTATGGTAAGGTTGCACACAGGTAGCAGTATTACAGATGCTGAAGAGTGCACACTGGTAGCAGTATCATAGTAGCTGAAGAGTGCAGACTGACAGCAGTGTCACAGTACATGAAGATTGCATACTGGTAGAAAAAAGTCACAGGCACTTGAGGTTGTCCATACTGTAGGTAGCAAAGTCATGGTAACTGAAGATTGCACACAAGATATAAAGGTTACACACAACTGAAAAATTTAAGGTAGCTAAAGATTGCACACTGGTAATAAAGTTGCAGTTGCTGAAATTTGGTGAAGTCTATATACGTGAATAGCATGAATTTAATGTTGGACTGTTAAAGGGAAGGATGTCTAATTATTAAACATGAGTGCTATTGATTTAAGGTTGGAATGGTTGGGGGAAAGGAATCTTGTTTATTAAATGTGCATGTTCACTCATTACTTTGCTTTCCAGTGAAGGAATACTACTTATCACTTGCTGAAAAGTGCCCCCAACATCCAGGGGCTGGTCAAGCAGCAATATAGCTTAATACACCAGTAGCATTATCATCAACTAACGCTTCAATAACAGGTATAAAACTGCATAGCCTACCAACTATCCAAATTTTAAGGCACTCTTCCCATAATTTAAGACTTTGACCTGTTTCACGTCATACTGTGCTCATAAATTAGGTATCCATTTACATTTGTGTGTGATATTGTCAGTGTGTTCGAAGGGGGAGAGAAGATTTGAGAGTACTGTCTAAAATGTTAGCAATGTCTCTTTTAGATTGGCAATATCCACTTTTGCAGTATGCCAACATTATATAATGGTGCTTACATGGCCCACCTAATGCCAATCTGATCCTACCTACCAACAATTTTGCCCCTTCTATAATACTATAATAGGGTGTGAGTACTGTGAACTGGTATTAGATATTTGTAATTAAGGGCTGTATTCAATTAGCGTCGAAAACTGGCATTTTTGCCAAAAAACAGGCGAAAATGGCAACAGGCGAAAAGAAACTGGAGAAAAATGTTAGCAATGTCTCTTTTAGATTGGCAATATCCACTTTGGCAGTATGCAACATTATATAATGGCGCTTGCATGGCCCAACTAATGCCAATCTGATCCTAGCTACCAACAATTTTGTCCCAGCTATAATACAAAGGAGTATATGTAATAGGGTGTGAGTACTGTGAACTGGTATTAGATATTAGATATTAGTGATTAAGGGCCGTATTCAATTAGCGGTGAAAACTGCAGTTTTTTTCGCCACTGTCGAAAACTGCAATTTTTAGCCAAATAAAAAAAAAGCAACATTTTTGCCAAAAACCAGGTGAAAACGCAACAGGCAAAAAGAAACTAGAGAAAAATTTTCTCCATCCCATACCAGGAGAAAAAAAATTTCAAAATCCCTATTTTTGGCTAAAAATATGGGGATTTCTTTCAGAACCCTTTGGACACTCCCCTAATGATAAATTAGTGGGGGGAAAAATCGTAAGTTGCATACTTTGGCGAAAAACGACCGCGCAAATTTTGGATGAAAAAAAAATTTGAAAAAAGATAGAAAGCTATTTTTTCCAGGAAACTACTGTTCCACGTAAATTGGGGGTACGTTAATGTATAGCACGGACGTGGATGGCCTCTATAGGTCCAGATTTTAATGCCTGGCTGTCCTTAGTTCGTACCACTGTTGAACATGAGAAGCATGTGTTTATATGTCGTAAAGCTGAGAAGAAGTTTGATCATATATGGGGTAGATGGCTTAACTCAAATTATGCATGAGAGCTACCTCAGAATTGATTTATACTGCATAATTTATGCTGGCCCCTGGGATACCTTATTCTAGTAAAATATTCTATTGGCAGTTGTATGCTAATTGGAGCACCAATTTATTTCTATTTATTTTTTCTATGGGGAAGAGTTGGCTCGACTGAATTTTATCTTATGCATGTATACATTTTATAGATTCCTTATATCTTTGTAGTGTGGTTTGTACATTATTTTAGGTGTATTTATTTGTTTATGTATATGCCATTATATTGTTATGGTACTAATATGATTAGGGGATATATTGTATGTATTCTGGTAAAAGGAACTGAATTAATAATGTGGACAGATGTATTGTAATATTTTCTATCATATGTTATCATATGTATTATTTGAACAATTTTATAATTTGTATTGATTTGATGCTTATTGAGTTTAATTTTTGTTATCTGTATCCTACTATAATAATTTAATATGGAGCACTCAATGTAATAATGTACCGTGGCATGTTTTCCAGAATTGTATGTATATATATATATATATATATATATTAGGGGTGAGCGGGTTCGGATTTCTAAAATCCGAACCCCCCCGAGCCCCCCCGATCCGAGTCCGATCCGAGTCAGGCTCGACTTTTCCCGCCTGACTCGGATCTGAAATCGAGGCAAAACGTCATCATCCCGCCTTCCGAGTCTCACGGGTTTTGGATCCTATATAAGGTACCCGCGTCGGCGCCATTTTCTCACTCGGCTGTGGACAGTGAAGAGGGAGGGTGGGAGTTAGGGCTGTGTAGTGTAGTGTAGTGTAGTGCTGCTGTTGTCCACTACTTCAAAGTCCATAGGGGCTGGCTGTGTTGTGCTGTGCTGCTGTTGTTAATAGGGGCTGTGTCCACTACTTCAAAGTCCATAGGGGCTGGCTGGACTGTGTTGTGCAGTCAGTTCTCCATAGGGGCTGTGTCCACTCCAAAGTCCTGTGCAGTGTCCCAGTCCTAAAGGAGAGCTGTAGTGTTGTCCAGGGGGTGCTCTGTCCATCAGGGGCGCTCCCCCCAAGTGCTAAAAAAATAATATATTTTCTGTGTTTGTGAATTGTGTGCGCAGTAGCCGCACGTGCATCAACAAAGTAGTGCCAAGCGTGCGCCTGTGTCATAAGTAAAGGGCCGGCTGGCTTGACCGTTAAGGGTGCTGTAACCCCCGAAAGTACACTCCAGTCCAAACCAAAAAAAAAATTATTTTCTGTGTTTGTGAATTGTGTGCGCAGTAGCCGCACGTGCATCAACAAAGTAGTGCCAAGCGTGCGCCTGTGTCATAAGTAAAGGGCCGGCTGGCTTGACCGTTAAGGGTGCTGTAACCCCCGAAAGTACACTCCAGTCCAAACCAAAAAAAAAATTATTTTCTGTGTTTGTGAATTGTGTGCGCAGTAGCCGCACGTGCATCAACAAAGTAGTGCCAAGCGTGCGCCTGTGTCATAAGTAAAGGGCCGGCTGGCTTGACCGTTAAGGGTGCTGTAACCCCCGAAAGTACACTCCAGTCCAAACCAAAAAAAAAATTATTTTCTGTGTTTGTGAATTGTGTGCGCAGTAGCCGCACGTGCATCAACAAAGTAGTGCCAAGCGTGCGCCTGTGTCATAAGTAAAGGGCCGGCTGGCTTGACCGTTAAAGGATGCTGTAACCCCCAAAGTACACTCCAGTCCAAACCAAAAAAAAAATTATTTTCTGTGTTTGTGAATTGTGTGCGCAGTAGCCGCACGTGCATCAACAAAGTAGTGCCAAGCGTGCGCCTGTGTCATAAGTAAAGGGCCGGCTGGCTTGACCATTAAAGGGTGCTGTAACCCCCGAAAGTACACTCCAGTCCAAACCAAAAAAAAATTATTTTCTGTGTTTGTGAATTGTGTGCGCAGTAGCCGCACGTGCATCAACAAAGTAGTGCCAAGCGTGCGCCTGTGTCATAAGTAAAGGGCCGGCTGGCTTGACCGTTAAAGGGTGCTGTAACCCCCAAAGTACACTCCAGTCCAAACCAAAAAAAATATTATTTTCTGTGTTTGTGAATTGTGTGCGCAGTAGCCGCACGTGCATCAACAAAGTAGTGCCAAGCGTGCGCCTGTGTCATAAGTAAAGGGCCGGCTGGCTTGACCGTTAAAGGGTGCTGTAACCCCCGAAAGTACACTCCAGTCCAAACCAAAAAAAAATTATTTTCTGTGTTTGTGAATTGTGTGCGCAGTAGCCGCACGTGCATCAACAAAGTAGTGCCAAGAGTGCGCCTGTGTCATAAGTAAAGGGCCGGCTGGCTTGACCGTTAAAGGGTGCTGTAACCCACAAAGTACACTCCAGTCCAAACCAAAAAAAAAATTATTTTCTGTGTTTAGCCGCACGTATATATCAAATCGATATAACATAAATGGAGGACCAAACTTTCTCCGATAAAAATAAAATAGAGAAAGATCAAGAACCACTTCCTCCTAGTGCTGAAGCTGCTGCCACTAGTCATGACATAGACGATAACATGCCATCAACGTCGTCTGCCAAGGCCGATGCCCAATGTCATAGTAGAGGGCACATACAATCCCAAATGGCAAAGTTCAGGAAAATGACCTTGAAAAAGACATTTAAATCAGCTGAAGAGAAACGTAAACTTGCCAATATGCCATTTACGACACGGAGTGGCAAGGAACGGCTAAGGTCGATCCCTAGTATGTTCATGACTAGTGGTTCAGCTTCACATGACGATGGAAGCCCTCCTCCCACTAAAAAAATCAAAAGAGTTAAGCTGGCAAAAGCACAGCGAAGAACTGTGCTTTCTAAGAAGATATCACAAATCCCCAAGGAGAGTCCAAGTGTGGTGGTGGTTGCGATGCCTGACCTTCCCAGCACTGGACGTGAAGAGGTGGCTCTTTCCACCATTTGCACGCCCCCTGCAAGTGCTGAAAGGAGCACCCACAGTCCACTTGCTGATATGCAAATTGAAGATGTCACTGTTGAAGTACAACAGGATGAGGATACTGGTGTAGCTGGCGCTGAGGAGGAAGTTGGCGAGGAGGATTCTGATGGTGATGTGGTTTGTTTAAATCAGGCTCCGGGGGAGACAGTTGTTGTCCGTGGGATGAAAAAGCCCATCACGGTCATGCCTGGGCAGAAGACCAAACATTCCACCTCTTTGGTCTGGCAATATTTCTATCCAAATCCGGACAACAACTGTCTTGCCATATGTACCATATGTAAAGGTGAAATAAGTAGGGGTAGGGACGTCAACCACCTAGGAACATCCTCCCTTATACGGCACCTGCAGCGCGTTCATAAAAAGTTACTGTCAAGTTCAGAAACTTTGGCTAAGACCGTAAGCAGTCCAGGGACACCTAAATCCCGTTGTCCTGTTGTATCCAAGCGCCTGCAAACCACACCGTCAACTCCCTCCTCGTCAATTTCCTCCTTAGTCAGGATCGGAAGTAGTCCTGCAGGCCATGTCACTGGCATGACTGACTCTCCTATCCGGGATTCCTCTGGAGGATCCTGCATTGCTACGCCTACTGCTGCCGCTGCTGCTGTTGCTGCTGCTGGGAGTCGTTCATCATCCCAGAGAGGAAGTAGGAACACCACTACTTTTACTAAACAATTGACCCTCCAACAGTCCTTAGCGAGGAGGATGAAGTACGACAGCAGTCATCCTGAAGCAAAACGTATAACTGAGGCCTTGACTGCTATGTTGGTGTTAGACGTGCGTCCGGTATCCACCATTAGTGCAGTGGGATTTAGACAATTGATGGAGGTAGTGTGTCCCCGGTTCCAAATCCCGTCTAGATTCCACTTCACTAGGCAGGCGATACCGAGACTGTACAGAAACGTCAGAAAAAGTGTCCTCAGTGTCCTGAAAAATGCCGTTGTACACAATGTCCACTTAACCACGGACATGTGGACAAGTGGAACAGGGCAGACTAAGGACTATATGACTGTGACAGCCCACTGGGTAGATGTATCACCTTACGCAGCAACAGCAGCAGCGTCACCAGTAGCAGCATCTCAGAAACGCCAGCTCGTTACAAGGCAGGCTACGCTGTGTATCACCGGTTTCAGTAAGAGGCACACCGCCGACAACCTCTTAGAGAAACTGAGGGAAATCATCGCCCAGTGGCTTACCCCACTTAGACTCTCCTGGGGATTTGTGATATCTGACAACGCCACCAATATTGTGCGGGCATTACATCTGGGCAAATTCCAGCACGTCCCATGTTTTGCTCACACAATAAACTTGGTGGTGCAGAATTTTCTGAAAAGCGACAGGGGCGTGCAGGAGACGCTTTGGGTGGCCCGAAAAATTTCTGGCCACTTTCGCCATTCAGCGACTGCGTGCCGAAGACTGGAGCGCCAGCAAACACTCTTGAACCTGCCCCGCCATCACCTGAAGCAAGAGGTTGTGACGCGGTGGAACTCAACCCTCTATATGCTTCAGAGGATGGAGGAGCAGCAAAAGGCCATACAAGCCTATACATCCACCTATGACATAGGCAAAGGAGGGGGTATGCACCTGACTCAAGCGCAGTGGAGAATGATTTCCGTGTTGTGCAAGGTTCTCCAGCCCTTCGAACTTGCCACACGTGAAGTCAGTTCAGACACAGCCAGCTTGAGTCAGGTCATTCCCCTCATCAGGCTTTTGCAGAAGCAGCTGGAGAAAGTGAAGGAGGAGCTAAGACGGAGCGATTCCGCTCGGCATGTGGGACTTGTGGATGAAGCCCTTCATTCGCTTTGCCAGGATTCCAGGGTGGTCAATCTGTTGAAATCAGACCACTACATTTTGGCCACCGTGCTTGATCCTAGGTTTAAAGCCTATGTGGTGTCTCTCTTTCCGGCCGACACAAGCCTGCAGAGGTGCAAAGACCTGCTGGTGAACACACTGTCAGCTGAAGCGGAACGTGACACGTCAACGGCTCCTTCTTCATTTTCTCCCGCAACTGGGGCTGCCAGGAAAAAACTTAGGTATCCTAAGCAACCCGCTGGCGGTGATGCAGGGCAGGCAGGACCAAGTTTGGACATCTGGTCCGGACTGAAGGACCTGGCAACAATTTCTGACATGTCTACTGTCACTGCATATGATACTGTCACCATTGACAGAATGGTGGAGGATTACATCGGTGACAGCATCCAAGTAGGCATGTCAGACAGTCCATACCTGTACTGGCAGGAAAAAGAGGCAATTTGGAGGCCCCTGTACAAGCTGGCTCTATTTTACCTGAGTTGCCCCCCCTCCAGTGTGTACTCCGAAAGAGTGTTTAGTGCAGCCGGGAACCTTGTCAGCGAAAGGCGTAGGAGGTTGCTTCCACAGAATGTGGAGAAGATGATGTTCATCAAAATGAATTATCAGCTCTTCCAGGCAGACCAGCCTCCAGAAGGTACAGAGGGACCTGTGGTGGTGGATTCAAGTGGGGACGAGTTAATACTTTGTGAGGATGAGGATGTACACACTGAAGAGGGTGAGGAATCGGTGGATGAGGAGGATGAGGATGACATCTTGCCTCCGTAGAGCCAGTTTGTGCAGGGACACATTAATTGCCAGCTTGTTTTGTGGGGGCCCAAACGAACCAATCATTTCAGCCACAGTTGTGTGGCAGACCCTGGCGCTGAAATGATTGATTTGTTAAAGTGTGCATGTCCTGTTTATACAACATAAGGGTGGGTGGGAGGGCCCAAGGACAATTCCATCTTGCACTTCTTTTTTTTCTTTGCATTATGTACAGTTTGGGGCCTAGTTTTTCTAACTGCCATCCTGTCTGCCACTGCAGTGTCACTCCTAGATGGGTCACGTGTTTGTGCCGCCCACTCGTGTCGCTTAGCATAGTCATCCAGCTACCTCGGTGCAACCTTTTGGACATGAAAACACTATTGTGAGGTGTGAGGTGTTCAGAATAGACTGGAAATGAGTGGAAATTAAGGTTATTGAGGTTAATAATAGCATAGGAGCAGAGAAACCAACAAATTCTGTGATTTTAGCTGTTTTTATGCTTTTTAAAAAAAAAATACAGATCCAAAACACAAAACCCAGAACCCAAAACACGGAAGGGTGGTTTTGGCAAAACCAATCCAGATCCAAAACACGAAGAAAGATCCAGATCCAAAACCAAAACACAAAACACGAAAAGTGGCCGGTGCACACCCCTAATATATATATATATATATATATATAAAATTATTTTTTTCTCTTTAATTTATTTAATTTGATTTTGTTCAGGATTTATATTTTGCACAATTTTTTTGTTTCTTTTTCTGTAAAATTGAACATTATCAATAAAAAATTGCTCAATTAAAAAAAAATTGGGGTACGTTAAAATGGGTGCAAGTATATTTTCTTGTTGGAAAAACGCAATTTTAAAAACCATTAGAAGACCACCTGCTTCGACCGCACGTGATGTTTAAAACACTTGATGCAACCATACCGCCCCTGGAAAATCAAAGGGTTCTGAAAGAAATCCCCACATTTTTTGCCAAAACTAAGGATTTTGCATTTTTTTCTCCTGGTCTGGGATGGAGAAAATTTTTCTCCAGTTTTTTTTCGCCTGTTGCCGTTTTCGCCTGTTCTTTGGCGAAAATGTCACCGTTTTTTTTGGGCAAAAAACGTTAGTTTTCGCCAATGGCAAGAGCCAATACAATAAATTATTAATTGGATAATTACCCACATTGCTGTGTGTATGTTATTTACAGATATGTCCTCTTGCATCTTTTCCGCTTGTGCGGAAAATCTCGCCATGCATGGGTTCGCACCCGTTGCACGGCGTACCGTGGAGCACGCGGCCACGGCTATTCGCATGGTGCGATGCGTGCGCACGTTAGCAGCGCGAGCAGCAAAGATGCAAGAGGACATATCTGTACCTCTTTAATTTTCTGAGGTGCTGTCATCACTTCTACAAGGGCTGCAGCTTATAGGGTACCTAATATTAATATTCATTATATACAATTAGCATCAGGGAGTGGGTTATGACTCAAACTGACACATTTTGGGAAGGGGAATGCATCATTATCATTTCCCATTCCACCATTGAGGAACTAACTGTACATTGAAAGTAGCCATTTACGCAATGTACTTTTAGTATTAGAGATTTCAAAGTTGCTTGGCAGGTCCACTGTAACTGAGAGTCTCCAGATGTCACACATTATTTATATAAGAATCCTTGGAGACAGGCAGCTTTTCTCCAGGTCTTTTCCATACACAGTATATTGCAAGTGATAACTACAGGGACGTGTTAAACAGAGCTGAGTTAATGTGACATTTTGCTGGAGTTCCTTTTAAAAAATAATACAACACTTTTTTTAATATATATATATATATATATATATATATATATATATAAAAGGGTTTTTTTTTTGCAAGCCACCCAAGCGTGATGCACCACTAAAATCAATATACTGTATATGATTGTCTATTTTTCTCTGTTCAAGTAAATATCATCTACATTTAGTGCTCTCTAGCTCAGCGCGAACTTTCTGTCAGAATCTGCCAGAAGCCCAAATGTCACTTTCTTTCCCAAGAGGAGCAGCCGCTAGATACTAGTTGGTCTTATCATCTGACATGTCAATGTCACAGGAAGGAGGAATCCCGCTCTCTTCCCTGACTCACTACAGAAACTGTTGTGCATTTACCACCCATTCTGTATACAAGAAAGGACAGCAAATATAAAGACTTTACAGATATGTTCTCTTGCAACTTGTGCGGCAAATGGTGCCACGCATGGCGTGAGTCGTGAACCTGCAACTCGATAGGATTGCATAGTGCAAACGCAGTACACGGCATGGTGCACTGTGGCGCAGGGGGCCGCGGCTAATCGCATGTTTGCAGTGAGAGCGGCAAAGATGCAAGAGGACACATCTGTACATCCAAACATTTGCATGAACACAAATCCTGCTATATATCTTGGATGGGATGTAGTCAGGATCCCGGCTTGCGGGATGCTGAAGGGCGAAATACCGGTGCCAAAATCCCGACAGCGTCGGGATCCCGGCACCAGAATCTCGATCACCGGCATCCCGAAGGTAAGTATCGGGCTTTAGGGGGAGGGTTAAGGTTAGGCATTAGGGGGAGGGTTAGACACTAGGGATGAGGGTTAGGTTTAGGGTGCGGGAGGGGGAGGTTAGATGTAGGCACTTGGGGGGAGGTTAGGTTTAGGCACTGGGGAGGGTGTTAGGTTTAGGGTGTGGAAAGGAGGAGGTTAGGGTTAGGTACTAGGGGGGAGGTTAGGGTTAGGCACTAGGGGGGGAGGTTAGGGTTAGGCACTAGGGGGGAGGTTAAGGTTAGGCACTAGGGGAGGTTAGGGTTAGGCACTAGGGGGGGAGGTTAGGGTTAGGCACTAGGGGGGAGGTTAGGGTTAGGCACTAGGGGGGAGGTTATGGTTAGGCACTAGGTGGGGAGGTTAGGGTTAGGCACTAGGGGGGAGGTTATGGTTAGACACTAGGGGGGAGGTTATGGTTAGGCACTAGAGGGGGAAGTTAGGGTTAGGCACCGTGGAGGGAGGGGTAGGGGTAAGGGTCAGTCTGACCTTCTTTGCTTATAGGTGTCAGGATTCTGACTGCCGGGATGCCGCTGTCTGTATTCTGACCAGCAGCATCCCGACCGCTGGGATCTCATACTCAACCCATCATGGATAACTTCAGTATCTAGATACATTTTACTCTCTAATGTTCACAGAGCAAGTCTGTATAGTTAATGAAGGCATTTCCCTTATTACACAATTACAGGGACACTGCACCTTCGGGGGAACCCATTACCCTAATTATTTCTGCTACTGAACATTTTCCTAGACTCAGAAAATGGCAGCTAATATTTACCTCCCAGCTGTTATGGATTAACACCAACTGGTTAAGGCAGCTGCACCCTGCAGGATGTGGCCCCATGCCAGGGGCGTATTCATAATGGGTGCAGGGTGTGTGGTGGAAATGGGCCCCTGAGCCAAGGGACCTCTCACTATTACCAGTGCACCATTTTCCCAGCTGTATGCACATGCACAGTAGAATTTGGCAAAGTGCCAGAGTTCCAAAGCTTGTGCCCAGCCAGGCACCAGGGTGGAGGTGGTGTTGATGGAGTGTGGGGGGGGGGGGTCAATGACACAAGGAGACTGCACGCTCTCTTCTGAGGAAATCCCTGTGCCCCATGTACACAGACTGGCAGTCAGAGGTCCCTGTGAGGTCAACATTCTTGGTCACCAGATCTCTGTAAATTGTGCTTAGAGTAAATGTTGGGCTTGGCCCAATGGGGTAGTCTTGCCTAGCTCAATGATAACAGAACATCCTGTGACAGCCCAGGAGACAGCTCTTGGTTCTGTAGGTGAGACGCGTCTCAGACAAATCCAGTCTAATCCGGATTTTGCAGATTCAAAGAAGAGTGCTGGTCGCTAGGGGAGATGTCAGGACTGCCCACAATAGCTCTAATGCAATTTTACATTTACATTACAAGCTGGAAGGAAATAACCGTCCGGCAATAGATCAAGTAAGAGCACTTTATTTATTCTTTTAAAATGCAGTTCTCATGAACTTGCAATTCCTATAGATGAAACACGTTAGAGATATTGGGAGTAGATAGAAAAAAAAGTAACTTAATCCAGTATGCTCAGAAATTGTATTTGCATTTTATTTTAATATTAGAAATAAATTGTTCCAGCTTGAACGACTGCTATAATGAGGAAGCTACTTGTGTGCACTATATAGAATAGTGTGATATCGCTCCCAGTGCCCTCCCCCTCTTCTTACAGTATTGACCTATAGATCCCAGCAGTCACATCCTCCCTGAGCTGATTTGTCAGTGTCAGTGCAGCCTTGAGATTCCAGGTAGTGACAATTTGATGTACAGGAAACTTCAATGCGTGACCAGAAGACACATGTCTGCAATATTCTTCCCTTCCTCTGCTGTCCTTGTGAATACACAAGTTTTGCTGTGAAGATGCTCAATTTATTGTGCTCCCTAATATATTCCCTCCACCAGAACCTACGGAGCAGAACAACCTTTAAATCTCTCTCATACAGTGGTATTTATGCAACTGCAACCTGGGTACAAAGAGATGTACATAAGCTTGTACAGGTTGAGGGGCCTATTCATCAAAACAGTTCAAAGAGTTCAAACGCAGTTTAGGAGGCATTCATCATGCCTCCTGCCCTAAACTATCACTTCCGAAAAACTGCTGTTTCTGCGAAGAAGTTTTTCGGAAGCGAGAGACTTTTCTCTTGTCCCTCTTCAGTTTTCACTGCTTGTGAAAGACCGAATTAACCCCTCCCTTCCACTAACCTTGCTGGTGTCTTATAAGGCTGCCGGCTACCCCTGTGTCGCCCGGAGCCTCCTCACCGCTGCCAGAAGAACTCTCTTCCCGCCGTGGCCGCTGGAGACTGTGTGTTTCCCACCCCCCGCTGAGACCTGCTACATCCTCGTTCCCTGCTGCAGCCGCTAGGTCCTCCTCCGGATCCTGTGCACCCCTCCCGCTGACCGAGTAGGGCCCCCGCCGCCGCTACTGTGCGGGAGACCTACTCGCCTAAGCTGTTGCCGGAGACAGCCGGCCCCCCGTCATACCAGCTGCCTCTGTAGGATAACCGCCGCCGCTGCTGTGCCCTCTCCTGGCCCCAGCTCACAGAAGGACTGCTCTGGGAGCCGGGAGGGAGCGTCAGGCAGGTGAGTGGACACAGCAGGGAGGGATCTATTCAGATCCCTCTGCTGTATCGGATGCTGAACCCCACCTCAGAGTGGTGAATAAAATCACTATCAAGTTCCGAAAAAAATGCTTTTTCGAAACTTGATGAATACCACAATTCCCACATCCCCATACTATAGTATAGGGACTATATAGTACTATAGTATGGGGACTATATAGTACTATAGTATAGGGACTGTATAGTACTATAGTATGGGGACTATATAGTACTATAGTATGGGGACTGTATAGTACTATAGTATGGGGACTGTGGAAATTATCGATGCACAATTGTAACCAGGAGATATCTGTGATATCTCCTGCGTTACATGTTTGATGAATGGGGCTGACACATAATTTCCACAAAATTAGGTGAAAATCTTAATTTTCACCTGCTTTTGTGAAAATTAAGTGATGATGAATAGGCCCCTGAGTCTCTCATATCCAAAATGCTTGGGACCAGTGGTATTTGGATAACGGAATATTCCATATTGTGGAATAATTGCATACCTTAATTAAATATCTTGGCAATAGGGCCCAAATATACACAAAGAATGCATTTATGTTTTATATACACCTTATACACACAGTCTGCAGGTCAATTTATACAATATATTCAATAATTTTGTGGCTCAAACAAAGTTTGTGTACATACATGAAATTTATTTATGTTTCATATACACCTTATAGACACAGCCTGAAGGTAATTTTATACAATATTTTTAATCATTTGTGCCTTAAACAAAGTTTGTGTACATTGAACCATCAAAACTCAATGGTTTCATTATCTCAGTCATGCCAAAATTATTCCGTATTTCGGAATATTCCATATTTCGGAATATTTGGATATGGGAAACTCAGGACCTCATTCAGAGTCGGTCGTTGCGGCCGCACGGTCGTAAGGGAAAAGGGGCAGGATATGCAAATGATGCACTCGCAAGTTGCGTCCTTAAGATCGGATCGTTAGCTGGCCGAGCAAGTGGAGGATGCGGCCATAAGACAAAAAATACGCCCCCTTCTCGTAAGCATTACACGTAATCTCCGGCCATATAAGGATTAATCGAGACCATCGGTAACCATCGGAACTGGTCGTAGAGCTTAAGGTTGACCATACCCTCTCTTAAGCACTACGATCAGGTCAGTGTACAAACCTCCCATGTCACGTGTGCTATGACACTACTTTGTTAATTATGCACTCCCATAAAACGCCATTCGCATAATTAGGCACGCCTGCGTTCGGATCTCCACTCCCCCGTTTTCAAGCACCTTCCCCTGTTACCATCCACAAACGCCTCATCCTGTCACTCAAACTACCGACCTGGCTGTGTTCAAGGAGAGAGAAATTTCTGATCGTAGCAGCTAGTTTGCGCACGCGCATTGCAAACTTTACGCATGCGCAGTTTAGCGAACATCGGTGCGGCCGCAACGTCCGACTCTGAATGAGGTCCTCAGTCTGTATAGTCTTAAGCAGAGGTTCCCAAAGTCCGCCATTACAGTCCACGTTTTAGGGATATCCATGCTTGAGCACAAGTGATTTAATTAGTACCTCAATCCATTTGATTTAACCATCAGGACTCAAGCTTGGATATCCCTAAAACGTGGACTGTAATGGCGGACTTTGGGAACCTCTGGCCTAAAGGCTAGCACAAATGATGAGGATGGTTTCAGTGCTAACTACTATAGAATGATGCTTCTGATTGGCTGGAGTCAGATTAACCTCTGAAGCTGATTTGTGTTTTTCTCATCCTTTCTGAATAATATATATTATAGGATTTTAAAGGCATATTTTAACAAGATTTTTTTTTTTCATTTTGTACATGGGAGTGAGAAAAACACTGGCTGTACAAAGAGTTTTTTTGTTTGTTTGATTTATTTTGTTTTAGTTAAAAAAATTGGATGAAAACAGGGGTGCAGAGAGAGGGGGGGGATACAAATGACCTGGGCCAGGGTCTCTGTACGGCTTCAGGAGTGCAGGGGAGGTATAACCATGCCACCCGCGCTGCTGTGACCATGCCCCATGATGTGGGTGTTGCGATACGCACCAGAGCTACGCACTGAATGAGAGGTGACACCCCCCCACACCTGGGCCCGTCTGAAGTCTACACTTCCCTGGATGTAAGTGAACCTGACATACACCTGGTGTGTACGCTAATGGATGGAAACTAAAAAGGGACAGGGAAAATCCTTCTGGGGCATGCTTGAGAAAAACTTGTGTATGTATTAAAACATAACATTTATTAAATACAGTTATTAAGCATATAAAAGACAAAAAGTATCTAAAATAAAAACAATCAGATGTATAATATTCTCATCTGAGGGTTTTACAAGCAAAAATCCAAGATGGCGTCTTAACCTCTTATATGCCAATAAAATGTGACACTATATTTATAAAGGGACTGATAACCTTTTTCTGTGCTTATTTCAGGCATCAGACAGTATTATCAATATGCACTGTCTGGTGTTATTGGTCAGTATGCATGACGATTACCGCGAAGGACCGCTCTATCGGTAATAACGGCCCTTTGCGATGGAGGGACTTCTGGGTCTATGACCCAGAAGCCCCTCCGGTGTCCTTCTGCGGACGCACGTGGCGCGGTGGGTGCTGGGAGGGATCCGATTGGATCCCTCTCTCAGCTCACTCCCGATAGAAGCCCATAGGCTTCTATGGGTAACACCATCAGAAAGATGGCGTAACCCAAAGCAACCAAGCCCGCTTGGTGCATATGAGAAATGTGGTCAAACATGCATTTTTCGGGATCTGACCACATTTCTCACCTTGATGCATCCCGTCCCATTGTGACAGAACCAAAAAACCACCATTGGTGTGCAAAGGGATACATAATAATAACAGGCAATTATCCCTTGTCAAACACAGATAATGTGTAGTATGGGGAAAGCACATTGAATAACAGGATTTCCTTTCAAGATAAACTCACAGGTACCTTTACCCGGTAATAAATCCAATTCATGGATGATGTAGTGCATACTGCAGAGACGCAAGGTATCGTCGCCGATCACTTCTGCTTTCCTGCTGACTGCAGCTGCATAGAACAGCGGAATGGGAGAGTGACGGGCAAGTCAGCCCCGTGTAGAAGAAAGGAAAGACTGCATCTGCTGTCGGCTGAGAGCACCTGACGTGGGCCTGTTACAAATGCATTCAATAGTCACAGTCTGCGACTCAAGCCGATGAGAGAACGGTGAGGGAGTGTGTACCTGTGTGATGCTACTGTCCCGATATGACACAGGGCCTGATTCAGCAAGGAAAATATGCTAATGAATGCATATGCACGGCAATTCGCAGCAGAAAAAGCAGACGCCCAGCACTACACAATACCACCCACTTCCCTTTACTTGCGTCATCTGTACCTGAAACAAAAAAGGTTTCCCCCAGCACTCAGTGGACTGTTTTTGGTGGTGGCACACTAGAACTCTATTTAGCACTTTATTAATACTTATTTTTACTAACACTACTCTATTTAGCATTTTAATTACACCCTTCACTAGTGTATCACCCCCTAACACATAGCCTTTGATTTATTATTATTATTATTATTATTAACACTTGCTAACACTTTTAGGGCCTCATTCAGAGGTGGTCGGAGGATGCAAGTGGTCGCTCAGAAACTGGGCGGCCACTTGCATCCTGACCGCCCACCTCTGTTGCGGTCATTAGGCTGTGGGTTAACACCCACAGCTCTAACGACCGCTCGGGTGATGGTCGCAATGGTCAGAGACCATCGCGACCATCGGGGCTTACGACGAGACCCTAGGGTAGGGTCTCATTTGTTGTAAGCCCCGGAGAGCTTCTGGCGCTGTCAGAGCCGGAAGCTCTCCACTGACATCACTAGTGACATCACTTGTCGTAAGCCCCAGAGAGCTTCTGGCTCTGTCAGAGCCGGAAGCTCTCCACTGACATCACTAGTGATGTCAGTGGGGCCTCCCCCAAACGGCAGGCGTTCCCATGGGAACGCCTCCGTTTGGGCTGCCACCCCCCCCAGCCAGCCTTCCAAACGGGGCGAGCTGTCAATCAACAACGACAGCTCGCACCCTTTGGAAAGAGACCAGATACGACCGGCACTGTCTATCGTAGCGGGTCTCACGCATGCGCATGAGGGAGCCGGCTCCCTCGTGCGCATGCGCACTGGCAAAACATCGAGGCGGCCATGCGGTCGTAGACCATACGGCTGCCTCTGAATAAGGTCCTTAGTCTTTCACTGGTGTGCTATCCTGGGGTGTCTGGCCTTTGCTGGCTTTTTGGGGTTCCGCGCCCCAGACTTTGACTTAGAATTAGATACCTCCAGTATCAGAGATGCCGTGACGCGGCCCGGAGGCTTACACATATTTTTGCAAACATATCCAACTAAGATTTCTGAATTATCTACCACCATGTAGTTTTTCATGTCTTATTGCTGATATCATACTGAGTGCTGGGGGAAACCTTTTTTGTTTCTTGTGTAGACTATCCTCTCCCTTTCATGCACCTGAGTGATATTACTAAGGTGATTGAGCAGCTACCAATATGTATTGCAACTAGTCATCTATACCTGGCAAGAGAGCAGAAACATCGGTAACATCGGGAACCATCGGACCCATACGCACAATTAGTGGTTGACTTGACCCTTCCACAGTCTTTGCTACATCTCCTGCACGCAGTGATAGCTCAGGCTACGCAGGCTCTTGCAATGCCTAATTTATGCACACCTTTGTAATGGCGTTGGAAAGCACTGACACGCCTACGCCTACCTCCATCATCACCCACAAATGGTGCTTCCTGTTAATCACTGGGTGGTGGGTCTGCATGCTGCCTGCGATCGCATTCCCCTTCGCAGCGCCTAGTTTGCGCACTGCATCTTATACGCATGCACAGTTTGCAAACATCGGTCGTGTGCGTTTGTCCATACACTTGCGTTCCTTGCTGAATCAGGCCCACAGTCTGCTGCACCTCTGGCAAAAAGCTTCTCTTGAGATAGTGCTTCATGTACCACGTGACCTCGCTTGCTGACGCGCATTTCACAGATAGGCTTGTTCAGAGTCGTGCTAATGATCGCACACCTGCTTTTTGGAAGTTTTGCATATACCCACAATTCCATTAATTTTAGTGAATGCAGTTACGTCTGTGAATTTGAACACAAATGTTGCATGAGGCTTTTTATATTGATATACAGTATATGAAGGCTTCTCTTACAGGTAAACTATTGCTTATGACAAAACACATAGTGGGCTGGTTTAAACTACCTTAGTTTAAACCAAATGTTTAAAAAAAAAAACACTGTTTTTTTTGTTTATTATGGTGTGACTACAGGCATGTTGCCGTTACTTTTAAAAAAAGCCTATTGTAAGGGAATCCCCCTGGTATTATTCCACATTCTTGTTGCTTGTGGTCTTTATTTGAATGAGCTGAACCAATACAGTAAATTCGCGCACAACAGAGAAATAGGGAGTGGGATGTTGAACCAGATCAGAGAGGTACTCATAAACTCTTCCCCTAACAATCCAATAAGATAGGAGAAAATCCACAACTAACATTCTCAGGCGGGATACATCAAGCATCACATTTTGCATGCAATGCATCCCGCCACTCATCACATGCATGCTGGCATAAATAACGTCTGTATGCATAATTAAAATGACAAAGGGCAGCTCTCCCGGTAATAGCTGACATTTACAATAAAAGGACTTCCAGTTTTATGATCCAGAAGTTCTTCTGTGGATGCGTCAAGTGATGCACGCGCCACCGGGGTGCTGGGAGGGATCCGATTGGGTCCCTCTTAGAGCAAAGTGTGAATAGAAGCCTATAGGCTTCTATTGGGCAATGCCATTTAAAGAGGATGTTGCACACTGAATCCAAGCCAGTGGTGTGAGCAGCCAAACTTCCAAAAACATTATTTTTGGAAGTTTGACCACAAAAACCGCATTGATGCATCCCACCCTTTATCTTAAAGGGTAAACAACACCAACACATTAAAGAGGCAATACACAGAGAAACGGAATCGGTATGAGATGCTGGCGGCTGAGTAGCCTCCGGTTCAAATATCGACGCTGGAATGCTCGAGTGGTGCAGAATCCTGACAGGCACAGGTAAGGGCCCTAACCCTCCCCTCTCGCACCCCTAACCCTCCCTTAGTGGTGCCTAACCCTAACCTCTGTGAGGGGTGCTTATCCCTAACCTACCCCCGGTGGTGTCTAACCCCCCCTTCCCGCACCCTAAGCCTAACCCTCCCGGGGTGGGTGCCTACCCCTAACCTCACCCGAGTGGTGCCTAACCCTAACCCCCCCCTTCCCATAGCCTAACCCTAACCTCCCTGTGGAGGGTGCCTAATCTCCCCCCAGGGGTGCCTAATCCTAGCCCCCCATCCCCGGCTAACTGCGCATACTTACCGCCGTCCGGATGTTCGGCATTCCGGTGGTCGCGATATCGGCATCGGCATTATGCTGGGCGGCGATATTAAGACGTCGGCATTTCAACTTCTGGCATATAAACTGCATCCCCAGAGAAATACCTCATGGTTTAATCTCCTTCATGTTTATAAACCTGGAAGTCCTTTTGTCGCAATGGATAACTCTTATCGCAATTGTAGAAGCATACAGCATTACTAAACGCCGTGATGCTTGTGATCAGTGACGGGATGCATCCCACACACAGTAACAGGAAACATTTGCTTTCATTAACTTTTGCAGATCAACAACACAAAATGAAGTATGACTATTGTCTAACTAACAGTAATTCCCTAAATATATGATGCCTTTTGTCCGTATTGGAAACTACGCGACATACAGTACAGTAGCCACAGTATAGTCATAATATTTAATGAATTAAAAAGGGGCTTAATATGCTCTGAGCAGCCAATCAGTATATAGAACACAGAACATTGCAGGATTCTTTCCACAGCTAGTGAAGGATCTCTCACTAGTAAATAGGAACAATTATCGTTATTGTATTGTGTCAATTATAATAATCATTAGCTATTTTTAGCCACACAGAAGCTATTGTGATATCAGTTTTAGTGAACACCCCACTCACCTATGGTTGCCCTGAAAGGTATCATGTTATAGTCTGGTCTGTGCTCTGTAGCGTGATGTTTCAGAGTATATAGTGTTTCCTCTTCGTCTTAGAGCAGATTATATGTTCCTTTAATTACAATGTATTATACATTAACAGCTCAGTCTCAAAACGTTTGTTTAAGTGTTTGCTATTGATGCACTTTTCTCCCTGGAAGACATTAAAGGACATCTAAAGCCCTTTTATTTATATACAACGGTAAACCGATTATAGGGGTAAAAACATTCAGCTAAAGGCACACAGGACAGGGGCCCTGATTCAGAGCCGGACGCTCTGACAGAGCGCTCGCTCTGAATCAGGGCCGTCCCTCCTCCATTTTGGAGCGGCCTCCTGGCCGCTCGCATAGCTGTGGGTGACCACCCACGGCCATAGCGAGCGGCCAAAATGATGGTCAAGACCATCGCGACCATCGGGCTTGCGACGAGACCCTTGTGGTAGGGTCTCGCTGCCGCAAGCCCTGGAGTGCTTTTGGCTCTATCAGAGCCGAAAGCACTCCCACTGACATCACTAGTGATGTCAGTGGGGCCGGCCCCAGACGGTAGGCGTTCCCATCGACAGCACGCCCCATTTGGTGCGAGACCCATAACGACGGCCTGGCCGTCGTTATTCGGGTCTCGTGCATGCGCACGATGGAGCCGCCTCCGTCGTGCGCATGCGCACTTGAGCAACATCAACCGGCTTGCGAGCGATCAGCGCTCGCGAGCGGGCCTGAATCAGGCACAGAATACACTGTTCATGCTGCCTACTCTAAAGGCCCCCACACACAGGGCCTGATTCAGAGCCGGACGCTCTGACAGAGCACTCGCACTGAATCAGGGCCGGCCTTCTGTTTTTTTAGAGCGGCCTCCTGGCCGCTCGCATAGCTGTGGGTGACCACCCACAGATATAGCGAGTGGCCAGGAAGACGGTCGCGATGGTCAAGACCATCGCAACCATCAGGCTTGCGACGAGACCCTTGTGGTAGGGTCTCGTGGCCACAAGCCCCAGAGTGCTTTCGGCTCTAACAGAGCCGAAAGCACTCCCACTAACATCACTTGATTTTGATCGACAGCTCGCACCATTTTGGAGGCGTGGCGGAGGGGGTGGCTTCACAAACGGAGGCGTCCGTCTCTGAATTAGGCCCAGAATGTCTGCACACAGCGGGGGGGAGGGCGTGGCCGGGTAATGATGCCACATTGGGGGTGGGGCCGGGTGATCGCATCATCGTGGCCCCGCCCCCTCTTCAAAATGCCGAAAATAACGGCATTGTGAAGCATGGAGCGGGGCCACAATACCACGATTCAGCGTGAATCGCGTCACCCCCCCCTATTAGTAGTCGGGGGGGGCAGGCGGCAGCTATGGGCTTCTACCGCATTGTGCTGGTATGAGGATCCCTCCCAGCATGCCCCGCGGCCGCCTCGTCACTCTGCGCAGTACATATGCGATCAGTAAGGATGCGGTGATTGGCGGGATGTACTCCGCAAGCTTAGTACATCCCGCCCCCTGTCTGATCTCACACAATGCAGTGTATTGTAGGACCCCATGCAGCAACAGAAAGCCTCACAATTCACTACCTTATAGTGACGACTCTCCCCCCCACTCATCACAAGTCCCCCCCTTTCCTCTATACCCCTCACCGCCAACCCCTCTCCCTCATGTGCAAAAAACAAACAAAACATTTTGCACAAAAAAAAAAATACACTGCCGGCTTCTTTAGGCCGCAGGCCTACGAGGCATCCTGGTGACAGATCCGTGGCACCCCAGGGAGCCACGGCGCACAGTTTGGGTACCTCTGCCCTAAACCTGACCCTAATACTTACCATCGGGATGTCAGCGGTTGAGATACTGGAGCCGGGATTCGCACTGCTCTCGGGATTCCGGCGCCAGCATTCTGACCACCAACATCCTGACCATCGGGAAACCAACTACATCCCGAATTAGGATACATTTTAAATGTTCCATTTAATTATTTGCATTTAAAATACAATAACATTAGTTGCTATGTAGTGCTGACTCTCTTTGGGGTTTTAGAAATTGTGATCCTTGCAAAAATGACAGGTGATGACTGAAAGCTTCATGCTGGCTGTAGTCAAGGTCGCTTGCTGATATTTATATCACTCATATACGTCCCAATGCACTGACCGCACATCCTTGCATCTTCCAGGGTATTGATGAGGAAGCGCCACTCTGGTTCCTCACTTACGTCTTGTATCTGTCACTCATCACAACTGAATCTGAGCATGAGTTTTATATGTTAAATATGAGCTGTAATAAACTTAAATTTAAACAATTATTCAAGCATCACATTAAGAAGCCTTTAAAATAATCCAATATTTATCAGTTACAGCACCCAATAAAGTAATGATCCATCTGCACGCAGCACGCCTAATTTGTGTGAGCAACGCAGACCTATTCGGAGAAATGAGACGTACTGTGTGCATGCTATAAATCTAAGCTGTTGTTATGAAAAGTCTTACTGTGGGTATTTCACTATAAAGTTAAATATATAGGAGGTGATAGCAGAGAGGGCTGAAGAATTGTCACGCTGGTCTAACTGGAGGTAAAATAGCATCTTGCAATCATTCTTGTTGTAATAATAACAGAGCGGGGGCGGCTGTTTTTACAGCTAACTCCGGCGTTGTGTGTCAACACATTAAATATGATCTAATAATGCAATTTTATTGCAAAACGTTCATAGAGCTAGCCTGTTTTATTTTGACTCCAGAACACAGTATATACTATTAATCACTGTCATAAAATAATGAATCATGGGAGACTGTTATCTACTAAGTACCTGCGTAGAAGATGATTGCGGGTATGGATGAGCTATGGCTGTGGAGTACAGAATTAGTTGGCTGCACACATCCGATGACTAGTATTAATAATAGTCTTCTTAGCATTAATGGAAGCGCACAGAATGCAGGACAATGGAGTGGTATGGTCACAGCAGCACTGTTGTATAAACATTAATATAACATAACAGTATAATTAAATAGTGGTACACCTGAGTGTCTCTTAAGCTGGGAAGGTACCTTTAGGTGGGCAGAGGGCTAGGCACACATGTGAAGGGGGGCAGAGGCACTCATGGGGAGGGCTAAAGAGGCACACATGGGAGTGTGTTAAAGTCACACATGGGGAGGGGGCAGAGGCACTTATGGGGAGGGGGCTAGAGACACACATGAGGAGGGGGCAGAGGCACACATGGGAAGGGAGGCAGAGACACACATGGGGATGGAGACAGAGACACACATGGGGATGGAGGCAGAGACACACATGGGGATGGAGGCAGAGACACACATGGGGATGGAGGCAGAGACACACATGGGGATGAAGGCAGAGACACACAGGGGGATGGAGGCAGAGACACACAGGGGGATGGAGGCAGAGGCACTTATGGGGAGGGGGCTAGAGGCACATATGAGGAGTGGGCAGAGGCACATATGAGGAGGGAGGCAGAGAGATACTTGAGGAAGGAGCAGAGGCACGCATTGGGATAGAGGCAGAGGCACACATGGTGATGATGGCTGAGGCATACATGGGAGATGAGGCAGAGGCACACAGTAATGATGGCTGAGGCATACATGGGGACAAGGCAGAGGCACACAGTGATGATGGCTGAGGCATACATGGGGGACATGGCACATGGTGATGATGGCTGAGGCATATATGGGAATAGTGGTAGAGACACACATGAGGATGGGAGCAGAGGCACTTATGGGGAGGGGGCTAGAGGCACATATGAGGAGCGGGCAGAGGCACAAATGGGAAGGGTGGCAGAGACATATTTGAGGAAGGAGCAGAGGCACGCATTGGGATAGAGGCAGAGGCACACATGGTGATGATGACTGAGGCATACATGGGGACAAGGCAGAGGCACACAGTGATGATGGCTGAGGCATACATGGGGGACATGGCACAGGCACACATAGTGATGATGGCTGAGGCTGAGTGAATGGGAATAGTGGCAGAGGCACACATGGTGATGATGGCTGAGGCATACATGGGAATAGTGGCAGAGGCACACATGGTGATGATGGCTGAGGCATACATGGGGGACATGGCAGCCATCATCACCATGTGTGCCTCTGCCTTGTCCCCCATGTATGCCTCAGCCATCATCACCATGTATGCCTCTGAGGCATACATGGGGGACAAGGCAGAGGCACACATGGTGATGATGGCTGAGGCATACATGGGGGACATGGCAGAGGCACACATGGTGATGATGGCTGAGGCATACATGGGGGACATGGCAGAGGCACACATGGTGATGATGGCTGAGGCATACATGGGGGACATGGCAGAGGCACACATGGTGATGATGGCTGAGGCATACATGGGGGACATGGCAGAGGCACACATGGTGATGATGGCTGAGGCATACATGGGGGACATGGCAGAGGCATACATGGTGATGATGGCTGAGGCATACATGGGGGACAAGGCAGAGGCACACATGGTGATGATGGCTGAGGCATACATGGGAATAGTGGCAGAGGCACACATGAGGACAGAGCAGAGGCACTCAGGAATGCATCGGGACAGGGTCAGAGGCACTCATGGGGAATAAGAGGTCCAGACAATGGAGAGGAGGCCAGGGAAGATTGTGATCGGGGTGTAGACACAGGACAGATGTTAGATGCTGTGCTACCTGTCTAAAGTAACACGTGCACCTCATACAATGCGCCACCTTACCAGCCCAGGCCCATTACATCTGTAGCCCCTGTATCCCACCTGATGGAGGCCCTGCCAAGCTCCATATATAGTCACATACCAGGGACTGAGCAATACAGGTGACCTTGCACTCAGAATCACCACAGACATGGCTACAGACATCTCTGACAACCTCAAGGTACCCTCACCACAGGAAGCAGTTGTCAACACAGCAGAACTAAAGCCACAAGCCAGATGCTCTAGAACTCAGGCGTACAATTTAATACTATGACATGCCCAACTAATAAGAACAGTTTACTCTGAACTGGCACAGGTACCCACTATGCTAGATCATGCCTAGAGCCATTAACCAAGCAGCGTATGCCCAAACAATGTAACCTGCTGCCCATCACAGCACTAACTCTAGTATACAGAAATAAGATGCCCCAGACTAAACCATTTGGAATATATAGTATTTGTCTTTGTAACGTTCACCTGCACACAAATCCTTTACATAAACAACAACCAACAAACACACCATGCCGCAGGTTACAGGATCCCAAGCACGTATCAGTAGGTGTAATAAAAAAAAGTATGGTAATGTATATAGCTCCGGGTCCCATTTATCAACAATGCATAACCCCTTTAGCCAGTGCTTACAGTATGTCATCCTTTCTGTATTCAACAAACAGCTGTAATCTAAGATTATGCTGTTTGTTACAGCATCAGTCTCGCATTACACAGAAGCCTGTTCCCAATGAGGAAGACGTCGCTGGACCTTGCCGGAGGGGTAAGTAATGATAAATACCACTGGCATATACTTTTGTATCACTGCGATACTAAATGAAATATGTTGCTGGTATTAAGCTTCATTAATAAATGGGTCCCAAAATTACATGGAATGCAGTCATTAGGTTGACACCACAATGTGGACAGTTAAGATTATGACTGTTGAAATGTCGATATGTCAAATATCCTCTTTCTGCAGTAAGGGTTAGGGTTAGACTTCGGAAGGGGAGGGCAGAGTTAGGCACTAGGGCAGGATTAGGGTTAGCGATTAGGGACACTCACTACCAAAAGTGACGCGAGATTAGCTGGAAGTCCTCTTCAGCTCACCGCCAGACCCGTAACACACTGTTGGAGTTGCCGAACCCACCTAAATAAAGTCAACACTAGACCACCTGGCACGTTTTGTCGATATTCTAATCATGTCGACATTTTATCAGCCCCGACATGATAAATGTAAATATGCTGCTTTACAACTATGCCGACATTACAACTATGTTGAAATTCTCGTGTCGACATTATGAATGTCAACAAAATATACCACGTCCCAATTACATGTATTTAATATGCAGCATTTATCCCACCCATAAAGGACACACAGGGAAAGGCGACTAGTAAAATAAAAATACACTTTTTTCGGAAAAGTCAGAAGCAAAACTGTATTAACCGACTAAAACCAAATGTACCAGGTCTCATCAGCATTTCCTAATTGCACAGAACTGTGCAAGCTGTCAGCACATCGACTCCGGATGTCACGTGACCTTGCAGATCTAATGCTGCCTTCGCTTAACCTCTGTCTGTTTGTAGTTTATGATATTCAGGGAAGTCTGCAGGGACTCTGTACCGAATACATTAAATCACTGCATGAAGAGAATATAAAGGTACAGTGGTGCCAATATAAAAATACACAGCTGAGCTTTGTATGGAAAGTTAGAAGTTACACCAATCTGTTACTGGTTATTTCAGATCCGCTATCTCAAAAGGAGGTACAGTATGGGCAGATTGAAAACAAATAGATTACTGTGCTTAGGTGGGATAAGTACATTAATAAAATCTCTTGGTAATAAATCCGCTCTCCATTGATGAATATGAGGCCAGTTTTTAAAAACCCAAAATAGGTTTTATTCAGACTCACAATAATAAAAAAATTCTACAAAAATTGAACAATATACACCCATGTACACAGAATTACATATACATACACTGAACATTTATCTAAAATGAATTGAATACATGCAATATGCTAAAATTAGCACCAAGAAATTAGAGCCGTACTCTTTAGGGAATCTAAGCCACAATTGATACAAACTCGTTTCATATGTCACAGAGGGGTCTATTCACTAAGCAGTGTTAGGAGACAAGAAGGAGAAAAAATAGAACACTGGAGCGCTGTCTCAATGTTTATAAATATGAATCAATATTAATAAAAATTAAAACACATAGTAAATACACCCTAGCAGGAATAAAGGTGACATAAATGTGTCACAACCAATCTGTAACCTCAACAATTAGGTGAGATGGTGGCAATATAGTAGATAATTAAAACCTAATGACTAATAACCATAGCCAGCCTATCTAACATTATAATACAATAGTATCAATATGTGACATTGCCATGTAAAGGTAAACTGAATACAATGTTACAATAAAACTCAAATAATTGATAAAGCACTAGATAAATAAAAATAAGTAACCACAGCGTAATATCAGATTCAGAGATTAAAGTTAGTCCAATTTCAAGACACCTGTGTCCCTGAGTTGTTCAGGGTCAAGAATAATTGCAGGTTTAAAAATGCCAGTATTTCAGAGTCCCTCTGTTTAGCAGACTAAATAGTCTTCTGAATAGTCAATTAACATAGAGCAAGGCAGTATTTACCCTGAATTGTCCAGGGTCAAAAATAATTGCAGATTTAAAAATGCCAGTATTTCAGAGTCTCTCTGTTTAGCAGACTAGATAGTCTTCTGAATAATCAATTAACATAGAGCACGGCAATATTAACTGTTCTGATAAAATTATGTTCCAGTATATAAAACGCCTCCTCACTATGTGGAGACCGGGGAATAAGTCTGACCCGCAGTAGATTACTGCCACAGATACGTGGTGCACTCACGTTTTGGGGATCAAGACTATCTCCTCTAATGCATGGAGATGATTTTCCATGTGGTGTCCAAAGCGGTAATCGCTATTGAGAGCTGATGTCCGGTTTAATAGCCAGCACCGACAGTGTGATCACATTCACGGCTCGCCGCCGTACAGCCTTCTATGCGTTTCTCCGCCTTAACGTCAGTCAGCAGCTTCGTCAGGAAGTAAGTAGTGTGTGGCTAAAATCCCCCTTATTTAAAGGGTAACTGGATTACCATCAGCTGTGTATCATTGGAGGCTTGAATTGCAATTGCTCCTTTATAGACTCAGTATAGCAATGAGCGATACTCATAGAACTATCATATAGTGTTCCTGATTGTATTTTAGATTACTGATCATATTTACAACTGGAACCATATATACTCTATGTTAAAAATACAATTTATATATTCTCACTTTCTCTGAAATATATTATTTCTCCTATTTTATTTAGTTCTTTTTTCTTTAGACTGCATGTGATGTAGTAAAAAGATCTATTCATCACAGCTGTCATCACCACATCTCACATGTACACCTGGGACATGGTACACAAATAGATATATCCACATATGCATACAATATACAATATAATCAAATATAAAAAATATATATATATTAAAATAAACATAAAAATATTGCTAATACAGGTTGAGTCTCCGATATCCAAAATGCTTGGGACCAAGGCTATTTTGGATAATGGAATATTCCGTATTTTGGAATATTTGCATATCATAATGAAATATCCTGGGAATGGGACCCAAATATACACACAGAATGCATTTATGTGTTATATACACCTTATACACAGAGCCTGCTGGTCATTTTATACAATATTTGTAATCATTTTGTGGCTCACACAAAGTTTGTGTACATACATGAAATTCATTTATGTTTCATTTACACCCTATACACACAGCCTGAAGGTAATTTTATACAATATTTCTAATAATTTGTGCCTTAAACAAAGTTTGTGTACATTAAACCATCAAAAATCAAAGGTTTTATTTTCTCAGGCAAGCCCAAAAAATTCTGTGTTTCGGAATATTCCGTATTTCGGAATATTTGGATATGGGAGACTCAACCTATAATAAATAAATATAATAAAAATTAAATTAGACATGAATATAAATATATAAAAAACTATAATGTAATATAGACTAATACATAAAACCTGATAATAATCAATTATAATTTAATATAAAGAGGGTTGATTAATATATTGGAAACCTAGCATATGGACACCTCAATGTCGACTGCTCATATACTAAATGGAATGTGACCATAATTTATCTACCCACAAGAAATGAAGGGTGCCGACAGCAGGTAGGGCTAAGCGCACTCAGAACCGTATCCCAAGATATATTTAAACTCGGGATTTGTTCCCCGCGCCCTGCCCACTCCCAGCTGACACATCCCCACACTAAGCCACTTCACTGAGAGCTCCAAAGAGGGATGCAGGTGGGTTCATGTCCCTGCATCCGAGATATAGTTAAACTCAGGACACACAGCCATGGACCCCCGCATCCCTCCTTCAGATGTTATTAAGTTCAACTGTGTCATTTAGGCCCTGAGGTATTAATGTTTTTAGGTGAAAGATACAGTAAGCTTCCTGTCTACACAGCATCTGGAATCTGTCGCCACCTCTCAATGTAGGTGTAACTACTTCAATAACTATTATCCCTACATCCTTAATGTTGCTCCCCTGATAGTTAACTATATGTCTAGATAAGGAATGGGTTTTTATTTGTTTTAACCAGGAACGTCTGTGTTCCATAAATCTCTTATGTACAGGACGAGTAGTACGGCCCACGTACTGAAGGCCACATTTACATTGTATAACATAAATTACATACACAGATCTACAGTTCGAAAACAAAATTATTTTAAATTGTTCTTGAGACACAAATGTCTCAAAATGTGTTGTTTTTCTCCCAGTGTGTTCACATGTAGCACATCCATTTTTTCCACATTTAACGTGTCCCACTAGTTGTTGTGGGAGCCAAATAACTGGCTCATTCTTTGTATTTATTTTTTTGATCTTATTGGTTGATTTATTCTTAAATAAGCTTGGTACCAATTTTAATTTTAAATTTTCAGCCCTTCTAAATATCACAATATCTTTCAGTTCCATAGATGTACTCAGTACTTCATCTAATTGAAGAACTGGAAGATTTCTTTTAATAATTTTCCTAATGTCATGATGATACGTATTATATTGAGTTATAAACATGGCTGATCTGTCACTATATAGATCCTCACCTCTTTTATTTTGAGAAAGGGACCTTTCTTTGAATAAAGTGGCTCTGTCTATTTGTTTTACTTTTTCAAATGCATGTTCTAATATATCAACCTCTATATGGGTAGGTTTGAGGATGAACACATATGGGATTGGCGGCATGGGGGGAACCTGGTTTTTTACGGTAGATATATTGATGATCTATTTTTTATTTGGGAAGGAGATCACCAGTCTATTATCACATTTACAGAAAGCTCAAATTGCAATCATTACGGATTACATTTCACTAGCACTTTTCACCATCACCATATTCATTTTTTAGATATAGCACTGTCAGCAAATGATGGAAAGAATATAGTGACAGAAACTTACATTAAAAGTGTGGATAAAAATCGTTACCTCAATTATCAGAGTAGTCACCATAGAAATTGCCGGAATAATATTCCAAAAATCCAATTTCTAAGAATTAAACGTAACTGTTCAGAGATGATACCTTTTAAAGACAGGCTAAGAAAATGTATGGTTGCTTTTCTGAACAGGGATATCCAAATGATATATTAGAACAGGCATTTGAAAATGTAAAACAAATAGACAGAGCCACTTTATTCGAAGAAAGGTCCCTTTCTTGAAATAAAAGAGGCGAGGATCTATATAGTAACAGATCAGCCATGTTTATAACTCAATATAATACGTATCATCATGACATTAGGAAAATTATTAAAATAAATCTTCCAATTCCTCAATTAGATGAAGCTTTGAGTACATCTATGGAACTGAAAGATTTTGTGATATTTAGAAGGGCTGAAAATGTTAAATTAAAATTGGTACCAAGCTTATTTAAGAATAATTCAACCAATAAGATCAATAAAATAGATACAAACGATGAGCCAGTTATTTGGCTCCCACGACATCTAGCAGGTGTGGAAAAAATGGATGTGCTACATGTGAATACACTGGGAGAAAAACAACACATTTTGAGTCATTTGTGTCTCAAGAACAATTTAAAATAAAAAAAAATTTTAACTGTAGATCTATGTATGTAGTTTATGTTATACAATGTAAATGTGGCCTTCAGTACGTGGGCCGTAGTACTCGTCCCGTACATAAGAGATTTATGGAACACAGACGCTCCTGGTTAAAACAAATAAAAACCCATTCCTTATCTAGACATATAGTTAACTGTCAGGGGAGCAGCATTAAGGATGTAGGGATAGTAGTTATAAGTAGTTACACCTACTGTCACCTAAAAACATTAATACCTCAGGGACTAAATGACACAGTTGAACTTAATAACATCTGAAGGAGGGATGCGGGGGTCCATGGCTGTGTGTCCTGCGTTTAAATATATCTCGGACGTGGGGACATGATGGACCCACCTGCATCCCTCTTTGGAGCTCTCAGTGAAGTGGCTTAGTGTGGGGATGTGTTAGCTGGGAGTGGGCAGGGCGCGGGGAACAGATCCCGAGTTTAAATATATCTTGGGATATGGTTCTGAGTGTGCTTAGCCCTATCTGCTGTCGGCACCCTTCATTTCTTGTGGGTAGATAAATTATGGTCACATTCTATTTAGTATATGAGCAGTCAACATTGAGGTGTCCACTGTTTATTATGTTAGGTTTCCAATATATTAATCAACCCTCTTTACATTAAATTATAATTGATTATTATCAGGTTTTATGTATTAGTAAATATTTCATTATAGTTTTTTTTAATATTTATATTCGTGTCTAATTTCATTTTTATTATATTTATTTATTTATAGCAATATTTTTTATGTTTATTTTAATATATATATTTTTTTATATTTGATTATATTGTATATCGTATGCATATGTGGATATATCTATTTGTGTACCATGTCCCAGGTGTACATGTGAGATGTGGTGATGACAGCTGTGATGCATATATCTTTTTACTACATCACATGCAATCTAAAGAAAAAAAAACTAAATAAAATAGGAGAAATAATATATTTCAGAGAAAGTGAGAATATATAAATTGTATTTTTAACATAGAATATATATGGTTCTTGTTGTAAATATGATCAGTAAACTATAATACATTCAGAAGCACTATATGATAGTTCTATGAGTATCGCTCATTGCTATACTGAGTCCATAAAGGAGCAATTGCAATTCAAGCCTCCAATGATACACAGCTGATGGTAATCCAGTTACCCTTTAAATAAGGGGGATTTTAGCCACACACTACTTACTTCCTGAAGAAGCCGCTGACTGACGTTAAGGCGGAGAAATGAGTAGAAGGCTGTATGGTGGCGAGCTGTGAGTGTGATCACACTGTCGGTGCTGGCTATTAAACCGGACATCAGCGCTCAATAACGATTACCGCTTTGGACACCACATGGAAAATCATCTCCATGCATTAGAGGAGATAGTCTTGATCCCCAAAACGTGAGTGCACCACATATCTGTGGCAGTAATCTACTGCGGGTCAGACTTATTCCCTGGTCTCCACATAGTGAGGAGGCGTTTTATATACTGGAACAAAATTTTATCAGAACAGTTAATATTGCCGTGCTCTATGTTAATTGATTAATCGGAAGACTATCTAGTCTGCTAAACAGAGAGACTCTGAAATACTGGCATTTTTAAATCTGCAATTATTTTTGACCCTGGACAATTCAGGGTAAATACTGCCTTGCTCTATGTTAATTAACTATTCAGGAGACTATTTAGTCTGCTAAACAGAGAGACTCTGAATACTGGCATTTTTAAACCTGCAATTATTCTTGACCCTGAACAACTCAGGGACACAGGTGTCTTGAAATTGGACTAATTTTAATCTCTGAATCCAATATTACGCTGTGGTTACTTATTTTTATTTATCTTGTGCTTTATCAATTATTTGTGTTTTATTGTAACATTGTATTCATTTTATCTTTACATGGCAATGTCACATATTGATACTATTGTATTATAATGTTAGATAGGCTGGCTATGGTTATTAGTCATTAGGTTTTAATTATCTGATATATATTGCCACCATCTCACCTAATTGTTGAGGTTATAGATTGGTTGTGACATATTTGTCACCTTTATTCCTGCTAGGGTGTATTTAATATGTGTTTTAATTTTTATTAAATATTGATTCATAATTATAAACATTGAGACAGCGTTCCAGTGTTCTATTTTTTCTTTTTTTTATATTTGTTAGGTAAGGTATAGCCTATCTTGAAACTGAAGCAGCATTCTCAGTGAATTAAGAATAGATCTGTGATTAGTTTTAATTGTCTCCAGCGCTAGATTGTGTGCTTTAGTGTTAGGAGACAGAGTGAAAAGTGATAAGAAAGTGATAAGGTGCCAGCCAATCAGCTCCCAACTGTCATTTTTCAAACTCAGCCTGTGAGAAGACAGTTGGGAGCTGATTGGCTGGCACCTTATCACTTTCTTGTCACTTTTCACTCTGTCTCCTAACAATGCTTAGTAAATAGACCGTTCATACTTGTAACTGTATCTATAACCTTTTATGTCCATAACTGTGTTGCAGTTTTTATTTTGAATACTTTCTGTATGAGGTTAAGATATATAAAAACACACTTTCTGTATGAGGTTATAAGTTATCCGTGTGCACTGGCGTCCCAGTGCACACTGTGTGATTCAATTACCTCAGTCCCGACTGCCGTGAAACTGATCTCCATTTTCCAAGGTTAGTGTGTCCACTGGCTAGCGTAATAGCTAGTATTTCTTCCTAACACTTATCCTGCGGGGGAGACTTGAAAATCCTCACTGGTACTGCAGTTGTACCCACGGCAGATTAATAATTTCCTGCAGGGATAGTCGATATGTGATCACAGACCGCAACTGTGACACAGAGGTGTACGATGTCAGTACACAGCAAGTGGTCTCGCCAAAACAGCTTCCCAATTGAAGTATGCAGCAGTATCCACTGGTAAGTACGAGTAGTGGCTGAATTCAATCCCGTCTGGAGGCTAAGGTCAACGCGTTTCGTCCCTATTTCCTGTCTGGGACTTTCTCAAGACTAAAGACTCAAGCCTCATGAGTCTCCTTAAATACCTCCAGCATTAGCTTCTTAATAGATGAATTAATGACAGCTTAGACCCATTAATAAAGGGATACCCAGGCATTCCTATAATCTTGGTGAGCTCCATGTCAAGAAATCTCTCTTTTTCTTTCATCCATCTGACTCTCTCTTCAGAAAAAAATTCCAATACACCCAAATCCATACTATATCTCATAAAAATTATAATAATATTAATCATCATTAATCATAATAACCAAAATAATAATAGCATAAATAATAATGATAAAATACATTAGGTACATTGCACAAGAGTTTATTTCTTTATAACCATAGGGATTGTGGTCCTGATATATATATATAAAAAACAGGCCCCATATCTGACCAATTACCTATAGAGCATATACATATTAGAGATGTGCAGGCTCGGATTAGTTTGGATTTTCCCGCCAAATTTGGATTTTTCCCACCTAAAATCGGGTCTCAGAAAATTCCTAATTTGGCCGGAAAATCCGAACTAATCCAAGCCTGCACATCCCTAATACATATATATACATATACACACTTGCATAAACACACACACATATACATACACATACATATGCACATATAACCACATGCACATATATACATTATTACATGCACCCAATCATATACATACACATGCACATATACATGCATACAACCCCATACAGTAAAAATCTCCTAAATAACTATTTACTCCTTAGTCCTGAATTATACTCAGTGGAGTATTACTATATGGTAAAAATGTATCACTTTTACTCTACCTCCTTATGTATTTCTCCTCTAGCTCAACTGGATCATGGATAAATTGCATAACATTTTCCCATAAATTCCTATATGCATTCTCATCAATCCCAAAATTAAAACAAAAATCCAAACCCTTTATGAACTAATTGACTACGCTATTATGGTATACTGATATTGCCCCTTCTATACCAGCCACAAAATTATCCCTTATTTCTAGAACCCCAAAATACATTCGTAACAACCACAATCATTTGTATATAGGTAGCAAATAATTTTCAATACATTAATGAAAAGGAATCCCTATCCAAAACTAATGAATCAAAGTTTTACCTCTTCCCCTAGGGGTAGACAACGTAAGTGGCGACCAACGTCCGTCACTAAATCCTGACTTCCCCCTTTGGGTAGAGCATGAACCTCTTATTATGGGTCAGATACCTATAACCATCAATGTACACCAAAAATATATACCGTCTAGACCAGTTATATCTGGATTAATTAAATTTAGTCAAGGGACATATAATCTAGTGCTTCATTTAAGCCTTTAGGGCTTAAGGTGTCCAGCTTGAATATCCAGGTCGATTCGCCAATGCATAATTTAGTGAACCTACGGTATTTCCACCACTTTTTGTGATTCCAAATTGCTCTACTCCCACTATAGTCAATCCTTTGGAGTCTCCATTACGATGGTGTAGAAAGTGGCAAGATACACTATGGGTAAGCATCTTATTGAGAATATTTCTTCTATGCTCTCTAAACCTACTTTTAATTGAGCGTGTAGTTCTATCCACGTATTGTAAAGAGCAAGGACACTGGAGGACATAAACACAATACGTGGATTCGCAGTCAATAAACTGTTTAATGGGAAAGATCTCTTTATTAATGGTAGAAGTAATGCTACATCCTCTATTCTGCATATATTTGCATGTCAGACATATCGGTCTATTGCACCGAAAGTTCCCAACAATTGAAGATTTCAGCCAGTTTGTTGAAATAGGTTTATTCTCTGATTTCAACTCACTCGATGCTAATAGGTTATTTAGATTTGTATTTATTCTAAAGGTAGTTATAGCTTTCTCGAAGATACATGTATTTAATATTGGGTCTTGTCTAAGAATAGAGAAGTTTATTAAAAAAGATTTAGATTTTTTCCTGATTTATTGTTATACCTAGATATAAATGACACTGGTTCTAGTGGCCTATTTGTATAATTTTTATTTAAATTCTTTCCTCTATATTGTCTCCCCTCATCCTCACTCATTGGGTTTTTATTCACAAGGAGGTCTGCTCTATTAATAGATTTAGCGAAATTCATAGCTTTAATCAATATGTATTCCGGGTAACCCCTTTTCCTAGATTGGATAACCATCTGTTCCATTTGGTGCAAAAAATCCTCATCTTTCGCAAAATTGCATCTAAGTCCCAAAATTTGATTCTTAGGGATATTCCTAACCCACGGTGTATAGTGACCACTCGAGTAGTGTAAATAACTACTGGTCCCCACAGGGCTCACATAATCAGTAGGGACTGATGTACTGTAATAACAGGGTAAAAACAATAAAATAAAAAATTAATAGCGACCAAAAATCAATGTAAATCATAAAAGCAATTGTCATCGTGCATGTTACATATTTAATAATAAAGGCATAGGCATTGGTAGGCAGGTCTTATTTTATCTAGTAAATAATGCTGGATGGGTAGAATTGCAGGTGAGAGTGCGTAGGGGGGGCTCAGACCTGGGGGCGTGGGAACCTTGGGGGGCCCATGAAAATTTTGCTATGGGGCCCCCTTAGGTCTAGTTACACCCCTGAATTCTGGAATAAGGTGATAACATGATATTGCTAGGTTAGATGGGAACAAGGGCCTGATTCAGACCCACTCACGAGCGGCTGTCCGCTCGCAAGTGGGTCGATGTTCTGCACTGAGCATGCGCACGACGGAGGGAGCTCCGTCGTGCGCATGCGCCAGACGCGACGAGCGAAGAAAAGTCCTTCGCTCGTTGTGTCTGATCAAAGGGGGCGTGCTGTCGATGTTGATTGACAGCACGCCCCCTTTGGTGGGCGTGCCGGGGGCGTGCCTCCCTGACGGGGGCGTTCCCACGGGAACGCTTCCCGTCAGAAGCCAGCCCACTGACATCACTAGTGATGTCAGTGGGAGTGATTTTGGCTCTGATAGAGCCAAAATCACTCCGGAGCTTGCGGTTGAAAAGCTCAACCGCAGGCTCTGGCTCGCAGTTTCGATGGTCGCGATGGTCACGACCATCGCGGCCATCAAAATGCACGCTCATATAGGCTGTGGGTGGTGACCCACAGCTATACGAGCGTCCAGGAGGAGGGCGGCCCTCATTCAGAGCGTGCGCTCTGCTCAGAGCGTACGGCTCTGAATGAGGGCCAGGGTTCCAATAGTCCCGGTTGATAACGCAGGCTGGGGCTCAATCTCTTGGCTTTGAAGCTGTAGAATAAAGTGTTCATCTGTGCAGTAAGCTTGAGTTCTGTGCTCGTTCACTGGTTCTAGATGCTAATACACTAAAATGCAGGAAGCAAAAAGATGTAATCGCCAACTTATTTAGGTTTTTATTATTAGAGATTTGCTAACATAGGGGCCTATTCATCATTGGAGGCCGTATGGCGGGGGATAGTTTACAGAGGAGCCATTCATCATGGCTCCGCTGCGGGAAAGCTGCTCTGAAAATCATCTGTTCCCTCGGTTAGTATCGCAGCTACAGAAGTAGCTGCGTTACTTACCTTCCCCCGTCGTCGCGGCTACGCATGCGCACGGGAGTCTGTGAGAAGATGTCGCTTGTTCTCGTGAGCAAATTCTGAAAAATATCACTCATCAGAGCTTGCTTAATATCAGGGGGTCCTATCGGACCCCTGATGATGAATAGCCTGGTAAGTAAAATATGCGGAAACTAGCGTTTCCTCATGGTTACCGTCCATTTGTCGATGATGAATAGGCCCCATAATCACAGTGTTGACATTATACCTGTGTATAGGATTAAATTGTATTATAGAAGTTATATAATAGCTTTAGAAATAATTTTGAATAAGTAAAGACATTTCTTGGTTGTCAGCTCTTCATATTTGCAAATGCAAACTACAGTATATACAGCAAACTGAAATATAGCTCTCTTATTTCTCCCAGCCAAAAATCCTATTGTCCTTCAACACATCATTGCATCTCGTGAATTCCTTCTTTATTTCAGAATAAACCAGATGCCTTTGTTCTAAACAACAACATTTATTTGCACAGCAGCATGTTAATGTGAATGCCTTTGGCATATTTCTGTAAAAATAATAATCATTAAAAACATTTTTAAAATATGCAAAGAATCGCTTAAAATAAGACAGAATTCAAATGTTAAAATTGACATGCTTTAATAACTGTAAAGCTGTATACACACAACGATTTTAGGAACGATTTTCTGTCAGATTATCTGTCAGATTTTTTAAAGTGTAATGAACGATTTTTTTGAACTACAAATGATTTTTGTAACTTCCCTTAATGAAAATCATTCAGTTGGTCAGTCAGAATTAACTACAAACGGGAACGCGCATGAACGATAATCGTTCATCGTTACAACTCAGAAACTGAATGATTTTTTCAACGATTGAACAATAACGACGTTGTTATAGTTAAATCGTTCAAAAAATCGTCACGTGTGTATGCACCTTCATTCATACCGAGGAGTATCATTTAACTGTGGCTGTAGCGCCTGATTCAGCAAGGGTCGCGCGGCTGCGTTCGCACACAGCTGGTCGATGTTTGCAATCTGCGCATGCGTATCCATGCGCAAACCGGCTGTTGCGATCGGGAAGCAGCCGCAGGGAGCACGTAGAGTCTTCACATAGTGACGGACAGGAAGTGACCATTTGAGGGTGGTGACGGGGAGTGGTCAGAGAAACGCAGATAAACACAGGGGTGACTGTGCGTTGAACGCCATTACAGGGGCATGCATAATTAAGTCCCTGTGATTGCAGACGCTGGCAGAGGTCTAGATGGTGACAGTAAGTTTAGCAGCTTGTGCGGCAGGGTCAGGTCACCCACATCTGTGCGCATGGTTCTGATGTTACTAATGTTTTCACCGACTTGCGGATGTGTGTCATGGGAAGTGGGCGGCTTTATACAGTGATGGGCGTCTTGGTATAGCGCTGCGGTTGCTGTGAGATTGCATTCAGTAGCATATTTTCGCAGGTTATGGGTGCTTGCGAACGCAGCCATGCTATCCGTTCTGAATCAGGCCCCTAATTCACACCTCCCAATATTCCCAATTTGAACGCCTTAAGATACATCCTGCAAAAGCTTTCAAAATGTCATATGTGGCCGATTCTCAGAATGATATCACAATATTGAAAATTCTGCTCATTTGTCAAACTGCAAATTAAAACCTACGGTAATTTCCTACTGCGAGGCCCTTTTCAGCTAATGTTCTCCACATGTATAGGGCTCAATTTATTAACATTATTTTTACTAAAATAAAGTGAAAAAGGGTGTTTTCACACCCTTTTCACATTATTTTAGTATCACCTAAAGTTACTAAAGGGCAATTGGAGTAGAATTCGTAAAATTCTGCTCCAACCCCTAATTATCACTTATTTTTAGTAATCAGATCGCATTTCCTATAATTGTAATGGGAAATGTGATCCAACCAAAGTTACTAAAAATAAATTGTAAAATAATACCGGGGAAAGCCCTGTGATAATAACGCCACCTGGAGGTGGCGTTATCCAGGGTCTCCCCCGGTTACTGGACTCCTACTCTGCTCTAACAGCAGAGCCCGGAGCCAGGAACTGGTGGTCGGGGCTCCGGTGATGACTCCCCTCTGGTCAGCTGGTCCCCCATGGTACACTGCGGACCAGTCATCAGGTGATCGGGTCCCAGTGCATTATGGGATATCAGCTGACCGGAGGCGTGGAAGACATCACAGAAGCACCGATGACTGCAGGTAAGTGCTATTAAGGGAGGGGGAGTCGCAGGGGGGCTCGCGGGGGTCCACCATCATGGGGGTGGGACTTAGTGTCGGGGCGGGGCTTAGCGCCGGGGGTTAGCAGCAGTGGCCGGTCGGAGCATGCGCGGGGCACTAGTCACGGTATTTTTTTGCAAAAATATCGTGACTAGTGTGCGGAGGGGATTCGCAGGGACAGAGCTTTATCGCAAGCTCTGTCCCTGCAAGGGATTTGTAGCAAATCCCTGTGATATTGCCTGAATTCGCAATGCGAATTCAGACGATAATATCACACTACAATCTGCATTACAAATGCGGATTGTAGTAAATAGAGCCCTTAGTCATTTGTCTAACATGCATGCCAACACTGGGTTTCAGCTTTTGACAATTACAGTAAGTTTGCTCTTCCGTAAATATTCATATTTCGCACTAGCACACTTGTGGGCTAGCCTCTGTTGCCCCCCGCCTTCTGCCCCCAGAGCATGAAACATCATGACATCACAGCAGTGGTGTAAATTCATCCCAGAGGACCGGAGGCAAGTTCTCATTTGGTGCCCCCTTCCCTGAATATGTGATTAGGTTTCTATTAGGCCTATTTGCTAAAGTTTTCAGGATATCCCCCAAAACACCTTTTTTCGGTTTAGATAATCATTCAAATGTTTCTGCACTTTGGAGACTGGCCCCGGTAGCTAAAATGATCTCAAGGTGGCGTTAGCTGCTGTTGCCCATGGTCTACAGATCGCAAAAAGTATCAGGAGTATCGGTATGCTAACCCTCTCCCTACCCTAACCCCCCCTCTTTGGTGTCTAGCCCTAACCTCCCCCTCTAGTGCCTGAACCTAACCTCCCCCTCCCCACACCCTAAACCTAACCCTCCCCCCTTAGTGCCTAACCCATTGGTTCCCAAACTTTTTTGAATCATGGCACCCTAGTGTACCAGCATTGTTTTCATGGCACCCCTAAGCCAAAAGTGTGTTATTGAGAAATACAGAAAGAAATGCAGTGAAGTATTAAAGTGAAGTAAATTGTGCTGACCTGTCATCCTTAGGGTCAGTTATGTGGTGGGTGACAGGTTTGTGCTTCTGTTTGTCCACATATTTACATTACATTGACCATAAATAATTTGATTTGCTGCTGGACCACCAACCTGATGCACCCCTGCAAGTGTCCCAAGGCACCCCAAGGTGCCAGGGCGCACAGTTTGGGAACCACTGGCCTAACCCTAACTTACTCCCCCCACTGGTATTCAATTAAAAAAATAGTGGTAGCGGGGTTTTCAGCTCTGAAAACCATGCACTGCATAAAAAAATAATAATAATTTAACTCACCAGTCCGGTGGTCTCTGCAGCTCCCGGTGGCCTCCCCTCTATTTTCTCACTGGAGAGGTGGGGCTTCTAGGCGTCCTGGGAGCTGCTGGTAGGTTCCAGGGCTGGTGGGAGTGGCAAGGGCTGCTGGGAGATATAGTTCTCCCAGTTCACATTCCGGGGGTCCACACATACACCGGGGTCGCACATACACACACAGTCACTCAAACACACAAGCACCACACACACTGACAAACTCACCCTGCTGCAGAAGAGCCGGCTCCCGACACTGGATGAAGAAGTCAGCGCTGCAGAAGGTAAGTAATTAAGGACTTATTAAGCGGAAACTTCCATTTGCTTAATTAGTCCTAAGGGGGGGTGATGCCGGGGTCCCAGAGCAAGTCCCACTGATTTTTCCTAAAAATAATGATTTTTGGAAAAAAAAATCACGCTTGCTCTGGAGGTGCATGAAAAAAAGAACTCCTGGCTCACAAAAAAAAAAAAACCTGCACCTAATTGAAAAGCAAAAAACCCGCACCTGCAGGAAAAACCTCGTAGGTGCGGGTTTTTTGCAATTCATGCACCCAATTGAATATGCCCATTTATTTTTATTGTTTGTACATAGGCTGCATGTTAGCTGGTAACCAATACGTGGTCCTCCACTCTTTCTAAACTTGTTATTTTTTTCAGATGTGCTACATTGCGCGGATAGTGCCTAGCATTGCTCTGTGAGCTAATGGGTACCAACGCTTCTTAGCTTATTTCACAAAATAATTAAGTTACTAAAAATAGCGTTAAGCAAATCTCCCTGCTCACACAGCGCTATGCAGCTAAAGGAAATCTCTATAATAAACTAAATTAATATTACATAAAAGCTAGATTTTAAACATTAAAGAAATGAACCATTTACTACCGAGATTGCAACTCACTGAGCTGAGTACACATCGGTAAAAGCCAAGAAAAAATGTCAAGCAAATCAGGATTTTGAGCCAGCTGTTTTGCAGAGGTGGGGACAGCCCATAGTCTGTATATAGTGCTGAGATGCTGTTGGTCAGTTCTTTCTGCTGTGAGATGTGATGGAGGTAGGGCGGGGAACATGTAAGATCACATTCTGTTGTCAGCTATTTCTAGAGCCAATACATTTCCATTCCTTTTCATAAAGTTTCTATCTATAACTTTATTTGACAGTTATAGATAGAAAACAGGGTAACCTTTAGTTCCTTCTCTAAAAAATGTTTTGGGGACAGATAAAACAGATAAACTGTTGTAAGCCCCTGATAAGCCAGAGATAACACTGATGGGACTCCTCACTTCCAATACTCTGGGCATGGACCCGTGGTGACATTATAAAACTATGTAGCATTATTATTAATATTATTATTATATATGGGGCCACAATGGTTCTGCAGCGCCTTACAAAGTACATAACCAAATGAGCATACAAGAAAACAGTCATTGACCATACAAAACAATGCATGACAAGGACATGGTTTATAAACATTGATGCATCCATTATCATAACACTCAAATAAGCAGTACGGTGCAAGCAACCAAATGTTAGGTGCCATTGTGTGGAGTTAGGAGTAAATTATAGTATAAGTAAGGGAAGGAAAAGCGCATAAGGGAAGAGGGCCCTGCTCGTGAGAGCTTACATTCTAAAGGGGAGGGGCAGACAGACATTATTTGAGTAAAGTATTTTTCAGTGTTTAAACATTAAGGGCAAATTTTTGCCTTTCCCTATGTACTAATTTGAAAAGTTTTCATAACGCTTCGACATAGGGGCTACTTGATAGCGCTATTTATGGAGAAGAGAGAGACTTCTCTTTCCCCAAATTCTCTCCAAATATCAACGCATATCTTGATGGCCTCATGGGGAGGAGAGAGCAGAGAAGAGCTATATCTCCTTCCGCTCTCACCCATAGCGCCCCCGTCCCCTGGAACCTTCCCCTGCAGTCTCTCAGAGTCTGATGTCACGTTGCTTGAGGACGTGACACTCCATTGACGAAGGCACAGAAATGCCCAGGTACATTTGCCTATCAGAAAACTGTGTCTTTCACATTTGAGAGTGACACATTTTGCTCCAATTCCGTTTCACTTTTTCTCTTCGTCGGGACAGGCATATGTCGTTTGTACTGTCCCAGCACTTATATTTTATTAATTATTGTGCAATTTGGCTAATGATTTTAAGAGAAACAAAAAAAATATATATTTTACTATTTCACATTTATTACTAAATAGAACCCTTCAAATGTTGGGTTTTTTTAGATTTTTTTAACACATTTTTAAAAAATGTAAGTTAATTATGGATCTGAAATCCCAAAGCTTGGTTTTCATATTGTATGCAGGCCGGTAGCCTGCTGTGCACATCGACAGAGACTGACCGGTACTGCCCAGACTGTGATTCCCCAGAGAGATTTGTTTTGATAAATTGCAGCAATAAAATATATATATATTTTTTTAATCATCTTTATCCCTGCTGTCCCTCTTCATAAGTCATTCTATATAATCTTGCCTAAGGCATATTGCAAATAATGTTTTCTGAATAAGAACATAAAAACAATGCCTGTAAAGTCATCCTAGTGTTCACTACCGCAAGCTATGAGAGTTCTTATTTAATTACGAAGCTTCTCTCAAGATGCTGAATGACAGCAGGAGGCTGCATTAAGATTAAAACAAGTGTTTTAATAATTGTTTGTGCTAAGTCCCAGGTTAAGTTCTTTTCCCTATAATTTACTGATTAGAAAAACAGAGGAAGTCTTTGGCTTGGCACAAACCGCCAGTTTCTTCACCAGTAACCCTTACAAAATGCAAAGCATTAAGGTAGGGTTTCCTTACGTACTGGGTTTCCAAAGGAGATATAAGGATGGACAAATCTGCAGGAGAACTTATATTATTAATGACAATTTGCACTAAAAGGCAATGTCAACATGTTCCTGCACTTCCAAGAATAACACTCATCTTGAATATCACGTAATGCCATCTACATGAAATTTTATAACAACATTAACATTTTACAGGGTGAAACTTTAAATCCAGGAGTACTTAAATATTTTAGAGAACAGGCAACTAAATGCTGGTGACCTTGAAAAACCTGAATTTTTCTGACTTTTTAAAAGTAATTCTAAATTTTATTTTTAGAACCAAAAGAAACTCTGCATTACTTTTACCAAATTTATGGAAATGGTGGGATTAGGTTATATTCTATCATAATTTACAGAGACCAATTGTACCTAGAAAGGTTTGAGCAATATTTTCATCCATGATTTTATTTCACAATAAAAAAATTTGGTGGAAAAAAAATTCTTACCATCAGAATCGTCTCAATACAGTTTGATGGACCACGCTAGGGATGGCAATCAATGATAGTCACCTTCCATGCTGCCATCAGTGGATAGCATTGTTGACATTAAACCATTGATGGTTTCACCCACCAATGGCCATCACAGCTCTGTTAGTCACCAGGCAGAGTGCCAGTCAGAAGTAGGAGCAGGGCTTTGTTGGCGGGCATGCCCCAGTGCCAGGGGAAGAAAAAAAAAAACAATGTGGAGAACCATCAGATCTCAGCCATCAATTGCAAAACCATCAACCATTGGTGGTAAACAATCGATAGTTGTTAATCATTGACGCTTGATGGCCATCCCTAGACCACACCCTCTTTTTGTGTGCCGTCCAAAATTAAACAATAAAAACTATACAACTGTACTAAATCTTTCAGAACCTTTAAGGCATCAAATACAGATGGATGCATTGAAAACCTACATGAAAAGAAATATGGGCAGCAAAAATTATGCATTTACACGGTTGCCTTAACTAAGGGCCTGATTCATTATAAATTGCAACTGCGAATGCAATAGCGATTATGCGCGCAGTTCAACTGCGATAGTACGCTAATTCTTTGCGATCGCTATGCCATCATTGCATGACGTAAGGACGCCCACTTTACCTTGCACACATCCGTAATGTTTAGCAAGACTGCAAAACCATCGGTACAATCGAGTACCATCGCAGCCTCACACACACTTGCACAAGCCCTGACCTTACTCAGGAATTGCACACGCTATGAGTCCTCAGGCTGCGTACGGCATTGCAGTGGATAATTTATGCACGCCCCTGCAATGCCATTGAAACATACTGGCACGCCTGCATTCGCCGACCACCCTCCCCCCCGTCACCACCCACAAATGATACTTCCTGTCATTCACTCTGCAATGGGTGCGCGTAGACACTGAGAAGCATAGGCATTCGCAGTACGCAACTATCGATTGCGTGCATATTAGCAACTGTGATCCTTGCTAAACTGTGATATTTGCTAGGATATGTGCAGCTCAGCATAGTGGCTATAAAGAAATAATAAGAGCGTTTCAAGTTATGCTTTAGACTTAACTTGAGGCCACTGAAAATAAATAGGGGGAAAAAAGCATGACCCACCCAATAAAATAGACTGAAGTCTTAGCGCTATTAGCTCAACTATAGAAAAACTAACAAAAAAAGCCCATTGTGATGAATAGGAATATTATATCACATGTTTCAAACCAGATAAAAATTCCTTTCACTCAGGCAGAGGCACAGAAGAGGCTGCGAGCGACCACGCAGGACCCGTGCTGCACAATCGCAGAATATGTCCGCATGCAGATTCCAGATAATCAGGAAACTGCGTTCAGCATTGCACTTGCTGCAATGCTGAATTATCCTCTGTATCGGGATGGGTATGAAATCCCGGCTGTCGGGATGCCGCTGGTCAGAATACCGACAGCGGCATCCTGACACCCATAGGGAAGACAGGTAAATATTTTCCTAACCCCTACCCTAACCCTCCCTCCCCAGTGCCTAACCCTAACCTTCCCCCTAGTGCCTAAGCCTAACCTCCCGCTCCCCGCACCCTAACGCTAACACTCCCTCCCTGGTGGCTAAACCTAACCTCCCCCCTAGTTCCTAATACTGACCTCACCCTCCCCGCACCCCAATCCTAACACTCCCTCCCCGGTGCCTAACCCTAACCCTTCCCGTAGTGCCTAACCCTGCACCCTAACCCTGACCTCCCCCTAACACCCCGATACTTACCTTCAGGATACCGGCAGTCGGGATTCTGGTGCCAGGATCCCGACCTGTCTGGATTTCGGAGCCAGTGTTTAGACCGTCGGCAATCCACACGCCGGGATGATGATTACATCCCTCTGTATCGATATAGCCAGTTGCTGGATACAATTAATTGCAGAAGATACTGTGTGACAATGTTAAAACAACTCTATTAAACATCCCTGGAAAGACCAGCACTTTACCCTGGCTACTTAACTCGGAATCGGTATGAAATACCGCCGGCCGCACTGCATTGGTTCGATTCCCAGCAGCGCCAGCCCGGCAGCGGAAGCTCGACAGCGCTGGAAATCCCGATCGTCGCTAAGGTAAGTATATACTAACCTAACCTAACCCCCTAACCCTAAACCTCCTTAGGGGTGCCTAACCCTAACCTCCCCCCCAAGTGCCTAACCCTAATCCCCCCTCTAAATGCCTAACCCTAACCCCCCCTTCCCCGCTGCCTAAACCTAAGTACCCCGGGGGGGTGCCTAACCCTGAGTCCCCCCAAGGGGGTGCCTAACCCTAACCCTCCCTCCCCCTAGCCTAACCCTAACCCTCCCGGGGGGGTGCCTAAGTCTCTCCCGGGTGCCCTAAACCTAACCCCCCCCCCCCGGGCGCCTGTCTCCCAGCGTCGGGGAAATGTCAGGCGCCCGGCATTTCACCCTCGCCGGGATATGACAGTCGGGAAGCCGGCTGCCGGTATTAAGGCGGCCGGTTTCCCGATTGTATACCCTTAACTCAGTTACTGGATTTTCGGTGCACTGAATCTCAATTCATTTTTTAAATTACTCTTAAGAAGTTACATGTTTCAACCCAACATGTTATTCTGGTTACTTTTTATTTGTATTGAAACCAGTGAATTGAAAGATTACACTATAAAGTGAGATTTTCCCTTTTTTTTTCCTTGTTGCAATTTTATACCTATATGTACAGTATGTGTAATTTTATGTACAAGTCAAGTTTGAATCTATTATCATTTTCTGAGCCTCATTTTTAAATATCAACCAGACTTTATTTAATTCAAATTAGGGGTGTGCACCGGACACTTTTCGTGTTTTGTGTTTTGGTTTTGGATCTGGATCTTTCTTCGTGTTTTGGATCTGGATTGGTTTTGCCAAAACCACCCTTCCGTGTTTTGGGTTCTGGGTTTTGTGTTTTGGATCTGGATTTTTTCTTAAAAAATAAAAAAAACCCGCTAAAATCACATAAATGGGCCTTTTTTTGTTCCTACGCTATTAATAACCCCAATAACATTAATTTCCACTCATTTCCACTCTATTCTGAACACCTCACACCTCACAATATTGTTTTTAGGCCAAAAGGTTGTACCGAGGAAGCTGGATGACTATGCTAAGCGACACAAGGGGGCGGCACAAACACGTGGCCCATCTAGGAGTGGCACTGCAGTGGCAGACAGGAAGCCAATCAGCGTTATGGTGCCCATTTGCATGTAGCACGAACCCGGGAGATCCGTGCTACATGCATCTGTGTGATTGGCACAGAGCAATGACAGGTCCGTGAGACCCGTCTGTGCTGCTGTGGTAAAAAAAAAAAAAAAAACCTGTGTAAAAAAAGAAAAAAATGGCGTGCACCCCCCCAAAAAAGAGCAACCAGCCCCGGGCATTAGTAACCCAGTGCTGGGTGTGCTTAAATACAGGGGACAAACGACGTAGGGGTCCCCTGTACTTAAGCACAACCAGCACCGGGCTAGTCAGAACCAGCGCTGGTTGCCAAAATACGGGGGACAAACGACGTAGGGGTCCCCTGTATTCTGCGCAACCAGCTCTGGGCTCTGATCCGGTCCTGGTTCTGGAAATATAGGGGACAAAAAATGAGTAGGGTTCCCCTGTATGTTCCAGAACCAGCACTGGACTTTTTCTAGCGGGGGGCTGATGGCACAGCCAGGGGAGCCCTTTCACCGGGCCCCCCAGCCGCAGCATCAACCCTGACCGCTAGTCAGCCCAGGCCGGGGATCCCTGGAGAGCTGGGGACCCCCCCAATAAAGGGGTCACCCTCTCCAGGGCACCCCAGGCCCAGGCTGATAGCCCGGGGCTATCCCCGCCACCCCTGGTGGCGGTGGGTGGCGGGTTGATTGTGTGGTGTGGTGTAAATAAAGAATATCAAACATTGTCTTTACAAGTAGAACTGCAAGTCCCAGCTAGCCTGCCCCGCATGCTGGTACTTGGAGAACCACAAGTACCAGCATGCAGGGCATTAAGGGCCCACTAGTACCTGTAGTTCACCTGTAAAAAAAATGTTTAAAAAAACACAGGACACACACACCGTGACAGTATAAGTTTATTAAACATACATACACACACACACACACACACATACTCACCTATGTAACCTGTAGCATCGGTCCACTTGTCCGGTAAAGTATCCCTAGGGGACCTGTGAAAAAAAACATACTCACCATCTCCTATGCGAGGTTCTGTCCTCTTCGTTCCAAAGTAGGCATCCCCGGACTTGGCAAAAAAAAAAAAACGAAAACGCGATCCACGAACTTAGTACCGTTCTATAGAACGGTACTTCCCGAATGAGAGCTTAGCGGCGGGGTATCACCATGGAAACCCCGCTGCTAAGCGTTCATTGGCTGAGAGAGGTCATCTCCCGTCTCTCAGCCAATGAACGGCTCCCTCCATTGTAGTCAATGGTGGGAACCGCAGGGTAAACTTTAATAACCTTGCGGCTCCCAGCATTGACTACAATGGAGGGAGCCGTTCATTGGCTGAGAGACGGGAGATGACCTCTCTCAGCCAATGAACGCTTAGCAGCGGGGTTTCCATGGTGATACCCCGCCGCTAAGCTCTCATTCGGGAAGTACCGTTCTATAGAACGGTACTAAGTTCGTGGATCGCGTTTTCGTTTTTTTTTTTTTGCCAAGTCCGGGGATGCCTACTTTGGAACGAAGAGGACAGAACCTCGCATAGGAGATGGTGAGTATGTTTTTTTTCACAGGTCCCCTAGGGATACTTTACCGGACAAGTGGACCGATGCTACAGGTTACATAGGTGAGTATGTGTACATGTGTGTGTGTGTGTGTGTGTGTATGTATGTTTAATAAACTTATACTGTCACGGTGTGTGTGTCCTGTGTTTTTTTTAAACATTTTTTTACAGGTGAACTACAGGTACTAGTGGGCCCTTAATGCCCTGCATGCTGGTACTTGTGGTTCTCCAAGTACCAGCATGCGGGGCAGGCTTGCTGGGACTTGCAGTTCTACTTATAAAGACAATGTTTGATATTCTTTATTTACACCACACCACACAATCAACCCGCCACCCACCGCCACCAGGGGTGGCGGGGATAGCCCCGGGCTATCAGCCTGGGCCTGGGGTGCCCTGGAGAGGGTGACCCCTTTATTGGGGGGGTCCCCAGCTCTCCAGGGATCCCCGGCCTGGGCTGACTAGCGGTCAGGGCTGATGCTGCGGCTGGGGGGCCCGGTGAAAGGGCTCCCCTGGCTGTGGCATCAGCCCCCCGCTAGAAAAAGTCCAGTGCTGGTTCTGGAACATACAGGGGAACCCTACTCATTTTTTTCCCCTGTATTTCCAGAACCAGGACCGGATCAGAGCCCAGAGCTGGTTGCGCAGAATACGGGGGACCCCTACGTCGTTTGTCCCCCGTATTTTGGCAACCAGCTCTGGTTCTGACTAGCCCGGTGCTGGTTGTGTTTAAGTACAGGGGACCCCTATGTCGTTTGTCCCCTGTATTTAAGCACACCCAGCACTGGGTCACTAATGCCCGGGGCTGGTTGCTCTTTTTTTGGGGGGAGGACGCCATTTTTTTCTCTTTTTACACAGGTTTTTTTTTTTTTATTTACCACAGCAGCACAGACGGGTCTCACGGACCCGTTAGTGCTCTGTGTCAATGACACAGATGCAAGTAGCACGGATCTCCTGGTCCGTGCGTGCATCTGTGTCATTGAAATACACAGCAGCACAGACGGGTCTCACTGACCCATCTGTGCTCTGTGTCACTGTCAATCACACAGATGCATGTAGCACGGATCTCACGAGTCCGTGCTACATGCAAATGAGCACCATAATGCTGATTGGCTGAGAGCCGTGACAGACGGCTCTGTCAGCCAATCAGCACTTTGCCCATTAAAGGCAAAGGCATTTTTTTTTAAATGGCCGCTCGAGGCAAAACCTCGAGATCCGACAGCAGATCTCGAGGTTTTGCCTCGGGAGAGGGATCCGGGGCAGACAGGGAGATCCGAGCTTGGGCTCGGATCGCCCCGGATCCCCGAAGTTCGGGTGGGTTCGGTTCTCAGGGAACCGAACCCGCTCATCCCTAATTCAAATATCAACCAGACTTTATTTAATTCAATTAGATATAAAATGACTTAGCGCAGTGTTCCTTTCTGGTTTATGCCTGTATAATTTTGGAAGCTATACATATACTTCAGTTACACTAGCTGCTGGTAAATTTAAATACAGTAACACTCATTACATGTCAGGGGTATATGTAGTGATTATTATCATACACTATTGAGTGACTGCATTAACATCAGTGTCATTGCTAATGCACCAACCAATTGAGTGTGATTGTAGTTTGTAAGGGTCACTATAGTACCATCCAAAGGTGAAAAATGTATATAACACAGGTATCTTTCAGGGTGATTGTAGTTTGTAATTTCACCGCTTTAGTGATGCTTCTCCCATTTGTCGGAATTGTGCAATCGCGCAGCAGCGTGCAAAGCGTTAAGTAAGAGTTACAGTACTGAGTTATACCTTTAATAATTTTAAATAGACAGCAATAAACCCTCCCCCTTCCCCCGAAAATCTATAAGACATGTACAGTAAAAAATATGTTGCAATCCGTGAATGGCTTTTCTGGCACTGACTGATGAAGAGCGTATTGATGTAAAAGGTGAGAGGAGCCAAAACACAGCAGCAATTTCACATGCATCAAATCCGCTCTCAAGAAAATCCATGGCAAGAGGGCTACAGCTCAATTTGGAAATGAAAACACAGTCTGCTGTACAGCAATATACTGAGAGTGCTGAACCAGCGGTGTCCTGGACCGTTAGAGGTGATTAAATCAAAGGTTGAGAGTTGAGACCTTGGATCTAGGATTTGCTTACTCAATGTACAGTGGCATAGCTAGGAATGTCCAGCTGCTATAATAGATCTGAGTATTTATTGTTGTCGCTGGGTTCTTCACTATGTTTCACTCACCCTTTATCAACCTCCTGGGGGGTAAATTTACTAAAGTTCGATTAGAGATTAATTTTTTCTGAATCACTGAAATATCCTGAGATCGAATTGAACTTGAACAGCAAAATCCCTGAGCAAATCTCATATTTACTAAGAATGGATTTTGCTTTCGATTTTCAACTCGAATTCGATCTTGTTTCAGTTTAAGAATTTTGCATGTTCATGTCCAAATCGAACAGCAAATCCCACTCCAAAACGAACTTCAAAGCTCCAAATGAATCGAACTGCTTTATGCTTTTATTTTCAGCATGAGCACTTTGTTGTGACACAGATACATGCATACATCACTGAGATGCATGCATGTATTTTACTGTAAAAAGTTTGTAAAGAGTTAATGTTTAAAAAAAAATTATGTGGGGTCCCCCCCTAAATACACAACCAGCCCCAGACTTTTCATAGCCAGTCCTGGTTGTGTAAGTACAGGGAAAAAATTGTGTAGGGTTCCCCTGTACTTAGCACAACCAGCACCAGGCTCTGATACGGTCCTGGTTCTGGAATTACAGGGGAAAAATGTGTAGGGTTCCCCTGTAATATCCACAACCAGCACTGGACCCTTTCTAGTGGGGTGGTAATGTCACAGCCAGGGAAACCCTATGACCGGGTTCCCCAGCTGAAACATTACCCCTGACCGCTAATCAGCCAAGGCCGGGGATCCCTGGGGAGTTGGGGACCCCCCAATAATGGGGTCCCCCTCTCTAGGGCACCCTAGGCCTATGCTGATAGCCTGGGGCTATCCCCACCATGCCTGGGCGATGGGTAGCGGGTTGATAGTGTAAAAAAAGATAAGTGTAAATATTGTCTTTACAAGTAGAACTGCAGGTCCCAGCAAGCCTCCTCTGCATGCTGGTACTTGGAGAACCACAAGTACCAGCGCTGCAGCACATTAAGGGCCCGCTGGTACCTGTAGTTCACCTGTAAAGAAATGTTTAAAAAAACAATACACACACACCGTGACAGTATAGTTTTAATACATCCATACACACACACTCTCACACATACTCACCTACATTACCTGGACTGGTCCCCTTCTCCCCGTAGACATCCATGGTCTTGGTAAATTAAAAAAACAAAAAAACGCGACCCACGCAACAGGTAACAACCACAATGGTTGTTACCTCCCGAATAAAACGCTCAGAGGCGGCTTTTCCCTTGTAGGGCTGTATCTGAGCGTTCATTGGCTAAGAGAGGTCAGCTCCCGCCTCTCTCAGCCAATGAACGGCTCCCTCCATTGAAGTCAATGGAGAGCCACAGGGTTACTAAAGTTGATTCTGCGGTTCCCACCATTGACTTCAATGGTGGGAGCCGTTAATTTTTTTTTTAAACAGTAACTCTTTACAAGCTTTTTACAGTAAGATACAGTACATGCATGCATCTCACTGATGTATACATGTATCTGTGTCAAATCAAACTGCTCATAATGAAAATGAATGATGCATGAAGTTTTTCTATTCACTTGGGGATTAGCAGTTCGAGTTTGAGTTCGTTATACAAATCGAATGTTAGTGATTGAAGGGATCCAATTGTCTTCTATGTGAAAACATCAGTGTATTTCAGAAATTCGATTAATTTCAAATTACTTTTTCTGCTCGATTTGACATTCGATTTTGCCTTTAGTAAATCCTTCCATAAAAAAACCGAACCAAAGTTGAATGCAAAATCTAACAGAAAACAAAATCGAACTTTAGTAAATTTACCCCCAGGTCTTGTAGACATATTTTACTGACATTTATATGCAAAAAAAAGTAGAAAACAGCATTTTTTTTACTGATACATTAATTAATTATCACCATAGCTATAGATCCTAGTGTTTAAAAGGGATCTGACATATACATTAATGAAATTGGTCTCAGCTCTTATTGATTACTTAAATAGAGAAGCAATAATACATCACAATAGTTAAACATACGAAGCTGCATGCATATATCTACAGTATATAACCACCAATCTTAACTTTCTTCTCCTCCAACAACATCTAACTGCCCTGAGAATGTGGAGGTCACTAAGCAACCATCATGAGCTGCCCCTCAGCCATTAGATGTCGCTAGAGATCTGAGGAAGAGGTCAACCACACCAGCCAGCTTCATACCGCGAAGACCACGCTCTTGGTGGGAATCTTTCCAATGTTACCAGGCTCCATTACCAATGAAAGGGTAACCTGTATAAACTAGTAACTTCTGGGACTCAGCAAGCAGTGACATATAACTCCCTGTAAGGGAGATGGATCAAACCTTTGAGATAAAGAGAAAGTTGCCCATAGCAACCAATTAGCTTCTAACTGTCATTTTATAGACTGTACTAGATATATGATAACTGTACTAGATATATGATAGCAAGAAGCTGATTGGATGATGTGAACAACTCTCTTTAATGTTTGATACATCTCCCCTATAAACTAAGTTTTACTCAATGCAAGGCTAGACCAAATGGAAGGGGGGACAGGAGATAATTATATCTACTTATTCAGTCATGTTCCCTTCTTTTTTATCTTCTCCTGTTCCAAGATTTTCTTTGGAGTAGAGGCTTCAGTAGAGCAGAGTAAAGGAGCATATACACGAGACAATATATTTGAACGATATGAATAACGATATCGTTCAGCGATATATCATTCCACGTGTATGCAATGAACGACCAACCATGTGCGCTCCCGCTGGACGATAACAATATCTTTGGTTGTCCGTACATGCAGGCCAAACTTGAACGATATGGAGTACCAATATCATACGCAACAAGCTTTATCACTCGTTGTAAATGATCAAACTCGCTGATAAATGAGGCCCTAAAACACAAAAGTGACAGTTGGAGAGAAGACAGCAGAGGGCCAGTAACTGCCAGCAGCCTAAAGAGAAGCTCCTTGATCCTTAGGTGGTGCCATCTTGTTTAGAGCGGAGGTGGTCAGAAAAGCAAAAGGAGGGTGACTTTCTGAGATCCTGAGAGAGAGAAAGAGGAGGATGGACAGGTTGAAGAGAAGTGATGAGCTGCAGAAGTTTGGGGACCCACTGATATTACTTCTGAGGCTGGAATCAGAGGGGAAGCTGTCCCAGCAACACGCTGCTTGGTGAGAAGCTTCCAGTTGCTATATTACACATGTCCAGGCTCCACAAAGTCACCTGCTTTTCAGAGACAGCTAACATTGAATCCATCTCTCTTATTCATTACAGACAGTGTTGCAACTCTTGTTAGTGTGCAGGAGTTTAATTACTACTCTCTGATGCTAGCCGAAGTTTACCGTGCACCAAATGGCCACAACCAGTACTCTAATGCTTTATACTAGAGACTGTTTCTTGCAAATGTGTTAAATGTAATAAATTTGTGTAAAATGTCATTGTCATTTAATTGATACAGTGTAGGCTACAACTTTGATTATTTATACTGTGATTGAATTAGACCTTAAACCAGATAGCGGATTAAACCGTATTATTCTTTTGCATCATATCTTTGCCCCATTTTCTGTTACCCTGGAGACAAACCTTGTCTCTCTGCCAAACGGGGCACAGCAAGTATTTTAAGAAGAGTACATCAAGGTACCTCCACGCTGTGCTCATTGCTCCCACTTCACCCCATAAGCCACCAGGGTCTCTGCAGCGGGTGTGACTAGTGATGTGGACATGTAGTCTATACGGGATGTGTGGCCTGTGCCATGGGTTGTGACTAGCACCATGGAGGACATATCTACCACCTACCTTCAACCGCTTCAATCTTCCTTCCCTCATCACTTATATGAAGAACCCACCACTGTTATGTTATACAAACAACAAAGCAGGAGAGGGTACAAGCAACTATTAAGTATCTCTCAAATGTATCAGAGATGTCTGCTGCAGCCCCCCGTTTCCAATCACAAAAGCACCCCCATAGTTTACTATGGGGGCAGCCTTATTGCAAAAGTTATCAAGCTCCGGAAACTAATGCCACCTGAAAATGGCGCTAGAAATTTTATCCTAAAGGCTACAGGGCCCGATTCAGCAAGGATCGCTGATGCGATTGCGGCAGCAAGCACGTACACAGTTCTTCCGCGAAATTATGCAAATGACTGTGATTGCGTATGCCGTATGCTTAATTATGCACGCCCCTGTAACGGAGTTCAAACGCACTGACACGCCTGCGTTCGCTCGAATACCCCCCCGTCACCACCCGTAAATGGTACTACTGTACCTGTCAATCACTCTGCGATGTGTCTGCGTACAAACTGCCATCTCATTCCCGATCACAGTGGCTAGATCGCGCACTGTGATGCATGTGCAGGCGTCTTAGCACTCGCGATCCTTGCCGAAACAGGCCCACAGTCCGCAAAAAGTACTGGAAGATGGATCTCTAGGATCCCTCTCCACCACTCTCCAGTTATGCATGCGCAGTCAGCAGATGGCACACGTGCAATAGCATTTCCAGTCCCATTAACTAAACATAAAGAGATCGCTCATGCAATAACTTTACTTTCACACATCACAGGGACGGGCTCCTATCAGAACCCCAGTCCCTGCGTGTGATTCTTTATACATACTGGCAGTACATAATTACTTATTGCCATGATAAGCTGTGATAATTAATTACAATAATTAACAGGTCTAAAATCCAATAATTAATAAATGGTCCCCATAGTGCATTATATCCACATGTATTTATATAGTGCTTCAACACAGCGTGTCAAACACCGGAAAAACAGCATGCTGTCCCAAACGGCCCTATGTAATTATGTATAGCAGCAGCAGCGCACTGTCATCGCTATAGCAACCCCAGATGCCCCCAACTGCCTGTCGTATGAAGAAGAGAAAAACAATCATTTATCAAACTGCCAAGAGACAATGAAATAATAATATACATACACATACATTTTATATATCTATATAATAATCCTCTAATGCAGGGTCTTCAACCTTTAAGACAGTGTGGGACACATAAAAAAATTCAACGAACCTCGAGGGCCACTAAGCTATACTGCGGTATTTAGACTCTGCCCCCTCCTCACACAATTATGTCCCATAATTTTAATTAGGTCCCAGAATGGTCCTCCTCCTCTCACAATTATAATTATGCCCCATAACTGTCCCTCCTCCACCATGAATTATGTCAGATAGTTGCCCCCATCCTCAAACAATTAAATCCTATAACTGCTCCCCTCTGCAGTGCCCCCAGTTGTGCCCTTTATGCAGGGCCCCCTCTATTGGTCCCCACTATGCAGTGGCTCCAGTATGCTATGCAGTGCATAATATGTGCCCCCAGAAGTAGCCCCCCTATGCAGTGCTCCTTATATAATGCCCCCATAGTAGTCCCCCCTATGCAGTGCCCCCAGTAGTGCCCCTTATATAGTGCCCCCAGTAGTAGTCCCCCCTATGCAGTGCCTCCAGTAGTGCACCTTATATAGTGCCCCCAGTAGTAGTCCCCCCTATGCAGTGCCCCCAGTAGTGCCCCCAGTAGTAGTCCCCCCTATGCAGTGCCACAGGTTGAAGACCCCTAATGTCTGTCCTATCTCCAACATGTATGTGCAGTGTGAGCTGCAATCACTGCTGAGGAGACCAGATAGACCCTAGCCTAGCAGGAGGATCAGGACCGACGGTAGGATGGTAAATATGGGGGGCGGGGCGCAACTGGGAGTGAGCTAGAGCAGATGGGGGTTAAGCTAGGTTTCCTACCCCCTCCTACCCCAGTAAATAGTAGTTACCCTCTACCAATATGACCACCATATAATACAGAGATCATCAAAGTGAATCATACAACAGAGAATCGCAGTGACCTCAATATAATGCAGAACACATCAGTGACCTCCATAAAAGAATGCAGAGAGCATTACAGTGACCACCATATATTACAGAAAATGGCCACCTTTCAGTATACCAAGTGTATTGCTTCTAATTTGGATTCTTTGTGGAGTGCCACCTAATCCTTAAAGATATATATATATATATATATATATATATATATAGTACTCCAAAGTTACCGGCACTCCTTTCATCCACCAACTGCCCTGGTGCCAGTCCTCTATGAGAACATACATACAACAGAATGGACGGCTATCATGAGACTGATGACAATATAAATAAGACCATGACACCGGTCGGCGTGCAGTCAACGTTTCAGGGACCTCTCCCTTTTATCAAGACCAAAAAACGACATATAAAACAAACAATAAATACCTTAGTGTGACACCCCAGTGAATCGATCAGCCACGCGGCACCCGAGTGGAGACCTGATGACGTCACTGGCGCGACCAAGCGCCCACGTTCCAGGCGTCTCCAGGGGGTGTGGCTAAGCTCCGTGCACCATCACCATGGTGATGCATAAACAAATGAAGCTGCATGCTTCCACTCGGGTGCCGCGCGGCTGATCGATTCACTGGGGTGTCACACTAAGGTATTTATTGTTTGTTTTATATGTCGTTTTTTGGTCTTGATAAAAGGGAGAGGTCCCTGAAACGTTGACTGCACGCCGACCGGTGTTATGGTCTTATTTATATTGTCATCAGTCTCATGAGTGCCGTCCATTCTGTTGTATGTATGTTCTCATAGAGGACTGGCACCAGGGCAGTTGGTGGATGAAAGGAGTGCCGGTAACTTTGGAGTACTATATATATATATAATGTTCTTGATAAAAGTCACACCGACTGAAATGTTGAACGCAGATCCTTTGGAGTCGTGAGTCTTATTCATTTCAAGTCCTGTGAGTGCCGCTGTTTTTCTCTGTGTGTGTGTATATATATATATATATATATATATATATATATATATATATTAGGGGTGAGCGGGTTCGGATTTCTGAAATCCGAACCCCCCCGAGCCCCCCCGATCCGAGTCCGATCCGAGTCAGGCTCGACTTTTCCCGCCTGACTCGGATCTGAAATCGAGGCAAAACGTCATCATCCCGCCTTCCGAGTCTCGCGGGTTTTGGATCCTATATAAGGTACCCGCGTCGGCGCCATTTTCTCACTCGGCTGTGGACAGTGAAGAGGGAGGGTGGGAGTTAGGGCTGTGTAGTGTAGTGTAGTGTAGTGTAGTGTAGTGTAGTGCTGCTGTTGTCCACTATTTCAAAGTCCATAGGGGCTGGCTGTGTTGTGCTGTGCTGCTGTTGTTAATAGGGGCTGTGTCCACTACTTCAAAGTCCATAGGGGCTGGCTGGACTGTGTTGTGCAGTCAGTTCTCCATAGGGGCTGTGTCCACTCCAAAGTCCTGTGCAGTGTCCCAGTCCTAAAGGAGTGCTGTAGTGTTATCCAGGGGGTGCTCTGTCCATCAGGGGTGCTCCCCCCAAGTGCTAAAAAAATAATATATTTTCTGTGTTTGTGAATTGTGTGCGCAGTAGCCGCACGTGCATCAACAAAGTAGTGCCAAGCGTGCGCCTGTGTCATAAGTAAAGGGCCGGCTGGCTTGACCGTTAAAGGGTGCTGTAACCCCCGAAAGTACACTCCAGTCCAAACCAAAAAAAAATTATTTTCTGTGTTTGTGAATTGTGTGCGCAGTAGCCGCACGTGCATCAACAAAGTAGTGCCAAGCGTGCGCCTGTGTCATAAGTAAAGGGCCGGCTGGCTTGACCGTTAAGGGTGCTGTAACCCCCGAAAGTACACTCCAGTCCAAACCAAAAAAAAAATTATTTTCTGTGTTTGTGAATTGTGTGCGCAGTAGCCGCACGTGCATCAACAAAGTAGTGCCAAGCGTGCGCCTGTGTCATAAGTAAAGGGCCGGCTGGCTTGACCGTTAAGGGTGCTGTAACCCCCGAAAGTACACTCCAGTCCAAACCAAAAAAAAAATTATTTTCTGTGTTTGTGAATTGTGTGCGCAGTAGCCGCACGTGCATCAACAAAGTAGTGCCAAGCGTGCACCTGTGTCATAAGTAAAGGGCCGGCTGGCTTGACCGTTAAGGGTGCTGTAACCCCCGAAAGTACACTCCAGTCCAAACCAAAAAAAAAATTATTTTCTGTGTTTGTGAATTGTGTGCGCAGTAGCCGCACGTGCATCAACAAAGTAGTGGCAAGCGTGCGCCTGTGTCATAAGTAAAGGGCCGGCTGGCTTGACCGTTAAAGGGTGCTGTAACCCCCAAAGTACACTCCAGTCCAAACCAAAAAAAAAATTATTTTCTGTGTTTGTGAATTGTGTGCGCAGTAGCCGCACGTGCATCAACAAAGTAGTGCCAAGCGTGCGCCTGTGTCATAAGTAAAGGGCCGGCTGGCTTGACCGTTAAGGGTGCTGTAACCCCCGAAAGTACACTCCAGTCCAAACCAAAAAAAAATTATTTTCTGTGTTTGTGAATTGTGTGCGCAGTAGCCGCACGTGCATCAACAAAGTAGTGCCAAGCGTGCGCCTGTGTCATAAGTAAAGGGCCGGCTGGCTTGACCGTTAAAGGGTGCTGTAACCCCCAAAGTACACTCCAGTCCAAACCAAAAAAAAAATTATTTTCTGTGTTTGTGAATTGTGTGCGCAGTAGCCGCACGTGCATCAACAAAGTAGTGCCAAGCGTGCACCTGTGTCATAAGTAAAGGGCCGGCTGGCTTGACCGTTAAAGGGTGCTGTAACCCCCGAAAGTACACTCCAGTCCAAACCAAAAAAAAATTATTTTCTGTGTTTGTGAATTGTGTGCGCAGTAGCCGCACGTGCATCAACAAAGTAGTGCCAAGCGTGCGCCTGTGTCATAAGTAAAGGGCCGGCTGGCTTGACCGTTAAGGGTGCTGTAACCCCCGAAAGTACACTCCAGTCCAAACCAAAAAAAAAATTATTTTCTGTGTTTGTGAATTGTGTGCGCAGTAGCCGCACGTGCATCAACAAAGTAGTGCCAAGCGTGCGCCTGTGTCATAAGTAAAGGGCCGGCTGGCTTGACCGTTAAGGGTGCTGTAACCCCCGAAAGTACACTCCAGTCCAAACCAAAAAAAAATTATTTTCTGTGTTTGTGAATTGTGTGCGCAGTAGCCGCACGTGCATCAACAAAGTAGTGCCAAGCGTGCGCCTGTGTCATAAGTAAAGGGCCGGCTGGCTTGACCGTTAAAGGGTGCTGTAACCCCCAAAGTACACTCCAGTCCAAACCAAAAAAAAAATTATTTTCTGTGTTTGTGAATTGTGTGCGCAGTAGCCGCACGTGCATCAACAAAGTAGTGCCAAGCGTGCGCCTGTGTCATAAGTAAAGGGCCGGCTGGCTTGACCGTTAAAGGGTGCTGTAACCCCCAAAGTACACTCCAGTCCAAACCAAAAAAAAATTATTTTCTGTGTTTGTGAATTGTGTGCGCAGTAGCCGCACGTGCATCAACAAAGTAGTGCCAAGCGTGCGCCTGTGTCATAAGTAAAGGGCCGGCTGGCTTGACCGTTAAAGGGTGCTGTAACCCACAAAGTACACTCCAGTCCAAACCAAAAAAAAAATTATTTTCTGTGTTTAGCCGCACGTATATATCAAATCGATATAACATAAATGGAGGACCAAACTTTCTCCGATAAAAATAAAATAGAGAAAGATCAAGAACCACTTCCTCCTAGTGCTGAAGCTGCTGCCACTAGTCATGACATAGACGATAACATGCCATCAACGTCGTCTGCCAAGGCCGATGCCCAATGTCATAGTAGAGGGCACATACAATCCCAAATGGCAAAGTTCAGGAAAATGACCTTGAAAAAGACATTTAAATCAGCTGAAGAGAAACGTAAACTTGCCAATATGCCATTTACGACACGGAGTGGCAAGGAACGGCTAAGGTCGATCCCTAGTATGTTCATGACTAGTGGTTCAGCTTCACATGACGATGGAAGCCCTCCTCCCACTAAAAAAATCAAAAGAGTTAAGCTGGCAAAAGCACAGCGAAGAACTGTGCTTTCTAAGAAGATATCACAAATCCCCAAGGAGAGTCCAAGTGTGGTGGTGGTTGCGATGCCTGACCTTCCCAGCACTGGACGGGAAGAGGTGGCTCTTTCCACCATTTGCACGCCCCCTGCAAGTGCTGAAAGGAGCACCCACAGTCCACTTGCTGATATGCAAATTGAAGATGTCACTGTTGAAGTACAACAGGATGAGGATACTGGTGTAGCTGGCGCTGAGGAGGAAGTTGGCGAGGAGGATTCTGATGGTGATGTGGTTTGTTTAAATCAGGCTCCGGGGGAGACAGTTGTTGTCCGTGGGATGAAAAAGCCCATCACGGTCATGCCTGGGCAGAAGACCAAACATTCCACCTCTTTGGTCTGGCAATATTTCTATCCAAATCCGGACAACAACTGTCTTGCCATATGTACCATATGTAAAGGTGAAATAAGTAGGGGTAGGGACGTCAACCACCTAGGAACATCCTCCCTTATACGGCACCTGCAGCGCGTTCATAAAAAGTTACTGTCAAGTTCAGAAACTTTGGCTAAGACCGTAAGCAGTCCAGGGACACCTAAATCCCGTTGTCCTGTTGTATCCAAGCGCCTGCAAACCACACCGTCAACTCCCTCCTCGTCAATTTCCTCCTTAGTTAGGATCGGAAGTAGTCCTGCAGGCCATGTCACTGGCATGACTGACTCTCCTATCCGGGATTCCTCCGGAGGATCCTGCATTGCTACGCCTACTGCTGCCGCTGCTGCTGTTGCTGCTGCTGGGAGTCGTTCATCATCCCAGAGAGGAAGTAGGAACACCACTACTTTTACTAAACAATTGACCCTCCAACAGTCCTTAGCGAGGAGGATGAAGTACGACAGCAGTCATCCTGAAGCAAAACGTATAACTGAGGCCTTGACTGCTATGTTGGTGTTAGACGTGCGTCCGGTATCCGCCATTAGTGCAGTGGGATTTAGACAATTGATGGAGGTAGTGTGTCCCCGGTTCCAAATCCCGTCTAGATTCCACTTCACTAGGCAGGCGATACCGAGACTGTACAGAAACGTCAGAAAAAGTGTCCTCAGTGTCCTGAAAAATGCCGTTGTACACAATGTCCACTTAACCACGGACATGTGGACAAGTGGAACAGGGCAGACTAAGGACTATATGACTGTGACAGCCCACTGGGTAGATGTATCACCTTACGCAGCAACAGCAGCAGCGTCACCAGTAGCAGCATCTCAGAAATGCCAGCTCGTTACAAGGCAGGCTACGCTGTGTATCACCGGTTTCAGTAAGAGGCACACCGCCGACAACCTCTTAGAGAAACTGAGGGAAATCATCGCCCAGTGGCTTACCCCACTTAGACTCTCCTGGGGATTTGTGATATCTGACAACGCCACCAATATTGTGCGGGCATTACATCTGGGCAAATTCCAGCACGTCCCATGTTTTGCTCACACAATAAACTTGGTGGTGCAGAATTTTCTGAAAAGCGACAGGGGCGTGCAGGAGACGCTTTGGGTGGCCCGAAAAATTTCTGGCCACTTTCGCCATTCAGCGACTGCGTGCCGAAGACTGGAGCGCCAGCAAACACTCTTGAACCTGCCCCGCCATCACCTGAAGCAAGAGGTTGTGACGCGGTGGAACTCAACCCTCTATATGCTTCAGAGGATGGAGGAGCAGCAAAAGGCCATACAAGCCTATACATCCACCTATGACATAGGCAAAGGAGGGGGTATGCACCTGACTCAAGCGCAGTGGAGAATGATTTCCGTGTTGTGCAAGGTTCTCCAGCCCTTCGAACTTGCCACACGTGAAGTCAGTTCAGACACTGCCAGCTTGAGTCAGGTCATTCCCCTCATCAGGCTTTTGCAGAAGCAGCTGGAGAAAGTGAAGGAGGAGCTAAGACGGAGCGATTCCGCTCGGCATGTGGGACTTGTGGATGAAGCCCTTCATTCGCTTTGCCAGGATTCCAGGGTGGTCAATCTGTTGAAATCAGACCACTACGTTTTGGCCACCGTGCTCGATCCTAGGTTTAAAGCCTATGTGGTGTCTCTCTTTCCGGCCGACACAAGCCTGCAGAGGTGCAAAGACCTGCTGGTGAACACACTGTCAGCTGAAGCGGAACGTGACACGTCAACGGCTCCTTCTTCATTTTCTCCTGCAACTGGGGCTGCCAGGAAAAAACTTAGGTATCCTAAGCAACCCGCTGGCGGTGATGCAGGGCAGGCAGGACCAAGTTTGGACATCTGGTCTGGACTGAAGGACCTGGCAACAATTTCTGACATGTCTACTGTCACTGCATATGATACTGTCACCATTGACAGAATGGTGGAGGATTACATCGGTGACAGCATCCAAGTAGGCATGGCAGACAGTCCATACCTGTACTGGCAGGAAAAAGAGGCAATTTGGAGGCCCCTGTACAAACTGGCTCTATTTTACCTGAGTTGCCCCCCCTCCAGTGTGTACTCCGAAAGAGTGTTTAGTGCAGCCGGGAACCTTGTCAGCGAAAGGCGTAGGAGGTTGCTTCCACAGAATGTGGAGAAGATGATGTTCATCAAAATGAATTATCAGCTCTTCCAGGGAGACCAGCCTCCAGAAGGTACAGAGGGACCTGTGGTGGTGGATTCAAGTGGGGACGAGTTAATACTTTGTGAGGATGAGGATGTACACACTGAAGAGGGTGAGGAATCGGTGGATGAGGAGGATGAGGATGACATCTTGCCTCCATAGAGCCAGTTTGTGCAGGGACACATTAATTGCCAGCTTGTTTTGTGGGGGCCCAAACGAACCAATCATTTCAGCCACAGTTGTGTGGCAGACCCTGGCGCTGAAATGATTGGTTTGTTAAAGTGTGCATGTCCTGTTTATACAACATAAGGGTGGGTGGGAGGGCCCAAGGACAATTCCATCTTGCACCTCTTTTTTTTCTTTGCATTATGTACAGTTTGGGGCCTAGTTTTTCAAACTGCCATCCTGTCTGCCACTGCAGTTTCACGCCTAGATGGGTCACGTGTTTGTGCCGCCCACTCGTGTCGCTTAGCATAGTCATCCAGCTACCTCGGTGCAACGTTTTGGACATAAAAACACTATTGTGAGGTGTGAGGTGTTCAGAATAGACTGGAAATGAGTGGAAATTAAGGTTATTGAGGTTAATAATAGCATAGGAGCAGAAAAACCTACAAATTCTGTGATTTTAGCTGTTTTTATGCTTTTTTTAAAAAAAAATACAGATCCAAAACACAAAACCCAGAACCCAAAACACGGAAGGGTGGTTTTGGCAAAACCAATCCAGATCCAAAACACGAAGAAAGATCCAGATCCAAAACCAAAACACAAAACACGAAAAGTGGCCGGTGCACACCCCTAATATATATATATATATATATATATATATATATATATATATATATATATATATTAAATACAAAAACGCCGGCACGCCACAAAGTCAGAATACTTACCTGGGTGCCATCCAATGGTCAAAAAACGGCCAAACATATATAATAAAAATAGCGGAACTCACAAGACTTGTAATGAATAAGACTCACGACTCAGGTCAATGTTCAACGTTTCAGTCTGACGACTTTTATCAAGAACAGTTCTTGATAAAAGTCGTCAGACTGAAACGTTGAACATTGACCTATCTGAGTCGTGAGTCTTATTCATTACAAGTCCTGTGAGTGCCGCTGTTTTTGTTTTATATACATATATATATATATATATACACAGTATACAGTCAGGTGCATAAATATTGGGACATTGACAGAATTTTCATATTTTGGCATCTATTCACCACCACAATGGCTTTGAAATGAAACAAGCAAAATGTGCTTTAATTGCAGACTTTCAGATTTAATTTGAGGGTAATTACATCCAAATCAGGTGAACAGTGTAGGAATTACAACGGTTTCTGTATGTGCCTCCCACTTTTTAAGGGGCCAAAAGTAATGGGACAAACTAAACAATCCTAAATCTAACTTTCACTTTTTAATACTTTGTTGCAAATCCTTTGCAGGCAATTACAGCCTGAAGTCTGGAACGCATAGACATCACCAGACGCTGGATTTCATCCCTGGGGATGCTGTGCCAGGCCTCTACTGCAAATGTCCTCAGTTCCTGCTTGTTCTTGGGGCATTTTCCCTTCAGTTTGGTCTTCATCAAGTGAAATGCATGCTCAATCGGATTCAGGTCAGGGGATTGACTTGGCCATTGCATAACATTCCACTTTTTAGCCTTAAAAAACTCTTTGGTTGCTTTTGCAGTATGCTTCGGGTCATTGTCCATCTGCACTGTGAAGCCCGTCCAAAGAGTTCCGAAGCATTTGACTGAATATGAGCATATAATATTGCCCAAAACACTTCAGAATTAATTCTGCTGCTTTTGTCAGCAGTCACATCATCAATAAATACAAGGGAACCAGTTCCATTGGCAGCCATACATGCCAACGCCATGACACTACCACCACCATGCTTCACTGACGAGGTGGTATGTTTTTGGATCATGAGCAGTTCCTTTCCTTCTCCATACTCTTCTCTTCCTATCACTCTGGTACAAGTTGATCTTTGTCTCATCTGTCCATAGGATGTTGTTCCAGAACTGTAATGGCTTTTTTAGATGTTGTTTGGCAAACTCTAATCTGGTCTTCCTGTTTTTGTGGCTCACCAATGGTTTACATCTTGTGGTGAACCCTCTATATTCACTGTTGTGAAGTCTTCTCTTGATTGTTGACTTTGACACATATACACCTACCTCCTGGAGAGTGTTCTTGATTGGCCAACTGTTGTGAAGGGGTTTTTCTTCACCAGGGAAATAATTCTTCTGTCATCCACCACAGTTGTTTTCCATGGTCTTCTGGGTTTTTTGGTGTTGCTGAGCTCTCCGGTGCGTTCTTTATTTTTAAGAGTGTTCCAAACAGTTGATTTGGCCACACCTAATGTTTTTGCTATCTCTCTGATGGGTTTGTTTTGATTTTTCATCCTAATGATGGCTTGCTTCACTGATAGTGACAGCTCTTTGGATCTCATATTGAGAGTCGACAGCAACTGATTCCAAATGCAAATGTCACACCTAGAATCAACTCCAGACCTTTTACCTGCTTAATTGATAATGAAATAACGTGAGAATAGCCCACACCTGTCCATTAAATAGCTTTTGAGTTTATAGTCCCATTACTTTTGGCCCCTTAAAAAGTGGGAGGCACATATAGAAACCGTTGTAATTCGTACACCGTTCACCTGATTTGGATGTAATTACCCTCAAATTAAATCTGAAAGTCTGCAGTTAAAGCACATCTTGTTTGTTTCATTTCAAAGCCATTGTGGTGGTGAATAGAGGCCAAAATATGAAAATTCTGTCAATGTCCCAATATTTATGCACCTGACTGTATATACAGAGTATATTACAAACAAAATGGTACTGGTATAAGCGTTAGTACATATAGGGGTTCTGTTCACAATATAGCTATTTGTAGGTCAACCTTTTCACTATAATCCAGGCTTCACGGTGGCTGCCCAATGTTCTCTAAATGAACCGTTGTTGCGCGGCCACAGCGGTTTATGCAATATAAAAGGTGAGAACAAGCGCCATATACTGTCGTGTAATATAGTAGGTAAATTCACCGCACACTGATAAATAAGTAAATATGTACCGTGTGGACATAATAAATAGGCGTGTATTGTTAAGTCTTGGATCCACTCACTTTGTCTCTTTGCTGAATAAGTGGAACAGTGATCCTCAGGCCTCCTGTGTACTAGCAGCAGCAGCACCATGGGTCATGTATCATGTGTTGGTTGTTGTCTGTCTCTCACACAGTCAGGATTGTGTGAGAGACAGTATATATATATATTTACTTTAGCTGACGTACCCAGTTTTGCCCTGGTAGGCCTTAGATATTTTCATTACCTTCATACCATCTTAACTTAACTTATAAAGTTGTAAAGGAGCATGCTAGTATCAAGATTAAGTGCGGTCAACCTTCAAGACAAACTCTAACAGTTGCCCAGCCGCCTCCAGTTCGCATAAACCACCATAAATAAAGGGTTGGGACATGTCAAGGAGGTCCTCAGTGGAGTTGGTGGAGTTGTCTCCCTTTCTGGCGTGGGACATGATGGAGAGTTCCGCCTACTTTAGTTGTCTACCACGTGCCTCACAATTAGTACACGCACCTCCCTAGCCATTAGCTGGGTGTCATACATGAGATAGTAGAGGGAGCGGCACAAGCAGGCTCCGTCTCCTGTGATGGGGACCACCTCCCATTTAACATTCAAAAATTCAACTGCCATATTCGAGAAAATCAAAAAATCCAAATACAAAGCAAGCACAGTATGCAAATGGTAAAAAAATCCTTAGTCAAAGTGCTAAGTCCTTAGCAGTGGCTGCTCCAGAGGTGGGACAGCAGCCCAGTCCAATATTCAAAGAGGGAAGCCACACCAACTGCCACTCCAAATACCGCCAATACATCACTGGCAGTTTGTAGGTCAAAGGGTTTAGGCAGGGCATTGATGAGTCAGTCAGTCAGGATACTGCACAGGGGGAGGAACATTTTACCCTTTTTCACCCCCTTAGGAGTCGAATTTTGGAAAATCCCTTCCTAGTTAGTGCTTAGGACATGGAAAGAATATACTCTCCGAATTACATGTTTCCAGGTCTAGGGGTTTGGGGGGTTTTGTTGATGCTTCAGTGAGTCATGTATATATTAGTGCTCAATAAATGGAACTCATTATTTAATATTTTTTAGTTTTAACAGGTAGTTCATGGATAGCATTCAGATTAAAACTTACTGTAGCTAGATGCCAGTGGTCTCTGCTCAGTCATTTGGAAAAATTGAAAACACTTGTGCACACTCTAGAAAAGTGAAAGTGATTTATAATTTCTTCATAAATATAATATGCTCATTTAAAATATATATATATATATGTATATACTAATCCAGGACAGGAATCTGGCACTCAAAATAACTGATGTTATCTTACCCCGTTGCCTTCCGACCAGAACACACAGTCAGTGTGACACATGTAGCAAGCATACGGCACTCAGGGCTTTTTCCAAAAAAGACAGTAAACAAGCTGTATTCAGTCTAGTCGACATTTCAATGCAGGAGGCATTTTCATCAGGACACAAAGATATGCAAAAGACACTGACCTTAAATAGGTGCTCCCCATCACCACAGTTCCGTGTGGTTCCTGTTCACTTCCAGCTAGAGACACGCTGGAAGGCACATAATTATGACGTCACCAAAAGTGCACCCATCACCAAGACAACAGATATACAACCACGGACACAATCCAGTACATGGTCATATAGTATGCAACAATACTGTAACTGAGCTGAAAAAGTGACATAAGGCACAATAATATAGGCAATGAACGCAAACATGCATTAAATATTACAACACAAGAAAAAAATGAATTAATAAAACATAAAGCTTCACAGAATGCAATGACTGCAAAAATGATTAGAAAAAAAACTGAAAGCTGTTGGTTTCATTCAGCCCCTTAAGGGTCAGACTGTCCAACAAAAAGATTCATTCGGCCTCCCTTTGAAGGAGGAGTCTGGATCTATTACCACCTCTCAAAGGAGGCGGAACATGATCAATGATCATATGTCGCATAGCAGTCAGCGAATGACCTAACCGGGCAAAAAGTTTGGCCAGGGGTTGTTCACCAGTCCCGGAGAGAATGGCAGCAGGGATCGAAGATCGGTGCATAGCCATTCTCTCCTTGAACTGGCGATCCGTCTTGCCAACATAATACTTGCCACACGGGTAGACAAGTGCATAAACCAGAAATCTACTCGTGCAGCTGACCCGGTGACGAATTTTGAATGGCTTGGCAGAATATGGATGTTTAATGGTGTCACCGGTGAGCATGTACCCACAGGTGACACAACCTGCACGTTTAAAACAACCATTCTTAAGAGGTCCCAATAGATTTTTAGAAACTGGGTTACCCAAAGCTGACACATCCGTATGGACAATCATATCACGAATGTTTCTCCCACGTGAGTAGCACGTCAATATTTGTTTATCATATAACATATGTAAATCTTTGTCACTGCTGACTAAGGGCCAATTCTGCTTAATGGCTTTACGAGCTTTGGGACCGGCTGTGCTAAATTGGTTAGGCCATGTGATTTTATTCTCGAGTTTTTTAAATTTTTTCGCCATCAATGTATGTGAACGGGGAATGGAGGGGACCTTTTCTTTAATGCTTAACAATGTATTCATTTTATATCCTCTCTCAGCGAACTTATTAATCATAACAGACATTTTCTCATGCATGTCACTGTCGTTGCTACAAATTCTACGAATATATACATTTATATGTGCATATACATATCATTTTTTTTTAAATCCTCTTTATGTCGGATGAACCCCACCATGGGGGGGGGCTATGTGCACTTTTGCTATGGGGCCCCAAAGAGCTACTTATGCCCCTGATACCGCAGGTAGGTGCACGGCATAGCATCGCCTTGGGCAGCCATTATTCCTACAGCCAGGCTGCCCCATATGCTTTTGGGTACTTTTAAAGGCATCATAATCAATTTCCAGCCAGAAGAATGGTGTTTAGAAGCTCAAATTGACTGTCTCTCCTTTTCTATTCATTTGGGAATTTGAAGTTCGATTTTGAGTTCGATTTACATTTGATTGCAAATTGAATGCCAGTAAATTAAGGGATCTTATATTTGATGTTTTGCCTTTATTAATTTTTTCATTAAATCCGAGTTCTGTTCGATTTGACGTTCGATTTTGGCTTTAGTAAATCTCCAATATCAAAATTGAATGGAAATCAAACCAAAATCGAATGGCAAATCGAACAGAATCCAAAATTGATCTATGGTAAATATACCCCCAGGACAGGAGTAAAGCTGCACATTTTTTCTCAAGTAAATCTGCAGTATATGGCTTGTTACTTGTGTGTATGAGGACAGGGACAGTGTTGATTTCAAGATTATCTGTCCAAAAATACACTGCTGTGTCTGAGCTGCACCCCAAGAAGACCTCTTTGTTTTAGTGTTTCCTGTTATAAAAAAATATATATATTGCAAAAAAAAAAATTTTCTCCTTTTGTCTAAAAAAATCCCCTGTAGTATTTTCTAATTCAATAAAAAAAAATATGGTATATTTATTTCAATAAGTGTGTGTTGACTGTTGAGCTGTTGAGATGCAGAGTATATTGTTGTCAATTTGTGCAGTGGTACCCACCCCATCATCTGCACCCCAAACAATTCTCGCTAAGGAAACCAGGGCCTGATTCAGAGCCGCTTGTAAGCGGCCGCTCGTTCGCTATGAGAGATGTTCGCACAACTGCGCATGCGTATGGGTCGTAATGCGCATGCGCAAACCATTCATTGCGGTCGGAAATCGTGCGCTCGCAAAACAGCGAGGGGCTGCTAATTTGAGTGACAGAATGTACCGTTTGAGGGTGGTAACGGGACGGTGCTTGAAAACGGGGGAGTGGAGATCCGAACGCAGGCGTGCCTAACGGTAAAAAGGGCGTTTAATGGGAGTGCATAATTAGTAAAGGACCGTCATCGACCACGTCACTTGGTTGTTTTTTAGCCTGAACTGCTCGCAGTGATAGTGGTAGGAAAAACCTACCACAAGCACTGCGAGCAGTTCAGATGCCTTTCGATGTACCCGATTAATCAAATAAATACCGGAGATGACGTGTGATGCGGACGGCAAAGGGGCGTCTTTACAAAATAGCGAGCGCATTTTTCGTTCGCTCGCTCAGACATAGAGGCGTCAACAAACCGCAATGAGCGAGCGCTCAATTTAAATAGCCGGCCCCTTTTTTGGAACAACCGTCCGCAAATAGTGTCCGGCTCTGAATCAGGCCCCCTGTTCCTAGTGTGTGACACAATTGCCAGTGTTGGTGCAAAGGAATTTGTAAAACATTGCATACTGTGTTTTATAGTGTCAGCTACTGTGTGCAGTAGTATCCCCACATCCTCTGCTCCCCAAAATCAATTCTCAAGTGGGAAAAGAAAAACCTTTTTATTTTGCTGGTGTCAAAAATACTCTTTTAATAAAAATGCATGATAAAGGTAACAGTCCGTCCGTTCCCTAAGTTGAACAACAGCAGGTTCACTTTAAAGGTGCATACACACACAACGATTTTTTGAACGATTATCGATAACGATATCGTTTATCGTTCAATCGTTGAAAAAAATCGTTCACTTTCTGAGTTAAAACGATGAACGATTATCGTTCATGCGCGTTCACATTTGTAGTTTGTAGTTCAGTCAGGCTGACCAACTCAACGATTTCCAGTAAGGGAATATGCAAAAATCTTTGTAGTTCAAAAAAATCGTACATTATATTTAGTAAATGAACGATTTTAGTAAACGATTTTCGTTCATTTTTCCCTTGAAACAATGAACGAAAATCGTTTACTAAAATCTTTCATGTGTATGCAGCTTAACAAACAAACAGGAGCAACGTCACACACAGCACAGTGGCTGGTTTGTGTGCAGTGTGTGAGTGTGCAAGTGCAGTGTGTGAGTGTGCAAGTGCAGTGTGTGTGACAAACAAAACACACACATGAAGGTGGGCTAATGGTATTTTTACTTTCTTCCCACAAATACAGCCCGCAATCCCACCCCCTTTCCCTCCACTCTTCTATGTGAAATGGCGTCCGATCACAAGGGAGGGACTTTCATATGCAATCCAAAACATGCGAGATCTAAGGCTTGGAAAATTACATTTTGCCTCATTCTGGGATCCAAACTTGGCCGGAAGACCTGAGCCGGTACTCGGATACACTCAGGTCCCCTCAGTACAGGTGTGTTTGATTAATGAGAAAACCAAACCACTCGTCTCTGCTTTAAAGGTGCTTAGGTCTCTGGTAAGCTGTCCCTATAAAATAACACTGTCAGCAGCAGACATGCTTGGTGTACTGCCCTGTGCCCAGAGACTCTTCCTCAGAGATGCCTATCCCTCCAGTTTGGTGTAACTATTTACTTTAGTTAGGGTCCTCAGCCAACAGACTATGCCCTTTTGTGTTAACCTATTGCAACAGTCACTTGTATAGTTTAACCCCCAGTATTGCTACCCCTCAGTGCAACTGTGATAAGACCCACCCAGGAGCCCACTTTACCTTCAGATACTTCACAGGTTGGTAACACCCTTTACAGAGAGGCAAGTTCCCCATCAAAACTTGGACATGAAATGGACCCCAATCTCAGATAATGAATACAACCTTGGCTGGAAAGTGCACTTTTATTATTACAGGAATGGACCATGATTCAATACTTTCAGGAAAGTAAGAGAATAGTTCAGGAAATACACATGTAAGTGCAACTGTTGAATTAAACACAAATAAGTAATTGTTACTTTTATACTAAAATACATGTATCACCATTTATATAACACTCTAACATCTAACATATATATAACTATTTCTAGATAATCTATACAGTACAATTCTAATACCTATCACAAAATAAAATAACCTTATTACTGTGTATTATACTGCAGTATAAATAATTTTTACACTTTACAAAGTTCCCCAAGGGGGAAAATTCCAAATTACGATCTCGGTGGTGCACTGAGTTGGTTGCTCCCCTTAGTTCGGCAATATTTTTGGGATTATGTTTAATTAGGGCATTTTACAATAGCTGATGTAAACTTGATGTTAAATGCAATGATGATGCGCCTCCAAAGGGATTATGCAGCTCCTTGCTAATTGTTGGCCTGGGTAGAAAATTACAATTTGCCTTTGTGTTACCAGTCTGGGCAGGGGGCCAAATGTGGCCAGGTGTAACCAAAGAATTGTGCAAATGTAGTTAGCTTTCTCTTTTGCTGACTATCCCTTGCTGGAATTCACCCCGGTCTGAACTATATTTAGTTGGTTAGTTGATCCTGTGTTCAAGGTGAGGTTAGGGTCCAGTCTCACCTGTATTTTATAAGTCCTAGGGGTAAATTTACTAAGATTCGTGTTGGTCTTGGGAGAGTTTAGGCATTTTTTTCAACTCGCAAATTTACTAAAGGCAACCTCAGGTGAGATTTCTCTCTTTTCACTGATAAACTCGGCTGAGATTGCAAACTTGAATAAACTGACCATCGTCCAAACTCTGATACTTTTCATGAAAAAGATACAACTCGGGCATTTACCAAGATTTGACATTACAATCTCGGGTGTAATTGTAGCAAATTCGCAGCTAAATTGGAGTTTCATATAGACCACCTCCTGAGCGGGTTGGGTATGAAATCCCAGCTGTCTGGCTGCCGCTGGTCAGAATACCCGACAGCGACATTCCGACACCCAGAATCCCGACACCCATAGGGAAGATAGGTAAGTGTTTTTCTAACCCCTAACCCCCTCCCCTAGTGCCTAAACCTAACCCCCTCCCCTAGTGCCTTAAACTAACCTCCCCCTTTCCGCACCATAAACCTAACACCCCCTCCCTGGTGCCTAAACCTAACCTCCCCCTCCACACACCCTAACCCTCCCTCCCTGGTGCCTAAGCCTAAACCTCCCCCTAGTGCCTTCCCTAACACCGCACCCTAACCCTAACTACTCCCTAACACCCTGATACTTACCTTCGGGATGCCGGCAGTTGGGATACTGGTGACGGGATCCCGACCTGTCAGGATTTCGGCATCGGTATACAGACCGTCGGATTGCACGCCGGGATGCCGACTACATTCCCTCCTGAGCTGCAAGTTTGGCAGAAACATACACAGATTAGTGTGATTTGTGTATGTTTCTGCATGGAAACACTATCCAAAGGGTTAATATGAAAAAAATGAAGTAAGGTCCCCTCCAAAAAAGCATAACCAGCCCCGGACTGCTCAGCCAGTCCTGGTTCCTAAAAATACAGGGTAAAAAACGAGTAGGGTTACCCAGTATTTTAGGAACCAGCACCCAGCACCCAGCCTGTCCTGGTTTTAAAAATAGGGGGGGAATAAAATGCGTAGGGGTCACCCTATTTTTAAAACCAGCACAAGGCTCAAATCCAGCTGGGGTGTAATGCCACAGCCAGGGGACCCTTTCACCGAGTCTCCCCAGCCAAAGCATTATCACCCCAAGCTAGTCAGCTGAAGCCAGGGATGTCAGGAGAGGTGGAGACAGGTACAAATGGTCGACAGGGTCAAATGGATGACATGAAAATGGTCGACACATGATATATTATTATTTATTTAGGGTTAGGGTTAGGTTAAGGGTAAAGGTGCGTACACACAGGACGATCTGTACCACCAACGACATGAAAGATATCTTTCAAAGATATCTTTCAGTGAGTCATCCTGCCACATCTCTGAACATGCAAAGTTGACGATACCGTCTAGATTGGCCTGCATGCACGGACGATCATAGATATCGCTATCGTTCATGCGGGAACGAGCATCGTTGGTCTTACTGCATAAAAAATGAACGATATGAACGATATATCATTAAACGATATTGTTATCGTTCATATCGTAACAATATATATGTCCGTGTGTACGCACCTAAAGGAACTTACCAGAAGGTTAGGGTTAGGCACTTACCCCAATGGTTAGGGTTAGGCCCCAGGGGTGAAGGTTAGGATTAGGCAATAGAGGGGACGGTTAGGGTCAGGCACCTACCAGATGGTTAGGGTTAGGCACCAGGAGGGAGGGTTAGGGTTAGGCACCAAGGGGAGGGTTATGGTTAGGCTTAGGGTGAAGATTAGGGCTAAAAAAAAAAAAGTATTGACCATTTCTGTGTCGACCTTTTGACTCTGTCAACCTTCTTACACGTTGTCATTTAGTGTGTTGACCTTTTGTCCCAGTCGCCCTATTGACTGTCCAAAATCTGGTTTTTACCTACACACTGTCGACCTTTTCACTGTCTATCTGCTAGTCCACACCCGTTATATTTATAGGAGGAGAGCTGTGAGAAGCCGTGACATGCGGTGAGGTCAATGACTGGGAAGGCACACATGTATAAAAACATGGTATTTATATCAAGACTCTGGACAGGGCTGGCTCCAGGGGTCGGAACACCCTGTGCCGGCTCTCCAGTGTGCCATATGGGGGCGTGGCCTAATTACCATAGGTCACGCCCCATGTGACGTTATTAGGAGGCGTGCCCGCCTCCAAATAATGTCAGGCTGGGGGGAGCCTCACTAGCGCAGCATCCAGAGTCTCCGGGGTCCGGCACTGCCGCACTGCTGCGGTGGTGGGTGTCCCCAACCTCCCGATTTAACCACCCGCGGGCCACTTTGGCCCATGGGTGGAACAGCGGGACAGTACTGAACTGCTGAAATCGGGATGTTGGGGAGGGGTGCACCCTCTATGGGCGACCGCACAGGTCGAACACCCCTAGAGCCGGCCCCGACTCTGGAGCATGACAGGGAGTATGAGAGGGAAGGGAGTATTATAGGGGAGGCCCTGCCTCCCCTGACTGCACGTTCCTGGTGAGAAGTAGGGCTGGTAATGTCAATGATGGTTGATGACAGTGGGCAGTATTCAATTGTTTTAGCGTGACCGATCTCACGTCTAACGTGACGGGAGATCGCGGGGCGCTATTCAATTGATGCTGATCTTTGCATCGATCGTGACCAAAGAGGTCGGGTTTAGCCACGTAAAACGGCTATACCCGACCAAAAGTGCTGGGCAGCCAAACAGGTCACATTTCGTGCATTTCAGCTCGCACCCCCCAGGGGGTGCAAGCTGAAATGCCGGCGCCGGCAGCTGATCGCGCCCGACAGGAGCAACAATTGAATAGCTCCGTCAGGTGTGAAGGGGAGTTGAAACAATTGAATTCCACTCAGTGTGTGCAGGGAGTTACTAAGCTCACCACTCCCGCAACCAGCTACACACCTGGAGTCTCTGCTTCGGATCTGTAGCGAGGGCTCAGCTGCTGACAAGCACCGAAGCTCCTCCCCTGCTGGTTGACGGACGTCTCTCCCTCATTTTTGTCACCACCTTTCCACTGTCGGCTGCCCTTCTCTCACTCTCTGGTGGCCACTCAGTGCTGCTTGAACAGAGCACCGCCTCCTGGACGCAAAACCCTTCAGCTCACTTACTAAGCAGTGTTAGGAGATAGAGTGAAAAGTGATAAGGTGCCAGTCAATCAGCTTCCAACTGCCATCTCACAGGCTGTGTTTGAAAAATGACATTTAGGAGCTGATTGGCTGGCACCTTTTTATCACTTTTCACTCTGTCTCCTAACACTGCTTAGTAAATAGACCCCTTAGACTGCCTCGTCTGTCCCGGGCCCAAATCGTCGCACCGTCTCTGCAGAGCTGCCTGCTGTCACCATTCCGCACCTCTCTCCAGGCACTGGCCGCACACCAACTGCCTCTTTTCAATTTCCTTGTTTACACATACTGGCTCCACTAGCTGCCAGCGCGTGTTAGCAAACAGGGACCACACGAGCTGTCAATAGGGTGCATCTCTATAGTAATACACATGGCAGGGTATCACACTACTGTAGCCAATAGACAGCAAGAGCAGACACCTATCAGAGGTCTGCCAGTGTCTGAGTTACAGGTTGCTCTCACTTGACAACAAACTATGGGCATCTATTGACCTCTTGAGACAGCATCTGAAGGGCCAAAAAAATGTTGACTGCAGTGGAGGGCTGCAGTCAAGGAAAACATTGCGGGTGGGTACAGTTCCATACCCGGGTACACCGTTCCAAGTATTTTTCACTGCCTTCCTACACATTGACTCTTAACAGCAAGTTTGTTACTGGCATTTGGAGAGTAGCCATTATCACAGTTCAGTGACGGAGTTATTATACTATCCGTATGGGATTAGAGGTTACTCCATCACATTTATGCTTGTATAGCTCAGTCAACTTATACTCAGTGGCATAGGAACCTCTGCAATAGCCAGATGGGCTTTCTCCAAATGCCAGTATTCAGATCTGTGAGCAAGCGCCCAACAGCACTGGTCTGATGAGCGACACATTCACTCCTCTAACCAGGACTTAGCCTGTCTATATTGCCGTCAGCAGCTGAGCAGTGATTGGCTGATTCATCCGCTCCAGACTTGGCGCCTGTTCACGGATCCAAATACCGCCATTTGGAGAAAGTCTTTCATTCACACTCCAAAATCCGCAAAACTGTATGCAAATTTTCTACTGTTACATATTTAGGGAGATATTGGTGGTCATAGTGTAGGAGTATATTTGCCGATCTTTCTGTTAGCCCTCCCCCCTCCAGGACGTGGCATGGATTAAGGATGGCCATGGTGGGTTCTTGACGTGGCATTGGGGAAGGAGCGGGGACATGACCACACAATCGGTTCATCTTGGCCCTCCCCTGCGACACAATGCTGAGATTACTAGCACTGTGAAGAAAGGGGCCACGATGACGCCATTCATTGCAAATCGCATCATCGCCCCCCCTTGCTTGGAGGTGGGTGTGTAGGTGGTGTACATGCCCACATGGCACTGGCCACACCCACACAGCACTGACCCCACCCACACAGCACTGGTCACACCCACACAGCACTGGTCACACCTCCACTTCTCACACTAACCCCTTGATTAATTTAGTACTAAGAATAAATATACATGAATCTTCCTTTATAACCAAATGATCCTTCACAGCAGACATACAGTAGACAACCTATAACTCACTGACAGTTGCGAACTACAGCAGTTCCTGAAAACCAGCTGTAGAAGTTGCCTTCCTCTGCATTACATAATGTTGAGTCACTGTTCCAGCTGTATACAGATGTGTCCTCACTGCAGTATTGCCAGACAGCCCCTCTTGACGCTCTTGGTCCCGCGAGACTCTGCTAGCGCCGGGCGTGTTTTATGGGTCTTTTTTGCTGAAAATGCGCCTAATTCGCAATGCGATGTGACTAGGATGCACCAGGAGCTGATTAATTAATGTACAAATATATATATCTGTGTGCAGCTGAGACTGTAACCAGAACTTCGTGTGGAAAAAAATCTGTGGCCGCTGCATCATAGCACTTCATATGCTGATCGAGAGACATACACGCAGATATACAAGCGTCACATATCAAATGACTCCTGGTGCGTCCTAGTTAGCTAGCAGGGTTACACGGGACCTGGCAGCTCACTCACGCCAGGTATATCTGCTGCATGATGTATTGAGGTAAGATGAGCAAGGACACATTTGTAAATACGGAATTCTAAGTACTACCCCTCCCTTAGTTGATACATACTGTACTGTAGTTTATTACAGGTGAATATTTGGACTTTTTTTTTTGTAATGCTACTGCACCTTGAAAATTTTTTAGAAATCTAAGATTGATGACCACATTGCATTCTTCATGATCTCATTATCCTGCCATTGAAGCACATTAGTCATAACAATATTCATCAGCTTTGAGATTCAGCCGGTATTTCTAAAGCCTTCTACGCAATACAATAACAGAAAAGTGACAAGTTACAAATGCACAGCACAGCACAAGCCTAATCCCAACCTCGGCATGCAATTCCACACTTGGACGCTAGATGTCTCCTTAGACATTTAGTTAAAAAGCACTTCTACTAAATGCTTGGCAACTGCAGGTCTCTCATTGGTTTATTGGGATGGTGATGCCACAGGGTAGCCCCTTTTAAGAGAAAAGAGCTTAGAACACTACAACAGCTCTGTCTGCACATCCCTCAGTGTAAAAAGGCAGTGGAGACCTAAGGACTGTCATCTCAGAGGCATCATGAGTGAGGTAAGTCCTTATTGTCACATAGGAAAGATGTTCTGCATTCTGCTGAGATGCAATGGCTGTTACAGAAGTCAGTGTTACCTATAGGCTGGAGTCAGTGTTACCTATAGACTGGAGTCAGTGTTACCTATAGGCTGAAGTCAGTGTTAATGTACCTATAGGCTGGAGTCAGTGTTACCTATAGGCTGGAGTCAGTGTTACTGTACCTATAGGTTGGAGTCAGTGTTACCTATAGTCTGGAGTCAATGTATAGACTGGAGTCAGTGTCACCTATAGGCTGGAGTCAGTGTTACCTATAGGCTGGAGTCAGTGTTACCTATAGGCTGAAGTCAGTGTTAATGTACCTATAGGCTGGAGTCAGTGTTACCTATAGGCTGGAGTCAGTGTTACTGTACCTATAGGTTGGAGTCAGTGTTACCTACAGTCTGGAGTCAATGTTACCTATAGACTGGAGTCAGTGTTACCTATAGGCTGGAGTCAGTGTTACCTATAGACTGGAGTCAGTGTTACCTATAGGCTGAAGTCAGTGTTACTGTACCTATAGACTGGAGTCAGTGTTACCTATAGGCTGAAGTCAGTGTTACCTATAGGCTGAAGTCAGTGTTACCGATAGACTGGAGTCAGTGTTACCTATAGGCTTGAGTCAGTGTTACCTATAGGCTGGAGTCAGTGTTACTGTACCTATAGACTGGAGTCAGTGTTATCTATAGGCTGGAGTCAGTGTTATCTATAGGCTGGAGTCAGTGTTACCTATAGACTGGAGTCAGTGTTACCTATAGACTGGAATCAGTGTTACCTATAGGCTGGAATCAGTGTTACCTATAGGCTGGAATCAGTGTTACCTATAGGCTGGAGTCAGAAACTAGCAGACAGGCAATCACCTATGTTCATGTGGGAAATACAACTGCATAAAACAATTCAATGAGATTTATTAACATTTATTTCTATAGAGCTGAATAGTCTGTCACGCTTTGCAATTGCTGTCATATGTATAGGAAGCCAGCACAACTACTATAGGTCCATTCATGTTATGTAGGAAATATATGGCAGTTCTGGTAAATGATGGGAGGAAATCTATTCACATAATAAAGAGTTTTGTAACTATAGGAACTAGCAGTTAATGGAACAGGAACAGTCTTTGTATAAACGTTGTCTTATATGGATACATATAGGATTATCTATAATAAGCATGGTTTCACTTCCCGGGACTTGCTGAGAATCTGCTCTGCCTTTATAGATTGACCTTACAGCATGATAGTCTCCCTGTCTGCTCTTTAGTCTGTCTGCTGTACAGTATGTCATATAATGTAAGTACAATCTGAGCAAGCAGCAGGAATACACATTATATACATATATATATATATATATATATATGTGTAGAAAAAAATCGGCACTCACCAGGTGTTTTGACAGGATTAGTAAATGTATTTACCACTCGTCAAGAGATAAAGTGCATCAAGTCGATGTTTCGGTCCTAACGAGGACTTTCCTCAGGACATAGCAACAGATAGAAACAGGTCAGCATCCTAGTGTACACCTGGTGAGTGCCGATTTTTTTTACTTTTATGTTAAATGGACTTTTTTGGTCCTTAATTGAGCACCCCGTCTTCATTGATTTTTACTAGAGTGCGGACATTCTGGATTTATAATCACAGTTATCAGTATGCTTTACCTTTAGGGTACTAGTGTATGGATCAGTATCGCTTGATTAAAAAAATATATGAAAACATGAAACACAAAAAAAGGTGAAAACAAATTAAACTGTCATTTAATTTAAATTTAACGTGTACGTTATTGACTTGTATGTGATGTAGTTAAATGTTATATTTATTTGGGCTATTTTAGTTTATTTCATACAGTTACATGTAAAAAAAAATATAATTGTGCAAGTTATTGCCAAATTTTGTCACTCGTACTGCTTTTATACCTAAATTCCGGGTCTGACCCAGAGGTTGGAACAGGGTTCCATTCCGGATCAGACCCGGAATTTCCCCGGTGTCGACCCATCATATTCCTGAGTTGGCGTCGTTCACACCAGACCCGGGTCTGCAGTGACCCGGCTTTTCCGGCGTTGAAGTGTAAAAGTGGACGCTTGGAGATGATAGATTTATTGGAAGACAACAGATATTTTCCACCACCAGATTTTCATTCAGACTCTTTTGTGCGTTTGGAGCTTGTGTCCCTCCCAGCAGATAATAGGGCTTTCGTACAGTTCTATTAATGTGCCAAGGTCGGATTTCCTATACAAATTATGTTTTGAATTCAGAAATTGCTGTATTCAAATCAATTGCAGCTATTTGCATACATTTCAATTAATGTCTGAGTTTTTCAGAACCCTTGAATGCAATTTCCATAACATTTTCCATACCGACACCATCAATCAGGCAGAACGTGCGCTCCTTCCTTCTGTCTCTCTTGGGCTGTTCTTGACTAAACAACACTTATCTGACAGAATGATCTATGGACACTTCAAACAGCCAAACAAAAGTTGTACAGGTATTTATGGCTTCCTAATTAATACTCTCTCAGTTTTTGCTGCCGTCTGCATTAACAAATCCATTTATGCTTTAGCGCAGGCTTGTCAATATTTATCATGCGTCCAGTGGCTTGATTAATTGATGAATGGATTTATTGATTAATGGATTGATTGATTGATTGATGAATGGATTGATTGATTGATTGAGTGATGGATGGATGGATTGAAGCTACCAAGGAGCTTAATATGAATACACATTCCTTGACTCTTCTTTCAATTATAAAATATAAACATTAAATAGATTTTTGGTATTTAGTACAGTAAACAGTACAGTAATGTATTTGTGGCATACAATATGTTGGGTATACTACTTTATATAACTAAGTTAACTTAATTAACGTGTCCTCCAAATATACCGTCATTATAGTAGAGATGTACACCGACCCCAGTGTTTTGGTTTTGGATCCGAATTCATCTTCGTGTTCTGGTTTTGGATCTGTATTTTAAAAAATTAAATAAAAAAAACAGCTAAAATGATGTCATTTTGACCTGTTTAAATGCAATGCAAAACTCCAGTTAGCTTTTAAAATCAGAGTTCCAAACCAGAACTCGGTTCGTCTCAGTACCCCAAAGTGATTCTAAACTCGGCCTCAGTTCGACTCGAAACCCCTAAATTAGGTTGTTGTCAGTTCTCTGGGTACCGAACCCACACATCCTGCTTTATACTATAGTACTAAAGTGGAAATCCTGTAAATCCTGTTCTGCTGGGAACGCAAATAAAAATCAGTCAAATCGAATCTTGGAAATGCACAGTGCTGATATAATACATTGCCGTACACCCCCAAAAGAACGGATTTTGGTGGAACAGACTCAATGTGATCCATCTATAACACCATCTGCACATTTGAGGTACACACTCGTATCACAAAGAAGAGGCAGGTGCCATTGGATTGCCTCCAATCTGCGTGCAGGAATAAAAGTGTGTGGTTTTTTTTGGCTCCAGGGGCGTGGCTAGGTACCTTATGGTGCGGCCACTCCCCCAGCGCCTTGGTTCTGGATCTCCAATAGTTGGGAGGTATACAGTATGCGCAAATACAGCTTTTCCCCTGCTGTGCTCCTTGATTTGTGGGGGTGCATAAGTTAGTGGAGCAGGGTGGCCATACTTGTGTTTTGTGGAGCAGTACAGGTATGAGATTTAGGGCTCTATTTATTAACATTATTTTTACTAAAATAAAGTGAAAAAGGATGTTTTCACACCCTTTTCACATTATTTTAGTATCACCTACAGTTACTATAGGGCAATTGGAGTAGAATACGTAAAATTCTACTCCAACCCCTAAGTATCACTTATTTTTAGTAAGCAGATCACATTTCCCATAATTGATATGGTAAATGTGATCCGACCAGAGTTACTAAAAACAAATTGTAAAAAAATACCCGGGAAAGCCCTGTGATAATAACTAGGAATGTGCGATTTTGCCGGATTTGGATTTGGTTCTAATTCGTCTTCCGGCTTTGGATTTGGATTTGCCAAACTGCGGTGACTGGCTTTGGCTTTGGCTTTGGATTTGGATTTTTTTACAAAAATGTACAAAAAAAGCTAAAATCACATAAATTGGTCTTTTTTTTCTTCCTACAGTATTATCAACCTCAATAACATTAATTTCCAGTCAATTTAGACCACCTCACAGCTTATAATATTGTTTTCAACATTATTGGCCAAAGGTTGCAGTGAGCTGATTGGTTACTAAGTGACAAAGCAGCGGCACAACGACACAGACACCACAGTATAAAGCACATCTATGACACATTGCCACACAGCAGTGGCAGAAATGAAAAGTAGTGCACCCACCCAGTGCGGTACGGCCAGCAGAGTCATAGTACTTGTATACATAGTGGGCTACGGCCCAAGGAGTCACAGTGCACAATCTTATTCACGTTACACCGCACATAGTGCCCCTGATTCACATTTCACCATAAAGTAGTGTCTCTTATTTATGTTACGACACACAGTAGTGCCCCTTTTACACAATGCCCACAGTAGTGCCCCTTTTACACAATGCCCACAGTAGTGACCCTTTTACACAATGCCCATAGTAGTGACCCTTATACACAAAGCCCACAGTAGTAATGCCCCTTATACTATGCCCACAGTAGTAGTGCCACTAATACAATGCCAACAGCAATAGTGTCCCTTACACAATGCCCCCAGCAGTGGTGTCCCTTACACAATGCCCCCAGTAGTGGTGCCCCCTATGCAGTCCCCTTAGTAGTAGGGCCCCCTATGCAGTGCCCCCAGTAGTAGTATGCCCCCCAGAAGTATGCCCCCCATTAGCAGGCCCCCAGTAGTATGCCCCCCAGTAGCAGGCCCCCTGTAGTATGCTCCCCCAGTAGTAGGCCCCCCAGTCGCAGGCCCCCTGTAGTATGCCCCCCCAGTAGCAGGCCCCCTGTAGTATGCCCCCCCTGTAGTATGCCCCCCAGTAGCAGGCCCCTTGTAGTATACCCCCCAGTAGCAGGCCCCCTGTAGTATGCTCCCCCTGTAGTATGCTCCCCCTGTAGTATGCTCCCCCAGTAGCAGGCCCCCTGTAGTATGCCTCCCCAGTAGTAGGCCCCCCAGTAGCAGGTCCCCTGTAGTATGCTCCCCCGGTAGTAGCCCCCCAGTAGCAGGCCCCCTGTAGTATGCTCCCCCAGTAGTAGGCCCCCTAGTAGCAGGCCCCCTGTAGTATGCCCCCCCCCAGTAGCAGGCCCCCTGTAGTATGCCCCCCCTGTAGTATGCCCCCCAGTAGTAGGCCCCCTAGTAGCAGGCCCCCTGTAGTATGCCCCCCAGTAGCAGGCCCCCTGTAGTATGCTCCCCCAAGTACTAGGCCCCCTGTAGTATGCTCCCCCTGTAGTTGGCCCCCCAGTAGCAGGCCCCCTGTAGTATGCCTCCCCAGTAGTAGGCCCCCCAGTAGCAGGTCCCCTGTAGTATGTTCCCCCGGTAGTAGCCCCCCCAGTAGCAGGCCCCCTTTAGTATGCCCCCCCAGTAGTAGGCCCCCCAGTAGCAGGCCCCCTGTAGTATGCCCCCCCAGTAGTAAGCCCCCCTGTAGTATGCCCCCCCTGTAGTAGGCCCCCCCAGTAGCAGGCCCCCTGTAGTAGGCCCCCCAGTAGTAGGCCCCCCAGTAGCAGGCCCCCTGTAGTATGCTCCCCCAAGTACTAGGCCCCCTGTAGTATGCTCCCCCTGTAGTAGGCCCCCCAGTAGCAGGCCCCCTGTAGTATGCCTCCCCAGTAGTAGGCCCCCCAGTAGCAGGTCCCCATTAGTATGTTCCCCCGGTAGTATGCCCCCCCAGTAGTAAGCCCCCCTGTAGTATGCCCCCCCTGTAGTAGGCCCCCCAGTAGTAGGCCCCCCCAGTAGCAGGCCCCCTGTAGTAGGCCCCCCAGTAGTAGGCCCCCCAGTAGCAGGCCCCCTGTAGTATGCCCCCCCCCAGTAGTAGGCCCCTCCATTAGCAGGCCCCCATACACACATAAAAAAAAAAACCTTACCTGTATCCCCGCTCCAGCCGCCGTCCGCTCTGCTCTGCTGCCACGCGACGAGGAGGGAGCCGGAAGACGGAGCTCATGTGTGAGCTCCAGCCGGCTCCCTCCGTGCAGCAGCCAATGAGAGTCTGTGTGACTCTCATTGGCTGCTGTAACAAACACACAGCTGCCGCTGGCGGCTGTGTGTTTGTTCTGTGTAGGGCAGACCGCTATCACAGCGGTCTGCCCTACACTCGAGGAGCCCTGATGTCGGATTCTCTAGTGAGAATCCGACATCAGGCGGCCGCCGTTCGGCCCTGAACGGGGATCCGAGTCAGGCGGGGAACACCCGAACAGGGTTTGGGTGGACTCGGATCCCCTATGTTCGGAGTGGTTCAAATTCCACAGAATCCGAACCGCTCATCTCTAATAAGATGGAGGTGGCATTATCCAGGGTCTCCCCTGGTTACCGGACTCCGCCCTGCTCTAACAGAGAGAGCAGAGCCCGGAGTCGGCCCCAGTAATCAGCTGTGTGGTCTAAACAGACCACACGCTGATTCACTGTAAAAAAAAAAAGAAAAAAAAAGTTAAAAAAAAATTTACTTACCTGACTCCACGGACCGGTGATCGGGCCTCCGGTGATGTCTCCCCTCCAGTCAGCTGGTCTCCCATAGTGCACTGCTGCCCGGTCATCAGGTGATCGGGTCCCAGTGCAGTATGGGAGATCACCTGACCGGAGGACATGGAAGACATCACCGGAGCCCCGATCATGCATGTAAGTGTAATTAAGGGAGAGGGGGAGTCCGCGATCGCGGGGGCGGGGCTTAATGACGGGGACGGGGCTTAGCGCCTGGGGGGTAGCAGCGACGGTCGGTAGGCGCATGCGCAATGCACTTGTCACGGTATTTTTTTGTGAAAATACCGTGACTAGTGTGCGGAGGGGATTCGCAGGGACAGAGCTTTCTCGCAAGCTCTGTCCCTGCAAGGGATTTGTAGTAAATCCCTGTGATATTGCAATGCGAATTCAGTCGTTAATATCACACTACAATCTGCATTCAATTTGTGGATTGTAGTAAATAGAGCCCTTAATGTTGCTGAGCTGAATTAGACGAGATGGGGGTGGAAGGGAGTGCATGCTCAGGAGCGTTCCTTACTATGTAAGGGCATTTCCCCTTGGCAAAGGGAATTTAATTCTTCATCTTGGAATACATATGGGAGACCGGCAGTCGGGATGCTGGCGGTCAGAGAATGGACATTATAGAAACTATGTATATACATCAAGGTGTCAATAGCCGCGAAGGGTGCAAGTTGCCGCTGCCACGGTGATAAAACGCCGGCAACGGCACCTCGTCTCGCACACGTCACGGGGCCACTCCGAGCCCGAATTTGCACAGTTTAGCTATGAGCCCCATGGCGCTGCGAGCACTTTTGTATGACTCGCTGTGGAGGTATCTGCCCATTTAAAGTTTAATGATAACAATAATAATAAAATATACTGTATATTTATATTCTTTATTTTAAACAGCATTTTATTGAAACTGTTTAGCCTTATTAAAAGTACAGACAAAATTCGATCTCCGCCAACACAGAGCTGGCGCAAAAATCAAGTGCCCCCATGAAAATGCGCCTCCTCCACCAGTATAACTCTTTACAATAACCTCGTTCCACAAAATGAATCCTTGAAGAGACGACGGCTCCATACTGATGCAGGTATTAGGAGGAACGGCTCCATACTGATGCAGGTATTAGGAGGAACGGCTCCATACTGATGCAGGTATTAGGAGGAACGGCTCCATACTGCTGCAGGTATTAGGAGGAACGGCTCCATACTGCTGCAGGTATTGGGAGGAACGGCTCCATACTGCTGCAGGTATTGGGAGGAAAGGCTCCATACTGCTGCAGGTATTAGGAGGAACGGCTCCATACTGCTGCAGGTATTGGGAGGAACGTCTCCATACTGCTGCAGGTATTGGGAGGAACGGCTCCATACTGCTGCAGGTATTAGGAGGAACGGCTCTGTACTGCTGCAGGTATTGGGAGGAACGGCTCCATACTGCTGCAGGTATTAGGAGGGACGGCTCCATACTGCTGCAGGTATTGGGAGGAACGGCTCCATACTGCTGCAGGTATTGGGAGGAACGTCTCCATACTGCTGCAGGTATTGGGAGGAACGGCTCCATACTGCTGCAGGTATTAGGTGGAACGGCTCCATACTGCTGCAGGTATTAGGAGGAACGGCTCCATACTGCTGCAGGTATTAGGAGGAACGGCTCCATACTGCTGCAGGTATTAGGCGGAACGGCTCCATACTGCTGCAGGTATTAGGAGGAACGGCTCCATACTGCTGCAGGTATTAGGAGGAACGGCTCCATACTGCTGCAGGTATTAGGTGGAACGGCTCCATACTGCTGCAGGTATTAGGAGGAACGGCTCCATACTGCTGCAGGTATTAGGAGGAACGGCTCCATACTGCTGCAGGTATTAGGAGGAACGGCTCCATACTGCTGCAGGTATTAGGAGGAACGGCTCCACACTGCTGCAGGTATTAGGCGGAACGGCTCCACACTGCTGCAGGTATTAGGAGGAACGGCTCCGTACTGCTGCAGGTATTAGGAGGAACGGCTCCATACTGCTGCAGGTATTAGGAGGAACGGCTCTGTACTGCTGCAGGTATTAGGAGGAACGGCTCCATACTGCTGCAGGTATTAGGAGGAACGGCTCCATACTGCTGCAGGTATACCTTCACTGCCCTCCACTCCAGACTATGTAACTGCTTCTGCGCACATGTGGCTATCTCGCCGGTCCACAGCGGCATTAATGCTGGGAAGCTGCTATTTTGTGATTTGAACACGACCTCCTGTGTGTGACAGGATGAGATTAATCCGCCAATACTGCCAACTCGTGATTAATGTACTTGCAGAGTATCAAATATTAATGGTTCCACCGTCAGTTTGCACTTCCAACCTATCACCTGATTGATGTCATTACTTAAACAGACTGCAGCCTATAAGAATTGTCCATATGCTTTGTAAATAATTACCTACTAATTTAGGGTAACTGAATAAACATAGAAATGTTTCAAAAAACGAATGTGTTCATATCATTACTGTAACACATTCAACAATAAATTATCTGAGCTATATCAGTACAGGGATCCAGCCAATATCCCGGCATATGGGATGTCAGCGCTTAGAATGCCGTCCGGAATCCCAATACCTGTCAGCAGGGCCGGATTAACGGGGGGGGGCCACAGGGGCAGTCGTCCCTGGGCCCCCACACGTAAAGGGCCCCCCACACATCGAGGTTAACGTGTGCCGGAGGAGACGGAACCAGTTCCGCCTCCTCTGGGCCACCTCAGCCCGGCGCCGCAGAGAGGGTCGATTTACCGGGCGCCCGCTGGTAACCAGCGTGCACCCAGCTCTCTCCCCTCTGTAGCAGCCGGACTCGGAGCTCACTCGCAAGCTCCGACCTCTGGCTCACGCAGTGTGCACTATGGGAGAGACATCATGACGTCTCTCCCATAGTGCAGAGGAGCAGCCGGGCGGACCGGACGGCAGCAGTGGACGTGGGAGCGGGGTCTAAGGTAAGTATTAGTTGTTGTTTTTTTTGTGTGCAGGCAACTTTATTACTGGGGGCAATACGCAGGGGACATTGTTACTGGGGACAATGCTCGGGGGACATTACTACAGGGGGCAATACTCGGGGGACATTAATACGGGGGGCAATACTCGGAGGACATTAATACGGGGGGCAATGCTTGGGGGCCATTACTACTAGGGGCAATGCTCGGGGGGCATTACTACTGGGGGAAATGCTTGGGGGGCATTACTACTGGGGGAAATGCTTGGGGGGCATTACTACTGGGGGAAATGCTTGGGGGGCATTACTACTGGGGCACTACTACAGGGGGCACTATTACAGAAGGAGCATTACTATTGGGGGCACTAATACAGGGCCATTACTACTGGGGGCATTTATACAGGGGGCTCCACTACAGGGGGCATTACTATTGGTGGCACTACCACAGGGGCATTACTACTGGGGGGCCATTACTATTCGGGGCACTACAATAGGGGGCATAACTACTGCAGGGCCAGATTGAGGGCCACATAGGCCTGGAGCTGAAAATACCAAGGGCCTATTATGAGAAGCAGAGGAGACGTGACCAGTGCTGTGAGGGTGTGGTCAGTGCCATGTGGGTGTGTACACCAACTATACTCTTAGCCCCAATGTCTCCGTTAATATGTAAAAGAAAAAAAATGCTTAATTTTGTGAGGTAAAATTGTATTTCTATGACTTATGATTTATGGCTGACCATGTGGAGAGCAGATGGCCAGACAACATCATGTTGTCATGACAATGGGCCTATTTTTATGTGGAGGCCTGGAGCTGTAGCTCCATCCGCCCCATTGTTAATCTGGCCCTGAACTACTGGGGACATGACTACAGGTGGCACTACTAATCGGGGTATCGAATAGGCACTGCATAAGGGGCACCACTCCTGGGGGCACTACTACTCTGGGCTCTGCATATGGGACACTACTACTGTGAACACTGACATTACTGGGGGCACTGCGTAAGGTCCCCATTGTGCATGCTCCCAGTTTGTCCACATTTAATAGGGGCCCCCACATGTTTGTTGCCCAGGGGCCCCACAGACCTTAATCCGGCCCAGCCTGTCAGAATCCCGGCACAGGAATCCCGAAGGTAAGTAGCGGGGTTAGGGATAGGGTTAGCATTAGGGTTATAGGTTAGGCACTAGGGGGAGGGTTAGGGTAAGGCACTAAAGGCAGGGGGTTAGGTTTAGGGTGCGGGGAGGGGGAGGTTAGGTTTAGGCACTAGGTGGGGGGGTTAGGTTTAGGCACTGAGGGAGGGTGAGGGAGAGGGGGAGGGTTCAGTTACCTACCGACATGTGTCGGTATCCTTACCCTGTCGAGATGCCGGCGTCGGGATTTTGACTGCCGGGATCCTGAGTGTGGGCATCCCGTCCCATCCCTTCAGTACACAGTGTTATATTGTACATAGGGGATTATGTAACTACTAGAGAAGTGCCCAGGCCCCCGGGCTTTGCTTTTAGTCCTACTTCATCCTCATGTTTCGGTTTTGATTGTGGTTTTGGCAAAACTACTCTCAAGTGTTTTGGTTCGGACTCGGTTTTGGACGCCTTAAAAATTGATTCAACATCAATAAAAATTGATTTAAAAAAAGCTATTTTGGACCTGTTTACATGCCATTCAGAACAAGAGTTTGGTTTTTAAATTAGTGTTCCAAAGTGACAGGAGAACCGAACCGGGACTCAGGGCCTGATTCAGAGCCGGACGCTCTGACCAGAGCGCTCGCTCTGAATCAGGGACGGCCTGGCTTAAAATGGAGCGGCCTCCTGGCCGCTCGCATAGCTGTGGGTGACCACCCACAGCTTATGCGAGCGGCCAAAAAGATGGTCGCTATGGTCAAGACCATCGCGACCATCGGGCTTGCGACAAGACCCTTCTGGTAGGGTCTCGTCTGCCGCAAGCCTGGAGTGCTTTTGGCTCTATCAGAGCCAAAAACACTCCCACTGACATCACTAGTGATGTCAGTGGGGCCGGACCCAGACGGTAGGCGTTCCCATGGGAACGCCTCCGTCTGGGCAGCCACGCCCCCGGCACGCCCACCAAAGGGGGCGTGCTGTCACTCACCATCGACAGCACGCCCCCTTTGGTGCGAGAGCCCGAGCGACGGCTTCCCCATCGCTCGCCGGGTCTCGCGCATGCGCACGACGGAGGTGCTTCCGTCATGCACATGCGCATTTGGGTAACATCGAGCCACTTGCGAGCGTACAGCACTCGCGAGCGGGTCTGAATGAGACCCTCAGTACGACTCAGAACCCCAAAGTTATTCCGAACTAGGACTCAATTCGGCTTAGAACCCCTAAGGTCGGGTGTGTTCGTATTTCACGAAAACCGAACCGCGGATCTCTAGTAACTACTTTGGTATTATTAGTCTCTGATGGGGAAATTCAATTCGGGCAATGTTCTATACTGTACATTGCGTTCCGGGAACAGCACATCGCATAACCACCAACATCCCTGATTTTGTCTCACATTCATAGAGGTGCTGAGGAACATTATAGTGGCAACCGTATATTACAAACGTGCCATTGTGGCCATGCTAGGCGGCACAACAAGGTTAATTGCATTCACCCCTAGCTAATCCAGTAACATTGGTAGGTAATGGGGTGCGGAATCTTGAAACTGCTGAGACTTGTATTACTGGACATCGCCGCTTTAAATTTGACTGCAAATTTGACGAACTGTGCATAATCATACCAGTGGTGTCATCAGGGGCGCTGAGAGGGGGGGGGAGCGGGTTCAGATTACCCGGGCCCGGGCTTCCTGAGGGGCCCGGTGGGGGCCTGGGTCCGGCGCCGCCCCCCCCTCACAGCAGCTCAGCACACAGCGTGTGCTGAGCTGCATTTGGAGACTGCTTGTGGTTGCTGAGCAGCAGCCACAGCAATCTCCTATGCCTGTGCGGGGGAAGGATCACACTGATCGCGCCCCCCCTGGCTTTGCGCCGGGCTGAGGGGGCTCAGAGCGCCCCCTCCCCAGCGCTGCAAATCTTTTCTTTTTTTTTTTCTCTCGGCAAGGGGGCGTGGCCACGCCTCCCCTATTAGGCAACGCCCCCTATTACCGGGGCCCGCCACGGCTCTTGACGGGCCTGGGTGTCATTAGGGGGGTGTGGGCCGCACCAGGGTGTCACCCTCGGAGGGGGTGACACCAAATTGTCGGCTCTCCTGGAGTGCTGTAGTGTGACTTCTGCAGAGCCGACAGTGCAGACTGCCCAGTCTCCGAGGGCAGCCCAACACCTCCGGTGCTGCTGGGATGTCCCCTGAGTGATGTTATCGATTCGGAATCCCCTGCGAGGCCACGCCCCTTTATTTAGACCATGCATCCTTTTCGGCCGGCACGCAGGGGGTATCCAGAGTGCGCCCTGGGTGTCACCGGACCCTGGTCTGGTGACCAGGCTGCCCTCTCCTGGCTGCCCCCACCTGGTGTGAGCAGATAGAAAGTCAGTAACTATGGCATAAATCGTGAACAGCACAGATGGTGTAATGGTTAGCATTACTGCCTCACAGCACTAAGGTCTCACGGCCCTAACTGTGTGGAGTTTGTATATTCTCCCTGTGCTTGTGTGGGTTTCATCCGGGTACTCCGGTTTCCTCCCACACTCCAAAAATATACTGGTAGATTAATTGGCTCCCAACAAAAATTAACCCTGGTGTGTATGTGTGTGTAGATGCAGGCCCGGCGACAGTGGGGGACAAAGGGGACACATGTATTGGGCCCTCAGGATTACCAGGAGCCCAGTTAATGTGTCCCCATTGCCGCAGCTGTATTCAGCAGCGCAAGCCGCTCAGAGACGGAGTAGAAAGGGAGGCAGGCCGCCGGCAGCATAGAACAATAAAGTTTTCTTTGTCCCGGCACATCATGATGCCATATCGCTGGTTCAGAGAGTAGTCGGGTCCGAGCCACCAGGGAACAGGCTGCAGGTAAGTGGTGGCTGGGGAAGAAAGACATGGGTCGGGCGGTTGTTGGGTCGGGCTGGGGTAACACGGTTCAGGCGGTGGGAGACTCTGGGGCTGGGGCTGTGAGACACAGGGCTGGGTTTGAGGCTGACAAACACAGGGGCCGAGGCTATGAGACACAATGGCCAACCTGCATGTACTGTACCTACTGGGAGGTGACGGGGGCCACAAACCATGTGTGCCGGGCCCTAAGACTTCTGTTGCCGGCCCAGTATAGATGTGGTAGGGAATATCGAGTGTAAGCTCCACTGGGGCAGGGACTGATGTGAGTGGGCAAAAATATTCTCTGTAAAGCGCTGCAAAATATGTGTTCGCTATACAAATAACTGGTAATAATAATAAATACATACCTCTCACAAGAAGGGAGTGTGACCATGCATTTCAATACTCCAACATGTTTTGAATACTGGGGCTCATTCAGACCCGCTCGCTAAATGCGTTCGCTCACCCCCTTCATATGCAAATCCAGCGCACGCCCAGCAAGGCAGGTGATCGCACGGCAAGACATTAGCACGCCACTATGTCTTGGCGTGTGATCACTTTGTGAATGCAGGCGCACTCCAGCCATTGATAAGACGCCCAATTGCGCACGTCATCTCCTGGAAGTGCATGAAACCATTGGTACATCGAGCACTATCGCATGTGATCGCAGCGATTGACTTTGAATATACCCTGCCGCAAGCACGGCGAGCACTTCAGTGTGCAATCCCACCAGGTGACGTGTCCTATGACGTTGCCTGTTAATTATGCACGCCTCTGAAATGGCGTTGAGACACTCGGGCACGCCTGCGTCCGCACCTCCACACCCCCGTTACTAGTGGTTTGCCCCAGAACCACCCACAAACGGCCTCTCCTGTCACTCACTCTGCTGGGCTGTCTATGCGCAGCGAGCGATTGCATCCCGAGCGCTCGCACTGGTTCGCGCACGCGCATTGCGATCCGTACGCAGATTGCAAATATCGGCCAGCTACGAGCGATCGCATCCTAGCGAGCGGGTCTGAATCAGCTCCATTGTGCACACTGCCAATCAGGACAGGGCCTCAAATTCGGGATGATACCACCTAAATTGGGACAGTTAAAAAATGTGCAAATAGCCAAATTCAAAATTCTAAAGGACAAAAGTGGCATAAGACAACCTCAATGTACGCAGTTACGTGTCCGAGGCAAGAATAGGCCGCCATGAGGGGGGGCTACGCCGCCATTGTCAGTGTTTTTACGCCATTGCAACGGCAACTCACCCTCTTTGCGGCTCATAGGACTGAGCCAAGTGATTAATGAGGAGAGGAGGGGGAGTGCGCTGCAATAGAGGATGTCTTAGACACAGGCTGACTTTTTGGGGGTGAAAGATGTGCAAATAGCCAAATTAAAACATTTACTAGGTCTTGGATGAAGATAAAGTGAACAGAGATAAAGTCCCAACCAATCAGCTCCTTACTGCCATGTTACAGGCTGTTTGAAAAATGACAGGAGCTGATTAGTGGGGACTTTGGGCCTGATTCAGACCCGCTCGCTGCCGGAGGCAGCTCCTAGGGCTGATGGGCGTTGTTGTTGTCTTCCTCCAGCCCGCTTTTATCATTAGTCATATGACTCACGGCTCCAGAGTCAATGCACCATGCACACATTGAAGATGCACACACTGGTATTAAAGGCATCCTCACAACTGGTGACTTCCTCCTTTGTAACACTAGAAACTTGGCAGCCGACCTTTAGGTTTCTTGCATAGAAAACATTCAATTTTCACGTTACAGATGATAGTTTTTACCCAACTCTGGTGATGATGACACGATTTTGGGAGGAGTAATGATATCACACTTCCCAACATTCCTTGCACACCAGTCATTGGCCTTCATTCAGAGGCGCTCGTAAAATGCGAGCGGTCGCTCTGAATGTGGGCGGACGCTTGTGTTTTGAAGTGCGGCCTCCTGGTCGCTAGCTAAGCTGTGGGTTACCACCCACAGCTTTAGCGACCGACCAGGTTGATGGTCGCGATGGTCTTGACCATCGCGACCATCGGGGCTTGCGACTAGAGATGAGCGGTTCGGATTCTGTGGAATCCGAACCGCTCCAAACATTGGGGATCCAAGTCCACCCGAACCCTGACTCGGATCCCCGTTCGGGGCCGAACGGCGGCCGTCTGATGTCGGATTCTCACTAGAGAATCCGACATCAGGGCTCCTATTGTGTAGGGCAGAGCGCTGTGATAGCGGTCTGCCCTACACAGACCACAAACACACAGCCGCCAGCGGCAGCTGTGTGTTTGTTACAGCAGCCAATGAGAGTCACACAGACTCTCATTGGCTGCTGCACGGAGGGAGCCGGCTGGAGCTCACACATGAGCTCCGTCTTCCGGCACCCTCCTCAGCGTGTGACAGCAGAGCGGACGGCGCGGGAGCGGGGATACAGGTAAGTTTTTATTTTTTTAATTTTTTATTTGTCCAAGGGCCGGGGGCGCTACTGGGGGGGGGAGTCTGCTACTGGGGGGGTCTGCTACTGGGGGTGCAGGGGGGCCATACTACTGGGGGGGTCTGCACTACTGGGAGGGTCTGCTACTGGGGGGGGCTATACTACTGGGGGGGCCATACTACTGAGGGGCCTGCTACTGGAGGGGGCTATACTACTGGGGGGGGTCTGCTACTGGGAGGGCCATACTACTGAGGGGCCTGCTACTGGGGGGGCCATACTACTGGGGGGGGCATACTACTGGGGGGGCTTACTACTACTGGGGGGGGCCTGCTACTGGGGCAGCCTGCTACAGGGGGGGGGGCATACTACAGGGGGGGCCCATACTACAGGGGGGCTACTACTGGGGCAGCCTACTACTGGGGGGGGCCTGCTACTGCGGCAGCCTACTACTGGGGGGGCCATACTACTGGGGGGGCATACTACTGGGTGGCATGCTAATGGGGGGCATACTACTGGGGGGGCCTGCTAATGGGGGGCATACTACTGGGGGGGGGTCTGCTAATGGGGGGCATACTACTGGGTGGCATGCTAATGGGGGGCATACTACTGGGGGGGCCTGCTAATGGGGGGCATACTACTGGGGGGCATTCTACTGGGGGCACTGCATAGTGGACCCTACTACTAAGGGGACTGCATAGGGGGCACCACTGCTGGGGGCATTGTGTAAGGGACACCGCTACTGTGGGCATTGTGTAAAAGGGTCACTACTGTGGGCATTGTGTAAAAGGGGCACTACTGTGTGTCGTAACATAAATAAGAGACACTACTTTATGGTGTAATGTGAATCAGGCACTATGTGAGGTGTAATGTGAATAAGATTGTGCACTGTGACTCCTAGGGCCGTAGCCCACTATGTAAACAAGTACTGTGACTCTGCTGGCCGTACCGCACTGGGTGGGTGCACTACTTTTCATTTCTGCCACTGCTGTGTGGCAATGTGTCATAGATGTGCTTTATACTGTGGTGTCTGTGTCGTTGTGCCGCTGCTTTGTCGCTTAGTAACCAGTCAGCTCACTGCAACCTTTGGCCAATAATGTTGAAAACAATATTATAAGCTGTGATATGGTCTAAATTGACTGGAAATTAATGTTATTGAGGTTAATAATACTCTAGGAAGAAAAAAAAGACCAATTTATGTGTTTTTAGCTTTTTTTGTCAATTTTTGTAAAAAAATCCAAATCCAAAGCCAGTCACCGCAGTTTGGTAAATCCAAATCCAAATCCAAAGCCGGACAACGAATTAGAACCAAATCCAAAGCCGGCAAAAATGGTCCGGCGCACATCCCTACTTGCGACGAGACCCTAAGATTGGGTCTTGGCAACTACAAGCCCCAGGGAGCTTCCTGTTCTGATCGAGCAGGAAGCTCCCCACTGACATCACTGCTGGCGTTTGTGCAGCCACCCCCCCTCCCCGCCTACAAAACGGGGCGAGCTGTCAATCAACACCGACAGCCGCCCCGTCTTGTAGCGAGACCCGTTGCGACGGAGCTGCAGTCGCAGGACGGATCTCGCACATGCTGGCGGCAGCGCATGCGCAGTAGGGGACCATCGACCCGCTTGCGAGCGCTGTGTCAGGCCCTTTATCTTCATCCACTTTATCTCTCTTCAAGCCTTAGTACATAGACCCCTATATCACAAGCTGCATCTTAGAGGAAATCTGCTCAGCTACCAACACTCATCTGGTTCAAATAAGGACACAAGTTTACATCTTATGTATAAAAATCTTTAACTGATTCTCTAATAAGTTCTCATTTTTAGTAGTAAACAGCGTGACTATTATAAAGGTCTTTCTGTGCAGCGAGATTTCTGCTCTAATAAACTGAAAGAAAGAAAATGAAGACGAGCATCAACTTCTGTTTCTGCTGAAATACAAGCGTATTCATAAATAGAACAGATAGACGCAGCTGAAGAGCGCTGGCCCCAGATAGGCACCTCCCCTCTCACCAGCTTCTTACCTTGTGCGGTGAGGTGACCGGGCGGCATCTTCTCTTTAGGTGAGTCCGATGCTGGCCCGTGACAGTATAGTACAAGACACGGCTAGTAAACGCACTGACCTTTTAAATGTCAAACACGACACTTAGTAAATAAACCCTCCGGTGTTGGGCACTGGGGTGAAAATGAAGACACTGAGGGGCCTATTCATCAACACTAAATTAACGTTTTTAAGGACATTTTCCTTAAATAACGTTATTTTAGTATTCATGAAGCCACTTAGCACAGGAGATATCACAGCGTATGCACAGCACGGATTCTAGCTGCGGTAAGTTAGTGTAGACAGGGAAAACTATCTATTTCCTGAAAAGGGTATGCAATTGGGAAGCCGACTGCCTAAATACCGGCAGCCGGCTTCCCGACTGTCGTATCCCGGCAAGGGTGAAATGCCGGGCGTCTAGATGTAGACGCCCGGCATTTCCCCGACGCCGGGAGACCGGCGACCCCGGCATCCCGATCGTAGTGATGCCGGGCGCCGCGAGCGGTGAGGGTTAGGTTTAGGGCTCCCGGGGGGGACTTAGGGGTTGGCACCCCCCCGGGAGGGTTAGGGTTAGGCTAGGGGGAGGGAGGGTTAGGGATAGGCACCCCCCCGGGAGGGTTAGGGTTAGGCTAGGGGGAGGGAGGGTTAGGGTTAGGCACCGCCGGGGGGGACTTAGGGTTAGGCACCTCCCCGGGGGACTTAGGTTTAGGCAGCGGGGAAGGGGGTGGTTAGGGTTAGGCACTTAGAGGGGGGATTAGGGTTAGGCACTTGGGGGGGAGGTTAGGGTTAGGCACCCCTAAGGAGGGTTAGGGGGGTTAGGTTAGTAGATACTCACCTATCCACGATCGGGATTTTAGCGCTGTCGGGCTTCCGCTGCCGGGATCTCTGCTGATGTCGGGCTGCCGCTGCCGGGAATCGAATCATACCGATTCCCCTGAAAAGCTGTCATCGCAAAAATGACAGCTACTGGAATAGATACTTATAGGGAGGAGGAATGATGAATTCTTCCGGTAATTAGGTAGAACTCCATGCCAGTTCTAAACCTAATTACCTCCAGGGAAAGTTTAGTAATGATGAATAGGCCCCTGAGGGGTCTATTCATCATGTTAGTTACTGGGGTCTGGACCGTGATAATTAACATTCTTACTCATGGCAAGCGCCCGTGCAAATTCATCATTGCTTCTGTGTAGAGACAGATGATCCACAAATGAGCTGTCTTACAGAAAGAATCAGCCTTTGTCACCCCTGTATTGCCACATAATGCCAACACTGCAAGCCTCATATTTCACATGAACACCATTACTGCCAGCCATATACTGCAGAAGTAACCACATTAACATCTATAACTTGCCCAGGACCCCACCATATCAAAATCATACTTGCCGACTATTAGCTCCCTCTTTCCGGGAGGGGAAGGGGGGGGGGGGGGTCGCCGGGACTGGGAGGCTTGCCTGCTTTTCCGGGGGGCCGGGAGCGGCACAGGATTTTCGGGAGGGTAGGCAGGTATGATCAAAATACAGTTTCTTAAATTTATTTTTACTTTCTGAGGTACAGGTACTATAAATGAAATGTAGAATGCACCCTATATATATCACCAGCTTTGAAATTGATCAAAAAATGGGTATAAGCAGAAGGTGGCTTTAAAAAAATAAAAAAAAGATAGATAGATATTATTTATTACCAGTTATTTATATAGTGCACACATATTCCGCAGCGCTTTACAGAGAATATTTGGCCATTCACATAAGTCCCTGTCCCAGTGGAGCTTACAATCTATATTCCCTACCACACACACACACACACATATACACTAGGGTTCATTTTTGCTGGGGGCCAATTGACCTACCAGTATATATTTTTGGACTGTGGGAGGAAGCCTGAGCACCCGGAGGAAACCCACGCAAGCACAGGGAGAATATACAAACTCTGCATAGTTAAGGCTGTGGTGGGAATGGAACCCACAACCTCAGTGCTGTGAGGCAGTAATGCTAACCATGAGAGAGAGAGAGAGAGAGAGAGAGAGAGAGAGAGAGAGAGAGAGAGAGAGACCGTAATGTTGGGAAGTGTGATATCATCACACCTCCCAAAATCGTGTCATCATCCTCCCAATGATTTCACTAGGTAAGTGGGTGAGATGCGGCAAGGGTGCACTGCTCTTCAGGGAGTCCTGGATGACTTCCCAATATTCAGGGATACTCCGGATGTTTTAGGAGAGTTATGAAGTGCTATAAGAAATATGGTTATTAACAACAACAGTGCACAGTGGTAAATATGACAAATCAGAACCACCAGTCATGGACATTTATAGCACAATAGCTTCTACTCCTGAAATGTCTGGGAGACTCTTGACTTAGGGCGAGACCTTCTGGACTCCCAAAACAGCATGCAATTCTCCTGCAAGGGTGATTAATACCTGCAAAGGTGCAAGGATGTGTAGCGATGATGGTATTTATAGTGGTGGCATTGCTACTCGGTGGCTTCAGGCAGACCTGAAATGCTTGTGAACATACTTGAAGGTCGATCAGATGACGAACTTCAAGAATGTATTCTTGAAATATACAACCAGGAGACCTTGAATCCTAATGTTCAATCAAAACCAGTGCGCTAAGCGCATAATCAGCATTGAAGACACCAGAGTTGGGTAAAAACTATCATGAGTAACTTGAAAATTGAATGTTTTCTATGCAAGAAACCTAAAGGTCGGCTGCCATGTTTCTAGTCTTACAAAGGAGGAAGTCACCAGTTGTGATGATGCCTTTAATACCACTGTGTGCATCTTCAATGTGTGCATGGTGCATTGACTCTAGAGCCGTGAGTCATAAGACTAATGATAAAAGCTTCTTCAAACACCTTGACCAGATTAAGAAGGAAAGAGTGTCAGAAGTTAATGGACAATATATGTCCTCAGAAGGAGAAGAGAAGGTTACCGTCACTGTCCTAGTCTTCCCACCACTTAGCAGCCAGATACTAGTAAATAATACAGTATATAATGTAGCTACAGTAGACTTGAAAAGAATCTGTGGTCAGTGAAACACTTACACTGCAAGGTTGTGACCTTCAAGAATGACAACATCACAAACTTCATTCACACTTTTACTGAGGGAAATACCTGGGTGAATGCTACCAGTTGTTGAGCAAAAAGTGTGCCACACTGCCTCACGGGATCGACGTACAAACTGCACCCAAATGTGGCTCTTCCTGGGACCCCATAAGGATTATGAGCCCCCTGGCACCATTTGATCCTGCCTTGACCTCCTTGAGAGAATTAAAAAAAAAAAAAAAAGAGATTTCAACGTTAAATTATTAAAATGAAGTTTGCAACAATTGTTATGTTTTGGTTTGGATAAAGCAAACAAATGCAACACAACTTATTGTTAGACCCATACGTGCTGACTCGGCGGTGCATAGCGAGTGGCGCAGGTAACTGGGCACTGCACTGGGTGGAACGCAGTTATCTCATTATGAGGCGGGCAGGACTGGTGGAAAATTTTTTCGGCAGCTTAGGCAAAGCCTTAAATGTCGATTACCTGTAGCTCATGCTCCCTCCCTACAGCATATTCCTGTGTTTATGAATTATTGGATATAATATAATTTATAGACTCTGGTCAGTACAAAAACGCTGTAGATTATCATTTATAACGACTAGATAATCCGTATGCAGTTGAGCCCCGCTAGTTTACACAGATGGTGTAAATTACTGTTTTCCTCAGAGGCTCCCGATGCACAAGAGAGATCTTTCGATCTCTTCCCCGCAACCCCTAGCCAGTCCCGGAAGCATCCCCCAGGGAAGTACTTCTCCTAAATGCCGGTACGATATCGGCCCAATTTGGGCAATTTTGCCAAATCGGAACGACAAATCGGGCATATCGTGCGGTGTGTATGCCCAACTTGCGCGTTCCCGCGTTCACATACGATATTGTGCGATTGGCTTTGCTGCACAGTCAATCACACGATATCGCAGTGATTGTTCCGTCTTTCATTACATCTCTTTAAGTGTGTTGTTGAATTGTACAGTGAACCTTTAGTACATTCCTGCCTATAAACCTCTAAGATTCACCTGCCTAGAACCTCTAAGACAAAACCTGCCTATACCTCCTAAAACCATAAGGTGTCGCTAATTAGCGCTGTGTTTAATTATACCATTAATAAAACTCTAAGACAGTGGAATAGTGGTCCAACGCGCTAAAGATTATTAGTCAGGTAAAAGTACAGATGTTACCACGCTATGAGCTAACAATGAGCGCAAAATAAATTGTACAGTTATTAGGTCATAAGGTACAGTCAATACATACGCGTGCGCTCTGGGACCAGATACCGGCATCAGTAATGAAACCTTCGTCGAAACAGCATAACAGGAACACCGCAGACTGGCATCTCGTTTCAGAGCACTCACATATATACCCGTACTGGGATAAGCAATACAATAGAATACGTTGGCAGGTTCTCATTGGTTCCTCTTCTTGCTTCTTCCGTTACGGTACAGTTCATAGGTCAGTGCAAAGACTCAACCCAGCCTCTTACAGCCTGATTGTGTCCACTTTCCCGCTGCATAATAAATCTAGTCTAAGTTATGGCATACAAAATTTCAAGGAGTTATTCTCTCTATCATTCATATTTCATAGCCGCATGTTCTGGTCTTCTCACCGATGCCACCGGAACGCTGTGGGAACAGAGTAGATCAGTACGGCACCAATCATGGTTCACTTGCCATTTACTAAACCATAGTTACAGAAAACATTCATTTCTTTATATGCTGACATTGCGATTAAACCAAATAATAATCATTCCTTTCGTCCTGCGGGACCATTGCTTTTAAATGTGTATGCGGGGAGAAATGACATTAAATTGTGTTGTGCGTTTGAGGGTCTGTGGGGCACTTAGCGCCCAGCACTAAGTTGGAAAGGCTTCTGTGTATGTGTGTGAGCATGCCAGTATGGGTTTGGGAAAGATCACTAAAAAGCTGGCTGTGCGTCTAAATAGCTATTTTGCGTTGTCCTATGTTTAACATGAAGTGCAGGGAAAACACCACTAATTTGCTACTTTTTGCTACATCGCGTATGTGTTAATGTGAATGCAGGGGAAAACACCACTACTTTGCTACTGCTCAAATACGTTTGTGGTGATTTTAATGTGTTGCAAAGTTATTTTATGTCTGCTAAACACCGTCGGTAGGTGTTTGGGGAAGATTGTGAAAAAGCTGTTCGTGCTACTTTTTAGCAACTTTGCTACTTTTCAAATATAAGTCTGTGATGATTTTAATGTGTTGCAAAGTTATTTTATGTCTGCTAAACACCGTCAGTAGGTGTTTGGGGAAGATTGTGAAAAAGCTGTTCGTGCTACTTTTAGCAATTTTGCACTGTGGATTGTGTACTATGTATTTTTGACAAAATGGCGCTTGTGTAAGCTTTCTTTTCTAAAATGGAGTCTTGCTGCCATTCACAAGATGGTGTCTTGAGGCCAGTCGCAAAATGGCGTCATCACGATTAAATTTTAAACTGAACTTGTCTCAGCCAATTATTCAGCTTCGACAGTGTACCGGCAATCATGTGATGTCCAGAGTGAAGACAAATCGCCCTGAACATCGGCACGATTGCCGGTCGTTTAGGTATGTACCCACCCTAACTCGCTGGGACAGTGGTTACCGCAACCGATGTCCCTGTGAGTTCCCCTTGGTACATAGCCGGGATATTTTTATTAAAAATGAAAATATCCCCGGTGAGTTAGGTACATAATAATCGCCACAGTACCACAATTATTAGTATATAGACCCCTATAAGTTAAGTATTCATTTACCAATTTGGAATGCGTCTTTAAGAAACTGGTACTTGTTACCATCTCCCCCCTATTTTTCAATATATTAATACTTTGAATGTCAACCATCGTCATGTTGACCATGCAGATTTGCGTTGTGGTGATGAATATGCCTAACCCTAAATCTAATCCTAGATTGGTTACCGGTTTGCCTGGACCCATGGATATTCTAATATATAGGTTGGTCTAGTTATGTCAACATTCTAATGGATGTGCACGTTCTGAAAATGTGCATAGTGAAAAGTAAAAAATGTTACATTATAATTATATACAGGTGAATATATGATGCTTGTGGCCCCCATGGGCTGGGGGGGGGCATGGCCAGCACCGGGCACCGTAACTCGAAGTTACACCTCTGTGCAGTAGCGCTGCAGCATCCTAATAGAGAAGTGAAGTGTCCCTCTCCCTTCATGTGTATTTTTCATACATTCTGTTGAATCCTAAGGGTCGATTTACTAAGCAGTGTTAGGAGACAGAGTGAAAAGTGATAAGGTGCCAGCCAATCAGCTCCTAACTGTCATCTCACAGGTTGTGTTTGAAAAATGACTGGAGCTGATTGGCTGGCACCTTATCACTTTCTTATCACTTTTCACTCTGTCTCCTAACATTGCTTAGTAAATAGACCCTTTAATTTCTTATATATCCTATATCTTGCCAAATCTCGTGGCACTACAAGGCCAAGCATAGTCTCTGGGCAGAGGCTGGGAGAGCATGTTTGGTCCATTGTACAGCAGTCCCACAACAGCCTGATGGCTTCGGCATGTCTGACACTGATCTATAGGATTTATTGATGACAGTGACGTATATGTTCACATATATTCAGTGACATAAATGAGTGTACGATGTTCCTGGATTTAGCTCTCTCCATTATGCAGCTGCAGACTCCTCTCAGAGAGACACTAATGCACCTATATATAAACATGTCACAATAATTATCTGTCTTGTGAATGATATATTGTCTTCTGGTGACTCTTTAAATTCAACAAAACCTTAAGAGCCCAATATGAGCAGAAGCTGACGACACGCCCAGTGTTCTGGTGATGGGAGAATAAAGGACCAGGTTTTGTCCTTGCTTTAGCTAGTTTTGTCCTTGCATCAGCCAGAGTGTCCGAGCTCTTAAAATAACAACCAATTACAAATGTGTCCTTAAAAGATGTTGGACTGGGCACAGATAAGGCTCTGCATATCAGCCTGGGCGCCAGATAAGGCTCTGCATATCAGACTGGTCACCAGATAAGGCTCTGCATATCAGACTGGTCACCCGATAAGGCTCTGCATATCAGACTGGGCACCAGATAAAGCTCTGCATATCAGACTGGGCACCAGATAAAGCTCTGAATATCAGACTGAGCACCAGATAAGGCTCTGCTTATCAGACTGGGCACCAGATAAGGCTCTGCATATCAGACTGGGAACCAGATTAAGCTCTCTGTATCGGACTGAGTACCAGATAAGGCTCTGCGTATCGGAGTGAGTACCAGATAAGGCTCTGTCTATTAGACTGGGCACCAGATAAGACTTTGTATATCAGATTGGGTACCGAATTAGACTCTGCATATCAAACTGGTCACCATATACGGCTCTGCATATCAGATTGGAAACTAGTTAAGGCTCTGTCTTTTAGACTGGGCATCATATAAGGCTCTGCATATAGGTTTGAGCACCAGCTAAGGCTGTATCTATCAGACTGGACACCAGCTAAGGCGTGTGTCTATCAGACTGGGCACCAGCTAAGGATCTGTCTATCAGACTAGACACTAGCTAAGGCTCTGTCCATCAGACTGGGCACCAGCTAAGGCTCTGTCTATCAGACTGGACACCAGCTAAGGCTCTGTCTATCAGACTGAACACCAGCCAGCTAAGGCTCTGTCTATCAGACTGAGCACCAGCTAAGGCTCTGTCTATCAGACTGGACACCAGCTAAGGCTCTGTCTATCAGACTGAGCACCAGCTAAGGCTCTGTCTATCAGACTGGGCACCAGCTAAGGCTCTGTCTATCAGACTGGGCACCTGCTAAGGCTCTGTCTATCAGACTGGGCACCTGCTAAGGCTCTGTCTATCAGACTGAGCACCAGCTAAGGCTCTGTCTATCAGACTGGACACCAGCTAAGGCTCTGTCTATCAGACTGAGCACCAGCTAAGGCTCTGTCTATCAGACTGGACACCAGCTAAGGCTCTGTCTATCAGACTGAGCACCAGCTAAGACTCTGTCTATCAGACTGGGCACCAGGCAAGGCTCTGTCTATCAGACTGGGCACCAGCTAAGGCTCTGTCTATCAGACTGGGCACCAGTTAAGGCTCTGTCTATCAGACTGGGCACCAGCTAAGGCTCTGTCTATCAGACTGGACACCAGCTAAGGCTCTGTCTATCAGACTGAGCACCAGCTAAGACTCTGTCTATCAGACTGAGCACCAGCTAAGGCTCTGTCTATCAGACTGGGCACCAGCTAAGGCTCTGTCTATCAGACTGGGCACCAGTTAAGGCTCTGTCTATCAGACTGGGCACCAGCTAAGGCTCTGTCTATCACACTGGACACCAGCTAAGGCTCTGTCTATCAGACTGGGCACCAGCTAAGACTCTGTCTATCAGACTGAGCACCAGCTAAGGCTCTGTCTATCAGACTGAGCACCAGCTAAGGATCTGTCTATCAGACTGGGCACCAGCTAAGGCTCTGTCTATCACACTGGACACCAGCTAAGGCTCTGTCTATCTCACTGGACACCAGCTAAGGCTCTGTCTATCTCACTGGACACCAGCTAAGGCTCTGTCTATCAGACTGAGCACCAGCTATGGATCTGTCTATCAGACTGGGCACCAGCTAAGGCTCTGTCTATCACACTGGGCACCAGCTAAGGCTCTGTCTATCAGACTGAGCACCAGCTAAGGATCTGTCTATCAGACTGGACACCAGCTAAGGCTCCGTCTATCAGACTGAGCACCAGCTAAGGCTCTGTCTATCAGACTGGACACCAGCTAAGGCTCTGTCTATCAGACTGAGCACCAGCTAAGACTCTGTCTATCAGACTGGGCACCAGGCAAGGCTCTGTCTATCAGACTGGACACCAGCTAAGGCTCTGTCTATCAGACTGGGCACCAGTTAAGGCTCTATCAGACTGGGCACCAGCTAAGGCTCTGTCTATCACACTGGACACCAGCTAAGGCTCTGTCTATCAGACTGGGCACCAGCTAAGACTCTGTCTATCAGACTGAGCACCAGCTAAGGCTCTGTCTATCAGACTGAGCACCAGCTAAGGATCTGTCTATCAGACTGAGCACCAGCTAAGGATCTGTCCATCAGACTGGGCACCAGCTAAGGCTCTGTCTATCACACTGGACACCAGCTAAGGCTCTGTCTATCTCACTGGACACCAGCTAAGGCTCTGTCTATCTCACTGGACACCAGCTAAGGCTCTGTCTATCAGACTGAGCACCAGCTAAGGATCTGTCTATCAGACTGGGCACCAGCTAAGGCTCTGTCTATCACACTGGACACCAGCTAAGGCTCTGTCTATCAGACTGAGCACCAGCTAAGGATCTGTCTATCAGACTGGGCACCAGACAAGGCTCTGATAGACATAGATGCAGCTACTATGGCACAAAAAGGATGGGTGAATGAGGACACATCTGTATGGCTCTGCATATTGCATTTGGAATTAGATATGGCTTTTCATATTGTATATGACTTGGTACTCAGCAAAGCTCTGTATAGCTCTCTGCCATTAGGCTCTTCATATTAGACTTGGCATCAAGCATTGCTCAGCAATGGGACGTGAACTATCTCTGCATGTGTTGGGTCTTAATGTTTGTAACTAGCTCTGAGATTATGGTCATATATGTTGATGCCTGCTCATGTCTAAAGCTGGGTACACACTATCTGATATATACGCGGATCGGAACTATATATTGTACACTTCATATATTGTACACAGCAGAAGGTACGATGCAATGAATGCCGCGGTGCTGTTACATGTACACCGGATTGTATTTTTACAGTGCATCACACATTGTATTGTGTGTACCCAGCTTAAGTACCTCCTGAGTCTGACCTACAAGCTGTGTACTGACCCAGGACTGAAGGAGAAGCTGCTGCACAAGCACATGTGCTCAGCTCTGGTTCAGTGACTATATAGCACGGCAGGCTACATCCAATGACTTCCCAGGTGTCATCTGAAGAAATGGATCAATGTTCCCCCTCTTCAGCTGCATAGGAAATGGTCATGAGTGCAGTTGGAAGTTGGTGAGTGGGTTATAAACCTCTATTGTCAGATGATGGATGTAACCATAATCTTAAACCACACTATTTCCAAATAAAGACACAGACCAAGTTAATGCCATTTGAAAATAAAAGGTCAGCTTTATTTATTACAATAATGAGTATGGTGGCAGAGGAAAGAACGGCAAACCACCGGCGCCAGCTTGACTTAGGTAAAAGACAAAAGATGTGCACAACTTACCAGGGCCAACTATCCCACAATGGTAAGTGAGCTACTTGCAAGGGCCAACTCTCCCTTTCTAAGCAAGTAAGACACCCATGTCAATATAATACTTGCAAGGGCCAACTCTCCCTTTCTAGCAAGTGAGACGGTATCCAACACCCATACCGATGCACGATTTTAGCCCTCCCGGGTGAGAGGTGCTGCTGACCCCAGTAGGGTGAAATCAGCCTAACCCGTGCATTGAACGGGTGTGCACCACCATTACTGCAGCAATATGGACGCTTTACAGACTGCCGGTCTTTCCCCGCCATGAAATAAAGCCGACACAAGACACAATAGGGAAGGGAGGGTGGGAGATCAGAATCAAAGAGGCTGACTAACCTACAAACATTACCCATAAGCCCAGTAACCACTCCCCCCTTTACGACAAACAACCTATCCCTGTAACTTAGCAACTGTCAATACTAAATTACCCCTCCTTTCGCATTATTAACCCCATCCATCCCTGTCAAGAGTTTTATATGCCCTCTGTTCTATGCAAACCTCGGTTATTTTATGTAGTGTTACTGACAATGGGGGCATGTGGCTTAGACGCTGGCTGGACCTAATCTGGGTACACACCTGAAAGTTATATCCGGGCACGCTGGGCCCGGGTAGAGGGGGCGTGGCCTAACCGCTGCTGGCGTGGCCACGCTCCCTCAGTAGAAAGAAAGAGCATATTTTGCAGCGCCAGGAAGCAGCGCTGTGCGCTGGGGAGGGGGGCGCCGTGAGCCCCTCAGCCCGGCGCATAGCCAGAGGGGGGTGCGATCAGTGTGATCGCTCCCTCCCACAGGCATAGGAGACTTCTGTGGCTGCAGCCACGAGCAGTCTCCCAGTGCAGCCAAGCACACAGCAGCGTGTGCTGGACTGCTGTGATGTAAGAGGGGGGGCGGAGCCGGGTCTAGTCCCCCGCTGGGCCCCTCCAGCAAGCCTGGGCCGGGTAAATAGTACCTGCTCCCCCCCCTCTCGGTGCCCCTGGATATATCTGCAGTTGATGGTTGTTCATACACACAGAACAACCATCATCTGGCCGAGGGCTCCGCTGGCCGGGAGTCGCGTCGTACTTCTCGGTGGCCATCTGGCTAAGGTATTAGCAGGTGTCTGACCGCCCATACACACAGCACGATGTGCACATACAGTATATCTGCCATTGTGCTGCACAGCCGATGCGATATGTCTGTGAACAACGACGATCACAGACATATCATCTGTACACACTGGCCGATGCACATACGATGTATCGACCGTTCAATTACACGGCCGATATGTCCAGCATTAGCCATTGAACTGGCACCTGTTTATGGAGACCCATCATAATTTGTTGCCGAAGGGTCTACAGTTATTCACCAATAGTATTATTTAAGGAGAAAATATATGAAACCGTCTAGAGAGTGGAAAAGTGAAGAAATGGAGACATTGCCCATAGCAATCAATCAGCTTCGAGGTAGCGTTTATCATATACATTCTATAAAATGATAGGTATACGCTGATTGGTTGCTACAGGCAACTTCTCCACTGGTCCACTTCACCACTTGAAATTAGGGATGAGCGGGTTCGGTTCTCAGAGAACCGAGCCCACCCAAATTTATCAGATCCGAGTCGGATCCAAGCTGGCTCAGAGTTTCCCGCCTGACTCGGATCTCGAAACTGAGGCAAAACCATAGAGTCGGAAATCTTGCAGTTAACAAGCGAGATTTATGTCTCTATGATCAATGTAGTATATAAGGGTCCACGTCGTGGATGCCATTTCACTCAAAAAATCAATTGTCTTTTTTTTGATCTTTTACTGTCTGTGTGCGTGTTAGGCTTAGCCGCACAAGATCTAGCAAGTCGGCAATGCAATGCAACTACTTCAAGACCGCAGAAAATATGGAGGGCTGTCACATGACAGGAGAGCAAGGGCAAAAACCACATGTTGTAGCTGCCGCCAGCAGTCATCATGATAATGCAAGGCCGTCAACTTCCTCGTCCTCTATGAAGGCCCATGCCACAGGGCTTAAGTCACGCCATCGATATGGTAAAGCTACTACTGAAGTTAAGAGAAAAAATGTAAAGGAATTTGCCTTTAGATAAACAAAAAAATGGCAATATGCCATTCACTGCACGAAGTGGCAAGGAAAGGATAAGGCTTTGGCCTTTCTTTATGAAGACTGCTGGTTCTGATTCTGATAGCCCTTCGGAAAAAACAACTGTGTGCCCTGAGAAATCGAAATCACAAATCCCCGAGGAGAGTGCAAGTGTGTCCGCAGTTGCCATGTGTGAGCCCGACCTAAATACTAGTGTACTGGAGGATCCTCCAAGTTCCAGCATTTTTGTGCCCTCTGTAAATGTGGGGAAGGGCCGTCAACATCTTGCAGATATAGTCAGTGAGGATGCTTCTGTGGAATTGCACATGGAGGAGGAGGATATTTTGGTAGTTGAAGGTGCTAAGGATGATGAGGATGTTGATGATGAAGATGTTGGTGATGAGGATGTTGATGCCGAGGATGCCCTTTGTGTAAGTAAAGCAACAGCTGTTGCCCATGGATTGAAAAAGCCAAAGCCCATTGTTGTCATGCCGGGGCAAAAGACAAAAAAATCCACTTCTCACGTGTGGAATTATTTCCACCCCAATCTGGACAACAGTTGTCAAGCCATATGTAACCATTGCAAAGCAAGAGTGAGTAGAGGGAGGGACCTAAACCACCTAGGAACCTCCTCCTTGTTACGTCACTTCCAGCGCATTCATCAAATATCAAAGTGTATGTCGCCAAGTTCCAAAACTCAAAACGTAACAAGTCCAGTGTCACCTACCTGCTCCCTCTCTGTGGCATCTAAGCGCCTTCTATCTCCAACACCAACACCTGCATCATCATCAACATCCTCATTCATGATCGGAAGTAAACAATTGACTATTAAAGAGTCCTTTGATAGAGGAAGTAAGTATAACAGCTGTCACCCAGTTTCACAGCGGACGCCATGACGGCTGTGCTAGTATTAGATGGTGAAATAATAAAAAATGAGGATGATAGTGTGGAGGAAGTGCAAAAGGAGGATGAGGGGGAAATTTGTGTCCTATCTGACGCTAATGTGGATGTTGATGATAAGGATGTGGTTTGCGTAAATCAGCCACCAGTGGCAGCAGTTCTTGCTAATGATAAAAAGAAAGCCAGAAAAGCAATGTCTTGGGTGTGGAATTATTTTAATCTAAATTCTGACAACAGTTATGAAGGCATCTGTTCCATTGGTAAAGCCAAAGATAGCAGAGGAAGGGACGTTAACCATCTAGGCACCTCCTCCCTGTTACGTCATTTGCAGCGAGTTCATGAAATTTAACAAAATTATCATTTGTAAATGAATAACAAGCAGTCCAGTATCAGCTACCAGCAGTTTGGACCATAACATGCAATCTCCACCACCAACACCCTCATCATCAACCTCCTCCTTAATAATTGAAGGTAGTCTTTCTAAAAAATGTTTTGTGGGGGCCCAAACAAACCAAGGAGTTCAGCCACGAAAGTGTCAGTCCAAGTGGCTAAAGTGCTCGGTTTGTTAAACTGTGCATGTCCTTTTTAATATCCCACATAAGAGTGGGTGGGAGGGACAATTCCATCTTGCACCTCTTTCCTTTACATTTGGCACAATTTGGGGCATTGCTGACTGACATTATTATAGTTTATTAATCTGTCATCCTGTTTGCCACTGCTGTGTGGCAATGTTTCATAGATGTCCGATATTTTTTTAAACTGCCATGCGTTTGTGCCGCTGCTCTGTCGCTTACTTTAGCCAGCCAGCTCGCTGTAGCCTTTGGCCTATATTGGTGAAAAATAGTGAAATCAATATTGTGAGCTGTGAGGTGGTTAAAAATGCCTAGAAAAGAAATGCCTGAAAATCATTGTTATTAAGGTTAATAATACTGTAGGAACAAAAACAGGCTCAAATTATGTGGTTTTAGCTGTTTATATAATTTTTTGGAAAAAATACAGATCCAAAACCAAAACCTAAAAACAAAACACCAAGGAAAAAAATCCAAAACCAGATTCAGATCCAAAACCAGGGGAGATCCAGATCCAAAACCAAAACACGGGGGTCGGCGCACATCTCTACTTGAAATATTGATTCATTCGTTGGTCAACCAGACTGCATGTGGCCGACGAAATTAATCTGTCCAATTTGGCCTTACATGTAGGTCCAGGGATCAGGGTGAATAATTTCTTTGTGAGATATATGACTAGTTTTAGAGGGACTTTATGATTTCTTTCCAACTGGAGCAAAAATAACCCCTAATAAATCTACAACCGGTTATATGTCCAGTGTGCACGGCGGGCAGGGGCTGTTCTCCCCCTCCAGACTAACTGCCTGTCACTGGCGCTTTGCCGAAGGAGTTCTTGTACCATGCAAGTGCCAACCACGTGTGAAAGTGCATACAGCTGCTAAGGTCATGTGTGTTAAACCTGTAGTTTAGACGTGCTGGTAGTGATTGCATGCAGCAGTAGAGAGTATAGACGTTTGTCCCATCCATTTCATTGTGGTTTACAGCATGTAAAAATTAATGCCCTTTGAAAAGGGGTGCTATCCCGCCCGCCGATATCCCGACACTTACATCCTGACATGGGACTAAAGATAGGCTTTGAAATCCCGACGCCTATCATTAGCCCCACTACGGAATCCTGACACCCGGCCTACCGAACAAAGGTATGCCGAGTGTCTTAGTGGGGGGGGTTGTTATGTTGTTAGGACCCCCGGGGGGATTTAGGGTAAGGCACCCCACGTGAGAGCTAGGGTTAGGGTAGGGGGGTTAGGGTTAGGCACCACTAGAGGGGGGTTAGGGTTAGGTACCCCCTCGGGACGGTTAGGTTTAGGGTGCGGGGAGGGGGGGTTAGGTTTAGGCACTAATGGGGGGAGGATAGGGTTAGGCACTAGGGGGAGGTTATGGTTAGGCACCCCTAAGAGCGGGTTGGGGGGGAGGAGAGGGGAGGGTTAGGGTACTTACCTTTAGCTGTCTGGATTTCGACCCGCCAGTCTGCCGCTGTCGGTATTTGATCCGGTGGCTAAACAGCCGCCGGCATTATATACCGATCCCATTGAAAAGAATGGGTTCATAAAATGAATGTAAAATGCTCCATACATAAATGAAATATATAAAACGAGCAGCATGGTCCCCCCAAAAAATATACCAATTTATGTGGGGAAAAAGTAAAATTTTAAATCCAACTGGATCTTCTTGTAATTCAAACATTATTTTTTCTTAATTTGTAAATATTCTTTATTTATAACCCAGTGGGAATTCTTCTTGCAATCTACGAGAAATGTACTTGAATTGCAATCCATAGGAATACTTCTTGTAATCCAAAATAATTATTTCTCTTGTAATAAACTGGAAATAGACACAACGGACCTGATTCAGACTGGTATACAAGTCCAAATTGCGGAGCCACCCACTTCATTCGGGAAGTGAGCAGCAGCGGACGGCCGCGGGCAGTCTCCGGGGGACTTGCCCACTCTTCCGAGCATCCGGTAGAGTCACCCGAGATTCTGGAGTCTCCCGGATGTTCCAGGAGAATGGGCAAATATATCAAATAAACTATGCAAAATTGTGAAGAATTCTGTGTATAAATAAATCAAACTTTGAAAAAAAAAAAAAAAAGCCGGAATAATATGTTCCTGCTCGCCCTGGTTATTCAAACATACAATGACACTAAATTGCCTGACAGCAGGGTTACTGCCAGATCTACCACCGCTGGAGAAATGCAGTCTAAAGGAACGACAACTTCGTATTAAAATTACAAGTGCTCTCTCCTGCTGTTAGTACATTGTGGATCTCTCTGGCAGACACAGAGCTTATAACAGAATGTGACAGATATAAAACAGCGAGGTCCTGAATGCTAAACAGTGGATGCTCACACTTTAAAATACTTTCCAATTATGCTGCTGCTGCTGAGCTGGTTCATCTAAGCATATACTCTACCAGGGGATCTCGCAGCAATACCATCCCCACCGTGTCATGTTTCCTCAGCTACACTATTGCATTTAACAAAAAAAAAAAAAAACTACAAAACTTCAATAAATATCAATATATAAAAGCCAGGGAATAAGAGTAGATTATAAGAATATCATCTAAGAGCAGACGTTAAAAGGAATTTTACATCGCAGTGGCTCGGATCTTCCCGCCAGGTCTGGATCTCGGAGCGTGGCAAAACGTCATCTTTCATGGACATCTGTGCTGAAATGTCCATGAAAGATGACGTTTTGACTCGCTCTGAGATCCAAGCTGGGTGGAAAGATCTGATCCTAAACCGAATTGTTCATCTCTAATGTTAACATTTGATGGATCAACCATCGATGGTGTCCTAGTATGCATATGCATTGGACACTAGAAGCTTGTGCATGCGCAATGGAGCTTTGCTACGGACACTCCTTCCTGGTGTCCACAGCGGAATGGATGCCAGCAGCCATCAGACACAAGCATGTGATGGGGGCAACCATCACAATCCCAGGATCCGGAATTGGATCTCACACATACACTATGTAGACATAGAAACATAGAATTTGACGGCAGTTAAGAACCACTTGGCCCATCTAGTCTGGCCCCATTTTTAAACATATTGCTACCTCAACCCTTATTGATCCTTACTACTTCTGAAGGATATCCTTATGTCTATCCCATGCATGTTTAAATTGCTATACTGACTTAGCCTCTACCACCTCTGATGGGAGGCTATTCCACTTGTCCACTACCATTTCTGTGAAGTAATTTTTCCTCAAATTTCCCCTGAACCTCGCTCCCTCCAGTTACAGAACATGTCCCCTTGTTCTAATACTTCTCTTTCTTTGAAGAATGTCTCCTTCCTTTACCTTGTTAAAACCCTTAATATATTTGAACGTTTCTGTCATGTCCCCCCTTTCCTTTCTCTGCTCCAAACTACACATATTAAGATCTTTTAGTCTTTCCTGGTACGTTTTGTGGTGTAGACCTTGCACCATTTTAGTTGCCCTTCTTTGTACAGTCTCTAATGTATTAATATCCTTCTGGAATTATGGCCTCCAGAACTGAACACAGTATTCTAGATGAGGACGTACCAATGACCTATACAGTGGTATTATCACTTCTTTCTTTCTGCTACTGATTCCTCTCCCTATGCAACCAAGCATCTGACCTGCCTTCCTCATTGCTTTGTTACAATGTTTGCTTGCCTTTAAGTCACCTGAAATAGTGACTACTAGATCCCTTTCCTCTTCAGTAGTTACCAGTATAGTGTCATTAATACTATATTTAGCCTTTGGATTTTTGAGATCCAAGTGCATGATCTTGCATTTAATATCTGCAATTCTTAGTGCTAGCTCTTCTGCTCTGTATTGCTGTCTAATATGTATCACAGAAACAATCTAAAGTGCATAACCTACAAAAAAGTAAATTATATATATATATATATATATATATATATATATATATTCCAAAATGTTTGCAATCCTGCTCCAGGGTTGTTTTATAACATTAACCTCATCGTGTCACAAACCAATAAATAAAATTAAGCGAGTATATGCGTGGGCTTTTTCAAGGGCGTTCTTTTCAAACTGCGTTAAATCACCCTATTAAACATTAATATGCCTCAGAGCAGTACACAAATGAAGCTTCCTCCTACACACAAACAAAACTGTTTATCCTTTCATAATGTTACCCCACGGGCATCTCTCACTTTTGCAGCTCCGGTAATTGGTAGTGTCTCTTCTCACAGCTAGAAACAGCCACTAGGAGAATGCACAGACTTCCACCCCCATACCGCAGTCTGAGGATTCCTTCATCCTTCCTCCAGATCTAATATAAACTGCAGAGCACACAATGCATTCCTCCCACTGACTTACTAAAGTGCATATTTCCTCTAGCAATACTGAATTCTATTTATTATCAATGTGGAGATGTCTGTCTTAGGTCCCTACTGTATGACAGTGACTTTTGTGTCCTGCTCACATCAGTCCAAACCGTCCGGGTTCCATTTTTGCAAACTGATTTGTTGAATTGGTGCAAAATTTTAAATTCGACAGAATTTCTTGGAATTTTTTTTCTCCCGTGTGTGAACCAACTTGAACACATTTTTAATTGCGAACAGGGGGCCTGATTCAGACCCGGTCACAAGCGCTGAGCGCTCGCAACCGTGTCGATGGCCGGCTCCGTCGAGCGCATGCGCGAGACCCAGATAGAGACGGGCCAGAGAACGTGAATCACAAATGGTGCACTTTAAAGACAGTAGTATTTTAAAATCCAATTAGTATCTAGTATAATTAGTGATTTCACAAAATTGTTGGTGGCCATCAAACAGGCGCAATTTGATTCAAATTAAAAATGGTTTAAAAAATGTCAGCATCCTGTATTAATATCCTGTATTAATGTAAATACAGTGGGGGCACTAATTTGTCATCCTTGAAGAAGAATTAGTAAGAAGTGCTGTAAAATAAAATAAATAAATAAATAAAAAAATTAAATGCGGGGGGATGAAGTTTACTATGCACTGCATCCCTTAGTAGAAGATTATTAGCCATCTATTAGAGTGATACTACCAGTGGCTGATTGTAATAGAGGCATCTTGGGCTACAGGCTCTAAAATTGCCCATTTATTTCCTGTACAAATTGAGCAACAAAAGTATAATGTTGATGAGAGATAAAGGGCTCTATTTATTAACATTATTTTTACTAAAATAAAGTGAAAAGGGGTGTTTTCACACCCTTTTCACATTATTTTAATATCACCTATAGTTAATACAGGGCAATTGGAGTAGAATTAGTAAAATTCTACTCCAACCCCTAAGTATCACTTATTTTTAGTAAAGCAGATCGCATTTCCCATAATTGTAATGGGAAATGTGATCCGACCAGAGTTACTAAAAATAAATTGTAAAAAACTACCGGGGGAAGCCCTGTGATAATAACGCCACCTGGAGGTGGCGTTATCCAGGGTCTCCCCCGGTTACCGGGCTCCCACTCTGCTCTAACGGGGAGAGCAGAGGCGGGAGCCGGTACCAGTAATCAGCTATGTGGTCTAAACAGACCGCAAGCTGATTGCTGTAAAAAAAAGAAAAAAAATGGAAACATTTTTTTTTTACTTACCTGAATCCAGGGACCGGTGATCGGGCCTCCGGTGATGGCTCCTCTCCGGTCAGCTGGTCTCCCACAGTGCACTGGTGCCCAGTCATCAGGTGATCGGGTCCCAGTGCAGTATGGGAGATCACCTGACCGGGAAGCCCGGAGAAGATCACCAGAGGCCAGGAGGATGCAGGTAAGTGTAATGAAGGGAGGGGGAGTCGCGGGGGGGGAGGGGGGGTCCGCGATCGTGGGGGTCGGGGCTTAGCGTCGGTGGGGGTAGCAGCGACGGTGGGTCGGCGCATGCGCGGGCTCTTAGTCGCGGTATTTTTTCCGAAAATACCGCGACTAGAGTGCGGATGGGATCCGCAGGGACAGAGCTTTATCGCAAGCTCTGTCCCTGCAAGGGATTTATAGTAAATCCCTGTGATATTGCCTGAATTCGCAATGCGAATTCATTTGGTAATATCACACTACAATCTGCATTCAATATGCGGACTGTAGTAAATAGAGCCCAAAGTGAGATTGTTCAAATGAATATGGGATTTTCTTGCAATTAATTGGTGATAACTAATTTCAGTATCAACAATTCAGTGTGGTGGTCAGGCTCAAAAAATGCAATGGGGGCCCAGGTTAGCTGTAATTCTCGTCTGAACGTGAGCTGGCCTGGTGCATTCTTTTTATGCAAACATTATTAAAAAAACATTCTGCATAACAAAATTTGCGTGAAGCCAGTTCTTCATACTTCTGTTTACTGGTAAAGAGTTATATCACTGAGATATGCATCTCCTGAATTATTATTATGTGTTATTTATATGGCAGCCATCACAAGGGTTCCGCAGCGCCTAACAAAGTAAGCAGTGCGCACAAAACATTGCTTAACATAGGATATAAGCTATATAGACATTGCTTCAAATACAGTTACAGTGCCCGCAGAGATCGCTGCCAGTGGTGCCAATGGGGGCAGGGGAGAAGCACAAGAGGGATGAGGGCCCTACTGGTGAGAGGTTACAGTCTAGAGGGGAGGTGCACAATGATACAGTGGTAAATCCAGAGGGGAAGGATTAGGGCAATCGCCGCCGTAGCAGTCTGTCCCCCACAAGCAGTGGAGCCGCATATGGTTCCCATAGTGGTTGGTTATAATCTCTCTGTATGCCATACATACCTACTCTCCCGGAAGGCGCGGGAGGCTCCCGATTTTTCGGGTAACCCCCAACACCCTCGGTAGAGTAGGCATTTCTCCCGCATTTCTGCTCACTTCCTAGTGAAGTGGGCAGAATGGGGAGAATTTCCCCGGCGATCGCAGGTCCCTGTGTAGGGGGCGTGGCCTAATGACGCAATTCTGCGAGAATCACATAATTTGCTCCGCCCCTATTTAAATCTGCACAAATCTTGGCAATTTACTGTGAGGGGGCGGGGCTTAATGACACTGACCACCATGTCCCGCCCCCATTGCCACAAAGCTGCTTCTCCTCCCCGGGCTTCTCCTGGGGAGGAGAAAAAAAAAGTCGGCAAGTATGCTGCTTTGCAGGGATCTATGATTTTAGATTAATTATACTGTCTGTCACAGTATGGATCTATCGAGTTCTGAAAAAAGCTCATGAGCCTTCCCTCAAGTCTGCTACGAGCACTGTTTCCACCAGGAAAACCGAGAAAATTACCCCTATAGGGACCACCAGGAAATCATTTAAGCACTTGCATAACCTACAAAAAAGTTAATTATATATATATATATATGTTCCAAAATGTTTGGAAATGTTTCCAAAAAATGTCCCCAAAATTGTTTCTTTTTTTATTATCAAATCATGTAAATAAGAGCTGTTTAAACTTGATTCAAAAAGATTTTTAATGTAAAATCAGATTTAAATAGCTTTAATTTATATGATACTAGCTGGAGTACCCGGCGTTGCCCGGGATTTTAAGAATGTTTGTTTACACATCATCCTCCAACAAACCTCTCCTTAGGCAGGCCTCACGAAAAGTGTGACAAACTTCCCCATCCACAGTCCTAAGGTCTTCGAAGGAAGTAGGACCTGTAACGGTGTACAGCAAACTTCGGAGATAGAAGCATTCAAAATTTGTCGGATGTACAATGTAAACACGGCCAAGAGCTTCTGTTGCTCTGATACCAGGATGACTGTGTACTTCCTGGTTGCTGGATCGCACTATGAAATGCACAGCAACTACTACCAGTTCCTTGTGCAGCTGTTTCCAGCATTCAGGGTCTCCCCGGTGTATAAGATTCATCCAATCTGTTTTACCCTTCAGGGGCTGACAAAGGAATGAACCGGAAGTAGCCTCTGTGAGTTCCATAGTGCAGCAACCAAGGAGGTAGACAAAAAAGTTTGGTCGCAGCTGTTGACACCATCTAGTTGTGTAAGCTCATGCATGAGCAAGTATAAATAAAAATTTGTGCTGCAGAGCTGCGTTTTTGCATCCCAGTATAGTTGCCATCTTTATGGGCCTGATTGTAAATCAGATGGATCTCTTCTCATGGATGCAGATATAAATTTGTACCTTATTCAGACTCATAATAAGCCTGGCTTAATATCAATAGTGGTTATAAATTCATACAGCATTTAAAAGGCACTGTAAACACCACGCGAAAGCCATAGTAAATGATGTTCAGACACTTAGATTATATGCTCCAGAATAAAATTCCATAATTCCTTAGTATGTAGCAAAATGCATGTTATAAAATAAAATTATGAAATTAAACAAAAATAAAATTTTAATATTTTTATTATTGACCTTGCAGATGGCCCAAGGAGAATGGTGTCCAAATCTGCATATAACAATAAAGCAAACAGGACAATGCTTTTATTCATTCTTTGGTGTTTTAGGTGTAGATCCATGAGAGATCTTGGTTTGTAAACTGTGGATTTGTATAGAAAGACAGAAGGAAAAATTTTCGTTTTTATATAGTAGATAGTAGAGATAGAAAAGAAAAAATGGTATATAAGCTAAATCCTTTTCTAATTCTGTACCTGACCTCTAGAGGGCGAATGCTATACAAAAATAGTTTTTTAATTAATTAAAAATGAACAGTAATTTCGATTTCAAATTTTTTTAGTTGCCTCCGCCGTGTTTTAATACGCTCGTATGTAAAATTTCCCGATCTTGGCTTGTAAACTGTGGATTTGTATAGAAAGTCAAAAGTACAGAAGGAGACATTTTTGCTTTTATATAGTAGAAGATAGCTGGAGTACCCGGCGTTGCCCGGGATTTTAAGAATGTTTGTTTACACATCATCCTCCAACAAACCTCTCCTTAGGCAGGCCTCACGAAAAGTGTGACAAACTTCCCCATGCACAGACCTAAGGTCTTCGAAGGAAGTAGGACCTGTAACGGTGTACAGCAAACTTCGGAGATAGAAGCATTAAAAATGTGTCGGATGTACAGTGTAAACACGGCCAAGAGCTTCTGTTGCTTTGATACCAGGATGACTGTGTACTTCCTGGTTGCTGGATCGCAATATGAAATACACAGCAACTACTTCCAGTTCCTTGTGCAGCTGTTTCCAGCATTCAGGGTCTCCACAGTGTATAAGATTCATCCAATCGGTTTTACCCTTCAGGGGCTGACAAAGGAATTAACCGAAAGTAGACTCTGTGCGGTCCAGCAACCAATAAACCAAACAGGACAATGCTTTTATTCTTCTTTGGTGTTTTAGGTGTAGAACCATGAGAGATCTTGGCTTGTAAACTGTGGATTTGTATAGAAAGACAGAAGGACAAATTTTCGCTTTTATATAGTAGATGATAATTCTCCAAAAACTATAATTTTGGGGACATTTTTGAAAAAAAAATGTAAAACTTGTTTGTTTAAGCAGGACCTAATGTTCATAGTGTAAACCTGCCAATCCGATAAACAGTGCCTGCGTGGATCAGATTTCTCTGTAGTTGTGGCAAAACAATGCACAGTAAGGGGTATATTTACTAAAGTGAGAGTTTTTATAAGTGGAGATGTTGCCCATAGCAACCAATCAGATACTACTTAACATTTAACTAGCACCTTCTTAAAAGCTAGAATCTAATTGGTTGCTATGGGCAACATCTCCACTTCTAAAAACTCTCACTTTAGTAAATATACCACTAAAGAGTCTTGCTGGGGATAATACATGTGTGGGGGGGAAGGGGATGCCTTAGTGGTGTGTTAGAGGCTGAGGGCCTGGATATAGCATGCATGTTTTGTGTACATTCGGTCTGATGCACACGTGAATGTTAATGCTCATTGTGGCTGTTGTGACTAATTTAGCCGTTGTTAGGCTTGTATCCTAAAACACATCAATTTGCGTGATAAATAGTGTAGTGACTGGTAGGCAGGGGTTAACGTGGGCAGAGACGGGGTGGAACTGAGTTCCGTCACCTCTAATGGTAGGTGGAACTAGTTCCACCTCCACTAAGTCCCTGCACAGAAGTCCCACAGACAGAGAGACACTCACTGTCTGCCTAGGGAGGCTCAATTTCTTCAGAGAAACCAGCATATACAGTAGGTAATCGAGCGAAGGCAATAGATAGGTGTTGCAAAAAAACATTGGGCATCCAAGTGACATAGACTAGTTTGTAGGGACCCCATAAAAAAACCTCAGAGGCACGGCAGAATAATATCACTGATGATGTATAACATTTTTTTTAAGTGATCTAACATTGCAGTCTCAGCTGATTGCAGGAGTGCTAAAAAAGCATCTAAAATGTATTTCACACTGTCATAGCCCCCAAAGTGTGTGTTTGTGTGTGTGATTTGGCCTGTCAAGACTATCGTGGCAGGGGGGTGGGGAGTAGGCGGTGGGAGAGGTGAGTTCCACCACCTCTCCAGGACCACTTTAAGCCCTGCGTGCAGGGTCTACAGGAGTTCGGATAGGGGAGAAGTTGGGATGTGAAAGGGGAGGAGTTAGGACTACAGAGGGGAGGAGTCAGGATTAATTGCAAACCTGCTCCCACTAAAAGAAAAGTCTACATCTGCACCTGGACAGACAGAGGTGACACAGAGGGGAGAGACAGTGAGGGAGGAGCATAGAGTTAGGATGACAGCTGGAAGGCTTTAATAAAGAAGAGGGTTTTGACAGCTTGTTTGAAGCTTTGAAGAGAAGTTTATTATTAATATTATTTCAGCTCAGGGCTACCTCTACTGTGTAGGTGACGCGTATATTTTAAGAACACACAGACCCTGACAGTACTTCATATATATATATATATATATATATATATATATATATATATATATATATTCAGGGTGTGCAGTCTGAGGTCCATTTCCTATATGAATCCAATCAGTGCATTGCTTTGCACACCTGGAAAGCCTGAGACACTTTCCACTCAGACTAGCACCCCTACTACATTGGGTTAGAGTATGGAGTCTGGCATAGTAATATGCACACCAGCAGGGGCTGGCTGGCAACTTTAAGCCTGGGGGGCAAACAAAAGCATATGGCCCTTGATTTTCTACCAAATAAATGCGACGGAAAAAATAGCATAATACATTTCTCAGAGGCATGATGTATCTAATGTGGGTGTGGTTTATATAGCCATAGAAAATACTTGTTATATCAAAGAGCTATAAACAAATACATAACCTACCAGCAACATCTGACAAAACAGAAACTATACTAGTGTTCTCTCTTCTGTACAGAGATCATAACAGTGACCTCTATAGAATAATTAGACATAACACCAGATCCACAATCTGGCCGCCTCTCCTTGCTCATTAAAAATTTGCTCCCTTTTAAATTAGACCCCAAGATAACACACACACATACACATGCACGCACACACTTCCCTCATTAAACATAATACACTGGATTAAACACACACACACACTTAAAAATAATGCCACAGATACCCTCTCATTAGGCATCTTACCCAAAATATGACTCCCCTTTTTAATTAAAACTCATGGACCAAATCTATTCTCCTACCTCCCTCGTTGCAAATAGTGCAAGCAGGCTGCTACTACTATGAACTGAATACAGTCTATTTGATTAATCAAATCACGGAGGGCCGCTGTGTTTGTTATACTGGATATCTATCCACTATAGATTCAGAGGTCCTACATTCCCAGGGGTCATTGGAGTGCCCAGCTATGTGACTATTGTGTGTGTTTATATATATATACAGGTTGAGTCTCCCATATCCAAATATTCCGAAATACGGAATATTCCGAATTACGGAATAATTTTGGCATGACTGAGATAATAAAACCTTTGATTTTTGATGGTTCAATGTACACAAACTTTGTCTAAGGCACAAATTATTAAAAATATGGTATAAAATTACCTTCAGGCTGTGTGTATAGGGTGTAAATGAAAGAGAAATGTATTTCATGTATGTACACAAACTTTGCTTGAGCCACAAAATTATTGAAAATATTGTATAAAATGAGCTGCAGGCTGTGTGTATAAGGTGCATATAACACATATATGCATTCTGTGAGTATATTGGGGTCCCATTCCCAAGATATTTCATTATGGTATGCAATTATTCCAAAATACGGAATATTCCGTTATCCAAAATACCCCTGGTCCCAAGCATTTTGGATATGGGAGACTCAACCTGTATATATATATATAATATCACAGCATAGGCTCGGCACTCGTCCTCCGGTGATAAGCAAGGGTGCCCTCCGCAATAATATAAGATAACAGCACACAAAGGCAGCGGCACTCCAAAAACCTCAAGTAAACTTATAGAGGTTTACATGGCCCAGCTTTGTGTGCTGGTATATATATATATATATATATATATATATATATATATATATATATATATATATATGAAGTCCTTTGCCCGGCACTCCTATTAAATATATAGATGCTGGGTGCTCCTTCCAACAGTCATAAGACTGTAACAATATCCGTAGCAAAAATTAGAAAGGCACTCCCAGACGTATATGTAAATAAACCATCAACACTGCATGTGTATGCCAACGTTTCAGAGGATTTTAACCTCTTTTATCAAGACATCATGATGTCTTGATAAAAGAGGTTAAAATCCTCTGAAACGTTGGCATACACATGCTGTGTTGATGGTTTATTTACATATACGTCTGAGAGTGCCTTTCTAATTTTTGCTACGGATATATATATATATATATATATATATATATCTGGAAGTGGAATTGGGAAAAGGCATGCGCCTGATAGTGTAGTATTTAAAACAAGAAAACGTGCTCAAAATATAATGTGCGTACCAAATAATAAATCTTTAAAGCTTATCTGTGATTTCTTCACTGGGGTTCCATATGGTGAAGTATGTATGGTCCTCCAACAGGTCAGGAAAACCTTAATAGGGGGGGCTCAAACCGAGCCAGATAGAATGCAAATATAGTGTAGTATTTTTGTTTACACAGCACATCTAGTTAATTATATATATATATTGCGTACCAGAAGAAAACTTGAACATCTGCATGTAATACTCTGATATCTCTTCTCTAGGATCCCATGGAGGCCCTCATAATCCGCACACGGGTGGATAGGGTTAGCCTCAAACAAGCAAAGAATGACCCTTATCACAAGTGAGCTTTTTCACAAACAAAGGGGTCTATTAATCACATTTACAGGGATACAGAGTATAACAGGGGTTAACAAAAACATAAAAGTTAGAAATGGTATAATGCTTATCTGCAATATATTCAGCAGAGTGGAGAGGTACTGGAGCAAGGGACCTCTCCACTCTACTGAATATTTTGCAGATAAGCATTTTACCATTTCTAACTTTTATGTTTTGTTGTTAACCCCTGTTATACTCTGTATCCCTGTAAATTCGATTAAAAGACCCCTTTGTTTGTGAAAAAGCTCACTTGTGATAAGGGTCATTCTTTGCTTATTTGAGGCTAACCCTATCCACCTGTGTGCGGATTATGAGGGCCTCCATGGGATCCTAGAGAAGAGATATCAGAGTATTACATGCAGATGTTCAAGTTTTCTTCTGGTACGCAATATATATATATAATTAACTAGATGTGCTGTGTAAACAAAAATACTACACTATATTTGCATTCTATCTGGCTCGGTTTGAGCCCCCCCTATTAAGGTTTTCCTGACCTGTTGGAGGACCATACATACTTCACCATATGGAACCCCAGTGAAGAAATCACAGATAAGCTTTAAAGATTTATTATTTGGTACGCACATTATATTTTGAGCACGTGTTTTCTTGTTTTAAATACTACACTATCAGGCGCATGCCTTTTCCCAATTCCACTTCCAGATCCTATTTATCCTGACTGCCGTTCAGGAACCTGGGAAGACTGCTGCCACCTCCACCAGAGGGATAAAAGTGTCATACGTGTTAGCACTACACAAACTGTACTTTGTTCTAAAATACACTTATTGCACAAACAGTGCAATACACTTCTAAAGATGTTAACCAGTGCGCCGGTCTATACACCTCCTACAAAATATATATATATATATATATATATATATATAATATATATATATAGTAAAGATAGTATTATATTCATATCAAAATCTTCATCAAAATAACCCTGACAAAGGTTTTGATATAAAGCGACACATTGAATATAGGTGGTCATGTGTGACCTCAATATTACCTATTAACTGAGAGTATTGCCATCTCTGCTTTAACTATATATTAATTTGTGCAGTGCATCGGTGAGGCTGCTTTGTGTATCCTGGAGCGGCGAGTTCTCCTCTTTGTTTATATACTGTATATCTCTCTCTATATACATAAAACTACCTATGTACCTCCTCTAAGAATGGAAAACATTCAAGGGTGTGAATCTATAGATACAGAAATGGACGGGATCAGCACTCTTTGGATTTCATGAAAAGGAAATATTATAAAAAGCTGACACCAAGTGTTTTTTTATATATCCTTTTCATGAAATCCAGTGAGTGCACATCGTGCTTCTTCTTTGACTATAGTTGCCCACGCTAGTACAGTATGTTAAACATTGCATGTAATAAATGCCCCCCCATCCCTTCCCCTATATATATTTCATAATTTTGTACCCTATACACCCCTTCCCTTATATATATTATATAACACTGTATACGCTTTTATATATTTGGTGCTAATCTCTCACACCACATCCCCTCCTTACCCTTATATATTTTATATCTATAATCTTCCTTCACTTCTATATTTTATACTCACCACCTCCCATTTCTTAAATGTTTTTTTGATCATCACCCCCCTATATATTTTAAGTACTCGTTTAACTTACACTTTGCTGGGGGAGGATTGTCAAAGATGACAAGTTCTCTGCACAACAGTGGACATTTTTTCTTCCACACGCAGGACTCAGGAGGTGGATCGATAAAGGAGGAAGCCGGGGACTCGCGCGCCACCCTGACTCGTCGCAGAGGGGTCACAGAATAGAGGGAGGAGGAGGTGATTGGGTAGGAGAACTTGGTGGGTGGGGATCACTAGATGCCGGAGCCAGGAGCTAGCATCGGAGCGGAGCAAAGCAAAAGCCATGGGAGGAGCTGCTGCTGCAGTCAGGTATGCGCAGCAGCCCTCCCGCGGCCATTGATTGTACCTTAGGTACAAATTCAGCAGCCCCTTACCGCTTCCCGATTGGAGCTCAGATGAGCTTCCATCGCGGTAGCCATCATTAAGCCCGGCAGCAGCATGAGCCAGTCCACAGGGGGGGAGCATGTGACAGGTGGCCGGGACACAGAGAGAGGAAGCTCCCCGGCCGCTCTCACTGTATGAATAATAAAATGGAGCTGTCGGGGAGCATATCCTCTCTGTCTCCCGGCCACCGGGCGTGATGCGGTGTGCGGCTGCAGCCTGCCAGCGGCCCCTAACTTTAAAATTGGAGCGGCCCGGGGGGCATGTGTCACCCTGCCCCCCGGCCCAGCCCGCCACTGCACACCAGTCAGAGGCACAATATAGGTAAGTCCTGCTAATATTTAGACTGTGTAGTGCAGCTTTGGTTCATTTTTGGGGTGTGGGTCCCCCTGGATTGCTTTGGTTGATCTGCTTCAAGGCACCGCAGTATAACACATTTTTCTTTCAACACATTTTAACGCTTCACTGTCTGTTTTTTATATATGTATTTAATTTTTATTCTTTATATGCAGCTGCGGCTGCTCTTAACTATTTCCTTTACACTTTTCTTATTATAGCGGTGCCCTGGGGCGGCTAAGCTGGGCTAGTTTGGGGGTGTCCTGCGCTCTGGATTTTGAATCCTAGTATGTTAGGGATCTACCCCACAGAGGTTACCTGGATGTGGTGGGTAGGCCCATCATCTTGGCCAAGATTATGCCAAAAACCTCTATTTACTGCAAAAATTTATTTATTTATATACAATCAGTTAATTTGGAGTTGTGCTCTTGTATTCCCTTTTGTGTATATAGTATTTCATATGGGACAGATAAATTACTATAGTAAGGTCAGGAAACAGAACAGCTTTATCAGTGTAACTTCTAATACACTCATTGTTTCATCAAACTCTAATTTTATGTGTCATTCATCATCATGATTATATAAATAATAATCTCCGTGATAGATAGATTAGATAGATAGATAGATAGATAGATAGATAGATAGATAGATAGAGATAGATACTGTACATAGGGCCTGATACAGCAGCATATGCAATTGCAATTACGTACGCAGATCGATCTATTGTTAAACACTGCACATGCGTTTGCACCATACTGTGCATGCACTGTGACTGCACCACGTTTATGGAGTGTTTGGGGGTGGAGACGGGGGAGTGGCTGGGAAAACACAGGCGTGTCTGTCCATTTGTACAATGTTTCATGGGCGTGCATAAATTAGCCGCTACGATTGCATACACAGCTTAAGTACTCACTGCGTGCGATGAGACTTGCAATTTCTGAGGCTGGTCAGACCTGGTGTAAATTTTACGTGACGGGCCGATGTGCGTATATGGTACAGATGTATACGCAGCAGTGCGAGGTAGTACGGATGTGAGACAGCAGCAGTGGGTGTCTCTATGCCAGATGAGCTGTGGCAGATATTAGTATACATTCGCAGTTGCGTTCCGTACAAATTCGCAGCTGCGTACTCAGTAGCGATCCTTACTGAATCAGACTCATAGATAGATAGATTAGAGAGAGATGATAGATACGAGATAGATAGATAGATAGATAGATGATAGATAGATAGATACGAGATAGATAGATAGATAGATAGATAGATAGATAGATAGATAGATAGATAGATAGATATGAGATAGATATGAGATAGATAGATAGATAGATAGATAGATAGATAGATAGATAGATAGATAGATAGATATGAGATAGATAGACAGATAGATTAGAGAGAGATGATAGATAGATAGATAGATAGATAGATAGATAGATAGATAGAGAGAGAGAGAGAGAGAGAGAGAGAGAGAGAGAGAGAGAGAGAGAGAGAGAGAGGGGAATGTGCTATTGGTTCTGGCAAGGAATCTGTTTTCCATCAGAAAAATAAAATATAATATAATACTTGATTTCATATGTTACGTGATTGGAGATACGAGATTAGGAGAACTTGGACAGTGGTAGACGGCTTTATGTACAGCACTGTGGTGGAGTCATTGTATCTGGGGTGTTTGCTTTTACATGTTGCACAATTTTTAGTTGAAAATTAGTTATTTTTGGAGCTGTTGTGTTTTTGCTCAGTTGCATTTAGCTTTATACAGTTAAGTCACCCATTTGTTTTATTATTCCCTTTTGTTAACTTAACTTAATCCTAAACCTAGAAATAAACACACTGACACATGAATATGGAATTCAAAGAGGTCACAGCCAGAATTTATTGATCAAATTGAAATTCTAGAATAGGTGGCAAGAAGAAAGCAGAGCTCCGAGGCCACAGCCCGATGGATACCAATACAAATAAAAAGGGGCTGATCCCCGCCCTGCACAGACTGACCTGGGGCATCCTTCCCTAATTGGCACAGCATTGGTCCCTCCCTTGGAACAATGACCATGTCCCCCCTTTAGGCGGTGACAAACTGGCCGCTCTCAAAGGAAGAATGCTACCACTGGCACTCCTGCGCTAATAATAGGCCGCCCATGAGCACTGCTTCCCGCCAAAGCCCGGTTCGCAGAACCAGGCCCGCCACCAAAACTGTGACCTTCTTAATGAAATTGAAAACTGCAGAGGTCATCGGTCAACCGCTCTAGCCGCGCGCTCGTGAGATGTACCCCGTCGGGCCTATGCAAGCTCTCTGCCCCGTGACATAAACTTGGGTATTGTATGACGCGTCCACCAAACGCTAAATGACAAGCGTGCAATGGCCATATCTGTTCAATACCCACGAACGCGACCAAATCATTGCCTCCCAAGTCTGGCCCCAAACTTCTCCTCTGCTGCCCATGGGGCATCTAGCAGGCACTTACAGTGCATTTCTCGTAATCCTAAGCAATGCCACTTACACACTCACAACCAAAATTGGGCATGTAACTCCAAAGGGTGCTGGCTAGCCCAGTAAATATAGGAATTTTCCCACACCCGACAGTTAGCACTCACAGACAACCCTGTCCGAAAGTTCACCTAGACAGAATTGGCATTTATACAGACAGATATTGGTATTTAATACAAACAGAAATTGCTATGTATAATAACAACAATAATCTAACCACAAGGAAAGGGAAACAAATAGTTGGGTGACCCATCTGAAGATGAAAAACAGCAAAACCTCCTTGAGGGCAAAAGCTGAAAATCCTTTCAGAATCCCTAGCGGCAGTAGGCATAAGGCCCCTGGGTTTCCCAACAAACTCGCAAGGAGCGCAACTACTTAATGCTACTTGTTTTAAATACGACTTCCACCGCCCTAGCTATAATATAATTCTGAAACACCCTCGTAAACTACGACCTGGACAAAAGGGAGTTAGATTAACATGGATAACCACTGCCCGCCACCTGGAGGGCAAACCCTATTAAAGTACCCCAAAGAGCAACTGGCCAAATCACTGGATATGCATGCATCTGAATAGAAATCCTTCGCTCCCTGCCAGTTAATCTGTCTTAGACCCATCTATTCAGCACAAGCTCAATACCGGTTTGATAACCACCTTAATTTAACATTAAACCTGATAGCGCAGAAATCTTAGTAGCAGCAACTAGCTCACCCATTCTAAAAGCCCTAAAGTAAGCTAATGAAAATGCTAACCAAAAAGGGGGGGGGGGGGGGGAAGGCGCCTAGCACTTGACCGAAGCCACTCCTTTACTGGCCCAATCAAATCCTGTAATAGGGCTGCGTTGATGGGGCTCCGCGCAACGCCTTTGTTAGGACGCTCCCTTGCCCACCCTATTAAATACCTTTGTTAATACTCTCTTGCCCACCCTATTAAATGCCTTGTTTAATACAAATAATTTGTCAGGATCCGCCAAACGTGCAACTTGGAAAATTATACTGGGTAACGCTGGAGACAAGCCGCCTTGGAACGACCCCTGTCATAGCAGCTACAGACAAACTCTGCCATACAATCATTAACCATCTGAAACCGCCCGCTCTTGGAAGCTAAACACCTTGCCAATCGCACAAAACTAGCGTGTAGGTCTTAATGTACTTGGTGCCCATGACTTCCGTGCTAGTCCCTGGATGCCGGCGTGACGATCCGCCAGGCATGGAAGGGGAAGGAGAAACCATGTAAATTAGCAGGAGGCGCGAGCGAATGAAACATGTCCTACTGAACGATATAAGATGTCCACTATCTTGGTAGCAACGCCCGAAAAATGCCGTGCCCTAAACTCAATATTCCTTAAACACATAGATGCCTAACCACTGCGAGGCCGGATCCAAGTCCATCCTAGATTAGAGCCTTCTTATACCACACCTAAGTTATCACCAAACAGGATTTGCCTAATGCAAGGCTTGCTGGACCGCAGTTCGACCGCCACTACAATTGAAAAATTCTCAAGAATAAGGATGTTCCTGTCTAGGCCCTGAACCCCACAGGAAACCGGCCAAGGCTCCGTGCCACACTCCCCTTCAAATGCACCACTTAATGAACAGGATGCATACGTAACGGTCTAAGTTCGGACTTGGCTACGGGTGACGTGTGCAGAGCTGTACTCCGTTGAATTTGCGCATAAAAAACAAACAAATGCGCAGCATGTCCACTCCGCTCCAGAGGGACACATATGAGGTGACGAGGCTTCCTAACCCCTGCTGTGGCTCCTTCTAGCCGTCTACTGAAAAACCGACCCCTATGTATGACTCTAAATGCCAAACTGAGGGGGCCCGATAGCGACTGCAACTGTACTAGCGAAACTTTTTTTTTTTTTTTTGCCAAAATGAAATGCTTCTAGCAACTCCCCCAAAACGCCACGACTTCGCCATAGGCAAGTGGCATAATCCTATCAAGGCATCGATTTCTATCCGCAAATAAGATAATGCGCATAACTGAACCTTCTTACCTGTCACAAGCCATCGGGGCTCCCATAACGACTAAACTAAGGAAATTAATTGAATACTGGCAAACTCTGGTATCTACTAGCCCCATAACATGAAAACATCCAGGTAGCGGGACACCACAGTATGTCCCAATACACGCATGGACAACTACTGCAAAAAGTAACTAAAACCTTCAACTAAAGTACACGAAATGAAAAAGCCAATCGGCCGCCATGTATAAACAGTCATCTTAACCACAAGGCCATAAGGGCTTTCCCTCTGTGTAACGTAATTGAGCCCTGCAACTCCAAACTAGGGATGTGCAGGCTCGGATAGGTTCGAGTTTGCACGTGGAGTTCGGATTTTTCCCTCCAAAAAAACGGAACTCAGAACGAGGCAAAACGTCATCTTACATGGACGAACATCATCATTCCTGGTCTTTTGTCCAGGAATGATGATGTTCGTCCATGTAAGATGACGTTTTGCCTCGTTCTGAGTTCCGTTTTTTTGGAGGGAAAAATCCGAACTCCACGTGCAAACTCGAACCTATCCGAGCCTGCACATCCCTACTCCAAACCCTCAAATATTTAAAGGACTCGGGGTGAAATGGGCAGCAGTCAAAAAGCAGATGCGATATCTGCCTTAGCTAGTAGAGCCCTCCCCCCGTTTGTTAAATGGCGCAGTGATCTGACAGATATTTTGTGTGATTGCCGAACCCTTCCATTTATGTAAGAGACTCTGTAACAACCCCAATTTACCCAATTCCTTCTACGACACCCCCTTGAAGGCGGTGCACCTAAACCGTACCAAAAGTGGGTGGAGCAAAAGGGGCCACGCATGGGCCCCCACCCGACTTCCGCTTTCAGATTCCTCTCAGAAACCACGGATATTCCTGTGTCAAAGATAAATGCAAACCCACGCCAAAAACCCCAAAATTAATCAATGACGGTGCTTTTCTGAACACCTCTGCGCTGCTGCTGCAATATGCTCCTTGACCCTGTGCGGCAGACCAACGCGCACACCTTGGCTGGATGAATGCTCCCACAGAGCATGCAGATATGTCTGTATCCACAGCCTGCCCCATATGACCCTGCGTGTTATTACACGCGTAGCACTACCAGCGGCTGATGCCCACAGATCTGGGCAGGCCAGAAAGGGCTGCTTCCGACCAACCGAGGATTCCGCAGGCAAGCTAGGCAGTTGGTCGAGCAAACCAAACCTCAACATCCTTGAAACCTAATTGAAAACACTGCCTGTCCCTCCTGTTGTGTCTGGACTCAAGGTAGCACGCCGCAAAAAACATAACATACCCGAAGGCCCCCGCCATTACTCCTGCTGACTTAGCCTGAACTAAACCTACATGCGTCAGCCGTTATCACAAACATATCCACAAATTTACTCTTCACTAACCGCTCCCTACTTTAAAACTTTAAATCTTTAAGGATAGCCGTATTCGCTCAGTGAACCATAACCCGCGCTTCATCCGGTACCTCAATTGCTGACACTGTGTTAAATCTCTAAGGGCACCCTTGCTACCCATTAAATTTGCACTAAGTAACGCGGATTTACAAATGAACTGGAAGAATCGCTAGAATCATCAGTGGAAGGGGAATGTGTGCTGCGCAAATGGGTTAACACCATGCTCACCTGATCCTGACGTGGAAGGCCCAGCCACTGGCTCCTCTGTGTTCGCCAACAGTCCCTCGCTGCGCGGTGCGCCCACCACGACTTGATTCGACATCAGCACCATCTGTCCGCTGAACTTCGACAATGGTCCTAGACGCTCAAAAAACTGTGACCTGGGGGCTCGAAAAAATATCCGGTGAAACCCACACAACAAAGTCCCTCCGCAGAAGAAAGAGCAGGAGATGCTGTAGCCAGCGGGGGTACGGGATCAGGTTTTGGGGGGAGGGGTGTGAGGAGGGGGTGGAAACATGTATGGGTTCAGGAAAACAGCTGTAGTGGCATGCGGCTGGATGGGCATAGCTATTGCGCCTTGTAGTGAGGCGCCAATCCCTGGGAGAAAAGGGGGGGGGCCGCGTTAGCGGTGGAGGGGGCGAACTGGAGGAGAGTGGGGGGCAGTGGCTGGCAGTGCATAAGCGGGGCGGATGATAAGGGGCTGAAAAATGCATTGGGCTTATGTGCAGCATCCCGGTGGCAGGGAAATAAGGGGGAGGGGGCAGCCCGGCGGCGCGTCATTGTAGGCTTGAATGGGGCAGGATTATTGTGCTGTGCACCAGCCACCCCTAAATGCAAGGGGGGGTGTAACCCCCACCCCAGGGTGCGGGGGGGGAAAGGGGACAAGTTGGTGGGTGGCGCGCTAGGGGACACCGCACCAAGGGGGTCTCTGGTGCTGGCAGAGCAGGGGGGAGGCTGTGCAGGGAGGTGCCCCCCTGTTTTTAAGTAGTGGGGGCATGGGGGGGTCGGAGGGGTGCGGCAGAGCACCATGCGGCGCCTGGCTGCACAAGATGGCCACCGCAACCCTGTGGGTGGAGCTAGCCACCGGTGCAGGGAGCGGGATGGCCGCACTTAGCGTGAGGGGAGACGGGGAGTGGGGGCCGTCTAGCTAATATCGCTGCCGCTTGAGAGCAGGCGGCCGCGGGGAAGGGGTGGTCGATGTGGGGGTCGGCAATCGAGAGCCGGCAGCGGGAGTGCAGGCAGGTGGAGCCTTGCGCCTGAGCGGACCATGGCCCTCGCGTGGCTGGGGAAGCAGCCACGGAGGTGAGAGGCCTGGCAGCCAGGGGCTGGGGGGGGGGACACACGGGGTCTGTGTACCTGGAAATGACAGGGAGGGAGGGCACTGGCAGGTAACAGGGACTATATGGAAACACAAGCAGGGGAAGGGGGAAGAAAAGTATGGAACATGTGCAGAAAGGAAAGGACAGGGGGGAAATTAGAAATAGGAAGGTAGTAAAAGATAAAATTAACAGGAGACAGAGAGGGTGATAGACCAGGGGAAATAAATGGGGTGTGAAATGTGAAAGAAGAAGAGAAAGACAGACAAATAAAATACAATACATATGCCACTTAGCCAGCCTGGTTGAAATAAACTGGAAAGAGGAAGATGGCTCCCCTCACCAAGGCTATTTATATGGAACCTCTAAGCCCTCCCTTAAATCCTACCATAGGCTTATACTCCTCAAGTGATGAATACTAACCACATCCCCCTCCAGCTTTTAACCCTTAACTTACCTAACAAAATTACATATCAAACAGGGTGCTTATCTATCCTCAAACTTATTCAAGTATTCGGATGCATTTGTACAGTTTTGTTTCCATATCAGCAAATTATACAAAATGTATCCTTGTCTTTTTCTTTTTATTCTAGAGACAAAGTTCTGGAGCAACAAGTGCAAAGGACAAGAAATCAGATGGGAATGGTAAGATTGCGATGTGTGTGCCACCATCTACGGTACTATGGCGTCTGAAAACAATGTGCAAGAACTGTATCATAGAAAAGAGTCTTTGTTTTATTGTGGCCTGCAGCAAAGGTATATAGTAACCTGTCAGGGGCAAGTGTTGTATATCTCTCAGGGTCTTCCCACCATGGCTGACTATAGGGTAAGGACAGTGAGGTTTTCCCTAGTGACACTCTATAAATACTCTAGTAATGTACAAAGCTGTAGTGGCCACTCCCCTACCAACAAGGCCACGCCCTTACACATGAGGTCATTCCCCCTTACCGACACGCGGCTTAGCAGCACGCACTACAGTACTGCCCGCAGCGGGTGAAACCCAGGGGAGAGACGCCACTGGCATCCAGCGTCTTTTCATGCGACTTTTTACCTTCAAATGTGTCTTATTCCCACAATTTGTCTTAAAAGCGAAATGCTACATTCAAATGTCAGCGGCTGTGACACTGTAACGTAGCGTTTTGCATGCAGATCCATCTGCGGTTGCACACAGAACATAACCATTGCGTATACAATTTAAATCAACAGAAGCTGCTTATGCACCACTGTGCGATAAGACATATTTGAAGGTGAAAACTTAGAGTTGCATGAAAATACGCTCGGCGCTACCGAGTCACTCCACGGCATTGCGCGACTAGAAGGGCTGTTTAATGCGCAAGTAGGCTAGATGAATGTGTATACATCTGTAAATTACCGTGGCTAACTGAATTCCCCCCTTAGTGTCCTATGGCCGCGATTCAATTCAGCGAGCTGTTACAGATATGTCCTCCTTCATCTTTGCCGCTTGTGTGGAAAATCACGCCACGCATGTTGCGAGTCGTGCACCCGCGAATGGATACATGATCTGCATTCGCGCCCGTGATTCCATAGGACTGAATGGTGTGACCGCAGCGCGTGGCATGGAGTAGCGTGTATGGTCATGTACAGTAGTCAGGTCATGTTGGGGTGTAGTGCCCTATGTCTGTATATAGTGTAATAGATGTGTATTATGGTCATGTACAGTGGTCAGGTCATGTTGGGGGTGTAGTGTCCTATGTCTGTATACAGTGTAATAGATGTGTATTATGGTCATGAACAGTGGTCAGGACATGTTCGGGGTGTAGTGTCCTATGTCTGTATATAGTGTAATAGATGTGTATTATGGTCATGTACAGTGGTCAGGTCATGTTGGGGGTGTAGTGTCCTATGTCTGTATATAGTGTAATAGATGTGTATTATGGTCATGTACAGTGGTCAGGTCATGTTGGGGTGTAGTGCCCTATGTCTGTATACAGTGTAATAGATGTGTATTATGGTCATGTACAGTGGTCAGGTCATGTTGGGGGAGTAGTGTCCTATGTCTGAATACAGTGTAATAGATGTGTATTATGGTCATGTACAGTGGTCAGGACATGTTCGGGGTGTAGTGTCCAATATCTGTATACAGTGTAATAGATGTGTATTATGATCATGTACAGCGGTCAGGTCATGTTGGGGGTGTAGTGACCTATGTCTGTATACAGTGTAATAGATGTGTATTCTGATCATGTACATGGTCATTGTGTAATAGATGTGTATTATGATCATGTACAGTGGTCAGGTCATGTTGGGGGTGTAGTGCCCTATGTCTGTATACAGTGTAATAGATGTGTATTATGATCATGTACAGTGGTCAGGTCATGTTGGGGGTGTAGTGTCCTATGTCTGTATACAGTGTAATAGATGTGTATTATGGTCATGTACAGTGGTCAGGTCATGTTGGGGGTGTAGTGTCCTATGTCTGTATACAGTGTAATAGATGTGTATTATGGTCATGTACAGTGGTCAGGACATGTTCGGGGTGTAGTGTCCTATATCTGTATACAGTGTAATAGATGTGTATTATGATCATGTACAGCGGTCAGGTCATGTTGGGGGTGTAGTGACCTATGTCTGTATACAGTGTAATAGATGTGTATTATGGTCATGTACAGCGGTCAGGTCATGTTGGGGGTGTAGTGTCCTATGTCTGTATAGAGTGTAATAGATGTGTATTATGATCATGTACAGTGGTCAGGTCATGTTGGGGGTGTAGTGTCCTATGTCTGTATACAGTGTAATAGATGTGTATTATGATCATGTACAGTGGTCAGGTCATGTTGGGGGTGTAGTGTCCTATGTCTGTATAGTGTGTAATAGATGTGTATTATGGTCTGGAACAGTGGTCAGGTCATGTTGGGGGTGTAGTGTCCTATGTCTGTATAGTGTGTAATAGATGTGTATTATGGTCATGTACAGTGGTCAGGTCATGTTGGGGGTGTAGAGTCCTATGTCTGTATACAGTGTAATAGAATTGTATTATGATCATGTACAGTGGTTAGGTCATGTTGGGGGTGTAGTGTCCTATGTCTGTATACAGTGTAATAGAATTGTATTATTATCATGTACAGTGATCAGGTCATGTTGGGGGTGTAGTGTCCTATGTCTCTGTATACAGTGTAATAGAATTGTATTATTATCATGTACAGTGGTCAGGTCATGTTGAGGGTGTAGTGTCTTATGTCTGTATACAGTGTAATAGATGTGTATTATGGTCATGTACAGTGGTCAGGTCATGTTGGGGGTGTACGGTCCTATGTCTGTATACAGTGTAATAGATGTGTATTATGGTCATGTACAGTGGTCAGGTCATGTTGGGGTGTAGTGTCCTATGTCTGTATACAGTGTAATAGATGTGTATTATGATCATGTACAGTGGTCAGGTCATGTTGGGGGTGTAGGGTCCTATGTCTGTATACAGTGTAATAGATGTGTATTCTGATCATGTACATGGTCATTGTGTAATAGATGTGTATTATGATCGTGTACAGTGGTCAGGTCATGTTGGGGGTGTAGTGCCCTATGTCTGTATACAGTGTAATAGATGTGTATTATGATCATGTACAGTGGTCAGGTCATGTTGGGGGTGTAGTGTCCTATGTCTGTATACAGTGTAATAGATGTGTATTATGGTCATGTACAGCGGTCAGGTCATGTTGGGGGTGTAGTGTCCTATGTCTGTATACAGTGTAATAGATGTGTATTATGATCATGTACAGCGGTCAGGTCATGTTGGGGATGTAGTGTCCTATGTCTGTATAGAGTGTAATAGATGTGTATTATGGTCATGTACAGCGGTCAGGTCATGTTGGGGGTGTAGGGTCCTATGTCTGTATACAGTGTAATAGATGTGTATTATGGTCATGTACAGCGGTCAGGTCATGTTGGGGGTGTAGGGTCCTATGTCTGTATACAGTGTAATAGATCTGTATTATGGTCATGTACAGCGGTCAGGTCATGTTGGGGGTGTAGTGTCCTATGTCTGTATACAGTGTAATAGATGTGTATTATGATCATGTACAGCGGTCAGGTCATGGTTGGGGTGTAGTGTCCTATGTCTGTATACAGTGTAATAGATGTGTATTATGATCATGTACAGTGGTCAGATCATGTTGGGGGTGTAGTGTCCTATGTCTGTATACAGTGTAATAGATGTGTATTATGGTCATGTACAGTGGTCAGGTCATGTTGGGGTGTAGTGTCCTATGTCTGTATATAGTGTAATAGATGTGTATTATGATCATGTACAGTGGTCAGGTCATGTTGGGGTGTAGTGTCCTATGTCTGTATATAGTGTAATAGATGTGTATTATAGTCATGTACAGTGGTCAGGTCATGTTGGGGGTGTAGTGTCCTATGTCTGTATACAGTGTAATAGATGTGTATTATGATCATGTACAGTGGTCAGGTCATGTTGGGGGTGTAGTGTCCTATGTCTGTATAGTGTGTAATAGATGTGTATTATGATCATGTACAGTGGTCAGGTCATGTTGGGGTGTAGTGTCCTATGTCTGTATACAGAGTAATAGATTTGTATTATGATCATGTACAGCGGTCAGGTCATGTTGGGGGTGTAGTGTCCTATGTCTGTATAGTGTGTAATAGATGTGTATTATGGTCATGTACAGTGGTCATGTCATGTTGGGGGTGTAGTGTCCTATATCTGTATACAGTGTAATAGATGTGTATTATGATCATGTACATGGTCATTGTGTAATAGATGTGTATTATGATCATGTACAGTGGTCAGGTCATGTTGGGGGTGTAGTGTCCTATATCTGTATACAGTGTAATAGATGTGTATTATGGTCATGTACAGCGGTCAGGTCATGTTGGGGGTGTAGTGTCCTATGTCTGTATAGAGTGTAATAGATGTGTATTATGATCATGTACAGTGGTCAGGTCATGTTGGGGGTGTAGTGTCCTATGTCTGTATACAGTGTAATAGATGTGTATTATGATCATGTACACTGGTCAGGTTATGTAGGGGGTGTAGTGCCCTATGTCTGTATACAGTGTAATAGATGTGTATTATGATCATGTACAGTGGTCAGGTCATGTTGGGGGTGTAGTGTCCTATGTCTGTATACAGTGTAATAGATGTGTATTATTATCATGTACAGTGGTCAGGTCATGTTGGGGGTGTAGTGCCCTATGTCTGTATACAGTGTAATACATGTGTATTATGATCATGTACAGTGGTCAGGTCATGTTGGGGGTGTAGTGCCCTATGTCTGTATACAGTGTAATAGATGTGTATTATGATCATGTACAGTGGTCAGGTCATGTTGCAGGTGTAGTGTCCTATATCTGTATACAGTGTAATAGATGTGTATTATGATCATGTACAGTGGTCAGGTCATGTTGGGGGTGTAGTGTCCTATGTCTGTATACAGTGCAGTAGATGTGTATTATGGTCATGTACAGTGGTCAGGTCATGTTGGGGGTGTAGTGTCCTATGTCTGTATAGACTGTAATAGATGTGTATTATGAGCATGTACAGTGGTCAGGTCATGTTGGGGGTATAGTGTCCTATGTCTGTATACAGTGTAATAGATGTGTATTCTTGTCATGTACAGTGGTCAGGTCATGTTGGGGGTGTAGTGTCCTATGTCTGTATAGTGTGTAATAGATTTGTATTATGGTCATGTACAGTGGTCAGGTCATGTTGGGGGTGTAGTGTCCTATATCTGTATACAGTGTAATTGATGTGTATTATGATCATGTACATGGTCATTGTGTAATAGATGTGTATTATGATCATGTACAGTGGTCAGGTCATGTTGGGGGTGTAGTGTCCTATGTCTGTATACAGTGTAATAGATGTGTATTATGGTCATGAACAGCGGTCAGGTCATGTTGGGGGTGTAGTGTCCCTTGTCTGTATACAGTGTAATAGATGTGTATTATGATCATGTACAGTGGTCAGGTCATGTTGGGGGTGTAGTGTCCTATGTCTGTATAGAGTGTAATAGATGTGTATTATGGTCATGTACAGTGGTCAGATCATGTTGGGGGTGTAGTGTCCTATGTCTGTATACAGTGTAATAGATGTGTATTATGGTCATGTACAGTGGTCAGGTCATGTTGGGGGTGTAGGGTCCTATGTCTGTATACAGTGTAATAGATGTGTATTATGGTCATGTACAGTGGTAAAGTCATGTTGGGGGTGTAGTGTCCTATGTCTGTAACTCTGTATACAGTGTAATAGATGTGTATTATGGTCATGTACAGTGGTCAGGTCATGTTGGGGGTGTAGTGTCCTATGTCTGTATACAGTGTAATAGATGTGTATTATGATCATGTACAGTGGTCAGGTCATGTTGGGGGTGTAGTGTCCTATGTCTGTATACAGTGTAGTAGATGTGTATTATGGTCAGGGGGTGTAGGGTCCTATGTCTGTATACAGTGTAATAGATGTGTATTATGGTCATGTACAGTGGTCAGGTCATGTTGGGGGTGTAGTGTCCTATGTCTGTATACAGTGCAGTAGATGTGTATTATGGTCATGTACAGTGGTCAGGTCATGTTGGGGGTGTAGTGTCCTATGTCTGTATAGACTGTAATAGATGTGTATTATGAGCATGTACAGTGGTCAGGTCATGTTGGGGGTATAGTGTCCTATGTCTGTATACAGTGTAATAGATGTGTATTCTTGTCATGTACAGTGGTCAGGTCATGTTGGGGGTGTAGTGTCCTATGTCTGTATAGTGTGTAATAGATTTGTATTATGGTCATGTACAGTGGTCAGGTCATGTTGGGGGTGTAGTGTCCTATATCTGTATACAGTGTAATAGATGTGTATTATGATCATGTACATGGTCATTGTGTAATAGATGTGTATTATGATCATGTACAGTGGTCAGGTCATGTTGGGGGTGTAGTGTCCTATGTCTGTATACAGTGTAATAGATGTGTATTATGGTCATGAACAGCGGTCAGGTCATGTTGGGGGTGTAGTGTCCCTTGTCTGTATACAGTGTAATAGATGTGTATTATGATCATGTACAGTGGTCAGGTCATGTTGGGGGTGTAGTGTCCTATGTCTGTATAGAGTGTAATAGATGTGTATTATGGTCATGTACAGTGGTCAGATCATGTTGGGGGTGTAGTGTCCTATGTCTGTATACAGTGTAATAGATGTGTATTATGGTCATGTACAGTGGTCAGGTCATGTTGGGGGTGTAGGGTCCTATGTCTGTATACAGTGTAATAGATGTGTATTATGGTCATGTACAGTGGTCAGGTCATGTTGGGGGTGTAGTGTCCTATGTCTGTAACTCTGTATACAGTGTAATAGATGTGTATTATGGTCATGTACAGTGGTCAGGTCATGTTGGGGGTGTAGTGTCCTATGTCTGTATACAGTGTAATAGATGTGTATTATGATCATGTACAGTGGTCAGGTCATGTTGGGGGTGTAGTGTCCTATGTCTGTATACAGTGTAATAGATGTGTATTATGGTCAGGGGGTGTAGGGTCCTATGTCTGTATACAGTGTAATAGATATGTATTATGGTCATGTACAGTGGTCAGGTCATGTTGGGGTGTAGTGTCCTATGTCTGTATATAGTGTAATAGATGTGTATTATGATCATGTACAGTGGTCAGGTCATGTTGGCAGTGTAGTGCCCTATGTCTGTATACAGTGTAATAGATGTGTATTATGGTCATGTACAGTGGTCAGGTCATGTTGAGGGTGTAGTGTCCTATGTCTGTATACAGTGTAATAGATGTGTATTATGATCATGTACAGTGGTCAGGTCATGTTGGGGTGTAGTGTCCTATGTCTGTATATAGTATAATAGATCTATATTATGATCATGTACAGTGGTCAGGTCATGTTGGGGTGTAGTGTATATAGTGTAATAGATGTGTATTATGGTCATGTACAGTGGTCAGGTCATGTTGGGGTGTAGTGTCCTATGTCTGTATAGGGTGTAATAGATGTGTATTATAATCATGTACAGTAGTCAGGTCATGTTGGGGTGTAGTGTCCTATGTCTGTACAGGGTGTAATAGATGTGTATTATGATCATGTACAGTGGTCAGGTCATGTTGGGGTGTAGTGTCCTATGTGTGTATACGGTGTAATAGAAGTGTATTATGATCATGTACAGTGGTGAGGTCATGTTGGGGGTGTAGTGTCCTATATCTGTATAGTGTCTAATAGATGTGTATTATGATCATGTACAGTGGTCAGGTTATGTTGGGGGTGTAGTGTCCTATGTCTGTATATAGTATAATAGATGTGTATTATGATCATGTACAGTGGTCAGGTCATGTTGGGGTGTAGTGTATATAGTGTAATAGATGTGTATTATGGTCATGTACAGTGGTCAGGTCATGTTGGGGTGTAGTGTCCTATGTCTGTATAGGGTGTAATAGATGTGTATTATGATCATGTACAGTGGTCAGGTCATGTTGGGGTGTAGTGTCCTATGTCTGTACAGGGTGTAATAGATGTGTATTATGATCATGTACAGTGGTCAGGTCATGTTGGGGTGTAGTGTCCTATGTGTGTATACGGTGTAATAGATGTGTATTATGATCATGTACAGTGGTCAGGTCATGTTGGGGGTGTAGTGTCCTATGTCTGTATAGGGTGTAATAGATGTGTATTATGATCATGTACAGTGGTCAGGTCATGTTGGGGTGTAGTGTCCTATGTCTGTATACAGTGTAATAGATGTGTATTATGGTCATGTACAGTGGTCAGGTCATGTTGGGGGTGTAGTGCCCTATGTCTGTATACAGTGTAATAGATGTGTATTATGATCATGTACAGTGGTCAGGTCATGTTGGGGTTGTAGTGTCCTATGTCTGTATACAGTGTAATAGATGTGTATTATTATCATATACAGTGGTCAGGTCATGTTGGGGGTGTAGTGCCCTATGTCTGTATACAGTGTAATACATGTGTATTATTATCATGTACAGTGGTCAGGTCATGTTCGGGGTGTAGTGCCCTATGTCTGTATACAGTGTAATAGATGTGTATTATGATCATGTACAGTGGTCAGGTCATGTTGGAGGTGTAGTTTCCTATATCTGTATACAGTGTAATAGATGTGTATTATGATCATGTACAGTGGTCAGGTCATGTTGGGGGTGTAGTGTCCTATGTCTGTATACAGTGCAATAGATGTGTATTATGGTCATGTACAGTGGTCAGGTCATGTTGGGGGTGTAGTGTCCTATGTCTGTATAGACTGTAATAGATGTGTATTATGATCATGTACAGTGGTCAGGTTATGTTGGGGGTGTAGTGTCCTATGTCTGTATAGGGTGTAATAGATGTGTATTATGATCATGTACAGTGGTGAGGTCATGTTGGGGGTGTAGTGTCCTATATCTGTATAGTGTGTAATAGATGTGTATTATGATCATGTACAGTGGTCAGGTTATGTTGGGGGTGTAGTGTCCTATGTCTGTATACAGTGTAATAGATGTGTATTATGGTCATGTACAGTGGTCAGGTCATGTTGGGGGTGTAGTGTCCTATGCCTGTATACAGTGTAATAGATGTGTATTATGATCATGTACAGTGGTCAGGTCATGTTGGGGTGTAGTGTCCTATGTCTGTATATAGTATAATAGATGTGTATTATGATCATGTACAGTGGTCAGGTCATGTTGGGGTGTAGTGTATATAGTGTAATGTGTATTATGGTCATGTACAGTGGTCAGGTCATGTTGGGGTGTAATGTCCTATGTCTGTATAGGGTGTAAAAGATGTGTATTATGATCATGTACAGTGGTCAGGTCATGTTGGGGTGTAGTGTCCTATGTGTGTATACGGTGTAATAGATGTGTATTATGATCATGTACAGTGGTCAGGTCATGTTGGGGGTGTAGTGTCCTATGTCTGTATAGGGTGTAATAGATGTGTATTATGATCATGTACAGTGGTCAGGTCATGTTGGGGTGTAGTGTCCTATGTCTGTATACAGTGTAATAGATGTGTATTATGGTCATGTACAGTGGTCAGGTCATGTTGGGGGTGTAGTGCCCTATGTCTGTATACAGTGTAATAGATGTGTATTATGATCATGTACAGTGGTCAGGTCATGTTGGGGGTGTAGTGTCCTATGTCTGTATACAGTGTAATAGATGTGTATTATTATCATGTACAGTGGTCAGGTCATGTTGGGGGTGTAGTGCCCTATGTCTGTATACAGTGTAATACATGTGTATTATTATCATGTACAGTGGTCAGGTCATGTTTGGGGTGTAGTGCCCTATGTCTGTATACAGTGTAATAGATGTGTATTATGAACATGTACAGTGGTGAGGTCATGTTGGGGGTGTAGTGTCCTATATCTGTATAGTGTGTAATAGATGTGTATTATGATCATGTACAGTGGTCAGGTTATGTTGGGGGTGTAGTGTCCTATGTCTGTATAGTGTCTAATAGATGTGTATTATGATCATGTACAGTGGTCCGGTTATGTTGGGGGTGTAGTGTCCTATGTCTGTATAGGGTGTAATAGATGTGTATTATGATCATGTACAGTGGTGAGGTCATGTTGGGGGTGTAGTGTCCTATATCTGTATAGTGTGTAATAGATGTGTATTATGATCATGTACAGTGGTCAGGTCATGTTGGGGTGTAGTGTATATAGTGTAATGTGTATTATGGTCATGTACAGTGGTCAGGTCATGTTGGGGTGTAATGTCCTATGTCTGTATAGGGTGTAATAGATGTGTATTATGATCATGTACAGTGGTCAGGTCATGTTGGGGTGTAGTGTCCTATGTCTGTATATAGTGTAATAGATGTGTATTATGGTCATGTACAGTGGTCAGGTCATGTTGCGGGTGTAGTGCCCTATGTCTGTATACGGTGTAATAGATGTGTATTATGGTCATGTACAGTAGTCAGGGCATGTTGGGAGTGTAGTGTCCTATGTCTGTATAGGGTGTAATAGATGTGTATTATGGTCATGTACAGTAGTCAAGGCATGTTGGGGGTGTAGTGTCCTATGTCTGTATACAGTGTAATAGATGTGTATTATTATCATGTACAGTGGTCAGGTCATGTTGGGGGTGTAGTGCCCTATGTCTGTATACAGTGTAATACATGTGTATTATTATCATGTACAGTGGTCAGGTCATGTTTGGGGTGTAGTGCCCTATGTCTGTATACAGTGTAATAGATGTGTATTATGAACATGTACAGTGGTGAGGTCATGTTGGGGGTGTAGTGTCCTATATCTGTATAGTGTGTAATAGATGTGTATTATGATCATGTACAGTGGTCAGGTTATGTTGGGGGTGTAGTGTCCTATGTCTGTATAGTGTCTAATAGATGTGTATTATGATCATGTACAGTGGTCCGGTTATGTTGGGGTGTAGTGTCCTATGTCTGTATACAGTGTAATAGATGTGTATTATGGTCATGTACAGTGGTCAGGTCATGTTGGGGGTGTAGTGCCCTATGTCTGTATACAGTGTAATAGATGTGTATTATGATCATGTACAGTGGTCAGGTCATGTTGGGGTTGTAGTGTCCTATGTCTGTATACAGTGTAATAGATGTGTATTATTATCATATACAGTGGTCAGGTCATGTTGGGGGTGTAGTGCCCTATGTCTGTATACAGTGTAATACATGTGTATTATTATCATGTACAGTGGTCAGGTCATGTTCGGGGTGTAGTGCCCTATGTCTGTATACAGTGTAATAGATGTGTATTATGATCATGTACAGTGGTCAGGTCATGTTGGAGGTGTAGTTTCCTATATCTGTATACAGTGTAATAGATGTGTATTATGATCATGTACAGTGGTCAGGTCATGTTGGGGTTGTAGTGTCCTATGTCTGTATACAGTGTAATAGATGTGTATTATTATCATATACAGTGGTCAGGTCATGTTGGGGGTGTAGTGCCCTATGTCTGTATACAGTGTAATACATGTGTATTATTATCATGTACAGTGGTCAGGTCATGTTCGGGGTGTAGTGCCCTATGTCTGTATACAGTGTAATAGATGTGTATTATGATCATGTACAGTGGTCAGGTCATGTTGGAGGTGTAGTTTCCTATATCTGTATACAGTGTAATAGATGTGTATTATGATCATGTACAGTGGTCAGGTCATGTTGGGGGTGTAGTGTCCTATGTCTGTATACAGTGCAATAGATGTGTATTATGGTCATGTACAGTGGTCAGGTCATGTTGGGGGTGTAGTGTCCTATGTCTGTATAGACTGTAATAGATGTGTATTATGATCATGTACAGTGGTCAGGTTATGTTGGGGGTGTAGTGTCCTATGTCTGTATAGGGTGTAATAGATGTGTATTATGATCATGTACAGTGGTGAGGTCATGTTGGGGGTGTAGTGTCCTATATCTGTATAGTGTGTAATAGATGTGTATTATGATCATGTACAGTGGTCAGGTTATGTTGGGGGTGTAGTGTCCTATGTCTGTATACAGTGTAATAGATGTGTATTATGGTCATGTACAGTGGTCAGGTCATGTTGGGGGTGTAGTGTCCTATGCCTGTATACAGTGTAATAGATGTGTATTATGATCATGTACAGTGGTCAGGTCATGTTGGGGTGTAGTGTCCTATGTCTGTATATAGTATAATAGATGTGTATTATGATCATGTACAGTGGTCAGGTCATGTTGGGGTGTAGTGTATATAGTGTAATGTGTATTATGGTCATGTACAGTGGTCAGGTCATGTTGGGGTGTAATGTCCTATGTCTGTATAGGGTGTAAAAGATGTGTATTATGATCATGTACAGTGGTCAGGTCATGTTGGGGTGTAGTGTCCTATGTGTGTATACGGTGTAATAGATGTGTATTATGATCATGTACAGTGGTCAGGTCATGTTGGGGGTGTAGTGTCCTATGTCTGTATAGGGTGTAATAGATGTGTATTATGATCATGTACAGTGGTCAGGTCATGTTGGGGTGTAGTGTCCTATGTCTGTATACAGTGTAATAGATGTGTATTATGGTCATGTACAGTGGTCAGGTCATGTTGGGGGTGTAGTGCCCTATGTCTGTATACAGTGTAATAGATGTGTATTATGATCATGTACAGTGGTCAGGTCATGTTGGGGGTGTAGTGTCCTATGTTTGTATACAGTGTAATAGATGTGTATTATTATCATGTACAGTGGTCAGGTCATGTTGGGGGTGTAGTGCCCTATGTCTGTATACAGTGTAATACATGTGTATTATTATCATGTACAGTGGTCAGGTCATGTTTGGGGTGTAGTGCCCTATGTCTGTATACAGTGTAATAGATGTGTATTATGAACATGTACAGTGGTGAGGTCATGTTGGGGGTGTAGTGTCCTATATCTGTATAGTGTGTAATAGATGTGTATTATGATCATGTACAGTGGTCAGGTTATGTTGGGGGTGTAGTGTCCTATGTCTGTATAGTGTCTAATAGATGTGTATTATGATCATGTACAGTGGTCCGGTTATGTTGGGGGTGTAGTGTCCTATGTCTGTATAGGGTGTAATAGATGTGTATTATGATCATGTACAGTGGTGAGGTCATGTTGGGGGTGTAGTGTCCTATATCTGTATAGTGTGTAATAGATGTGTATTATGATCATGTACAGTGGTCAGGTCATGTTGGGGTGTAGTGTATATAGTGTAATGTGTATTATGGTCATGTACAGTGGTCAGGTCATGTTGGGGTGTAATGTCCTATGTCTGTATAGGGTGTAATAGATGTGTATTATGATCATGTACAGTGGTCAGGTCATGTTGGGGTGTAGTGTCCTATGTCTGTATATAGTGTAATAGATGTGTATTATGGTCATGTACAGTGGTCAGGTCATGTTGCGGGTGTAGTGCCCTATGTCTGTATACGGTGTAATAGATGTGTATTATGGTCATGTACAGTAGTCAGGGCATGTTGGGAGTGTAGTGTCCTATGTCTGTATAGGGTGTAATAGATGTGTATTATGGTCATGTACAGTAGTCAAGGCATGTTGGGGGTGTAGTGTCCTATGTCTGTATACAGTGTAATAGATGTGTATTATGATCATGTACAGTGGTCAGGTCATGTTGGGGTGTAGTGTCCTATGTCTGTATATAGTATAATAGATGTGTATTATGATCATGTACAGTGGTCAGGTCATGTTGGGGTGTAGTGTATATAGTGTAATAGATGTGTATTATGGTCATGTACAGTGGTCAGGTCATGTTGGGGTGTAGTGTCCTGTGTCTGTATAGGGTGTAATAGATGTGTATTATGATCATGTACAGTGGTCAGGTCATGTTGGGGTGTAGTGTCCTATGTCTGTACAGGGTGTAATAGATGTGTATTATGATCATGTACAGTGGTCAGGTCATGTTGGGGTGTAGTGTCCTGTGTGTGTATACGGTGTAATAGATGTGTATTATGATCATGTACAGTGGTCAGGTCATGTTGGGGGTGTAGTGTCCTATGTCTGTATACAGTGTAATGTGTATTATTATCATGTACAGTGGTCAGGTCATGTTGGGGGTGTAGTGCCCTATGTCTGTATAGAGTGTAATAGATGTGTATTATTATCATGTACAGTGGTCAGGTCATGTTTGGGGTGTAGTGCCCTATGTTTGTATACAGTGTAATAGATGTGTATTATGATCATGTACAGTGGTCAGGTCATGTTGGAGGTGTAGTGTCCTATATCTGTATACAGTGTAATAGATGTGTATTATGATCATGTACAGTGGTCAGGTCATGTTGGGGGTGTAGTGTCCTATGTCTGTATACAGTGCAATAGATGTGTATTATGGTCATGTACAGTGGTCAGGTCATGTTGGGGGTGTAGTGTCCTATGTCTGTATAGGGTGTAATAGATGTGTATTCTGATCATGTACATGGTCATTGTGTAATAGATGTGTATTATGATCATGTACAGTGGTCAGGTCATGTTGGGGGTGTAGTGCCCTATGTCTGTATACAGTGTAATAGATGTGTATTATGATCATGTACAGTGGTCAGGTCATGTTGGGGGTGTAGTGTCCTATGTCTGTATACAGTGTAATAGATGTGTATTATGGTCATGTACAGCGGTCAGGTCATGTTGGGGGTGTAGTGTCCTATGTCTGTATACAGTGTAATAGATGTGTATTATGGTCATGTACAGTGGTCAGGACATGTTCGGGGTGTAGTGTCCTATATCTGTATACAGTGTAATAGATGTGTATTATGATCATGTACAGCGGTCAGGTCATGTTGGGGGTGTAGTGACCTATGTCTGTATACAGTGTAATAGATGTGTATTATGGTCATGTACAGCGGTCAGGTCATGTTGGGGGTGTAGTGTCCTATGTCTGTATAGAGTGTAATAGATGTGTATTATGATCATGTACAGTGGTCAGGTCATGTTGGGGGTGTAGTGTCCTATGTCTGTATACAGTGTAATAGATGTGTATTATGATCATGTACAGTGGTCAGGTCATGTTGGGGGTGTAGTGTCCTATGTCTGTATAGTGTGTAATAGATGTGTATTATGGTCTGGAACAGTGGTCAGGTCATGTTGGGGGTGTAGTGTCCTATGTCTGTATAGTGTGTAATAGATGTGTATTATGGTCATGTACAGTGGTCAGGTCATGTTGGGGGTGTAGAGTCCTATGTCTGTATACAGTGTAATAGAATTGTATTATGATCATGTACAGTGGTTAGGTCATGTTGGGGGTGTAGTGTCCTATGTCTGTATACAGTGTAATAGAATTGTATTATTATCATGTACAGTGATCAGGTCATGTTGGGGGTGTAGTGTCCTATGTCTCTGTATACAGTGTAATAGAATTGTATTATTATCATGTACAGTGGTCAGGTCATGTTGAGGGTGTAGTGTCTTATGTCTGTATACAGTGTAATAGATGTGTATTATGGTCATGTACAGTGGTCAGGTCATGTTGGGGGTGTACGGTCCTATGTCTGTATACAGTGTAATAGATGTGTATTATGGTCATGTACAGTGGTCAGGTCATGTTGGGGTGTAGTGTCCTATGTCTGTATACAGTGTAATAGATGTGTATTATGATCATGTACAGTGGTCAGGTCATGTTGGGGGTGTAGGGTCCTATGTCTGTATACAGTGTAATAGATGTGTATTCTGATCATGTACATGGTCATTGTGTAATAGATGTGTATTATGATCGTGTACAGTGGTCAGGTCATGTTGGGGGTGTAGTGCCCTATGTCTGTATACAGTGTAATAGATGTGTATTATGATCATGTACAGTGGTCAGGTCATGTTGGGGGTGTAGTGTCCTATGTCTGTATACAGTGTAATAGATGTGTATTATGGTCATGTACAGCGGTCAGGTCATGTTGGGGGTGTAGTGTCCTATGTCTGTATACAGTGTAATAGATGTGTATTATGATCATGTACAGCGGTCAGGTCATGTTGGGGATGTAGTGTCCTATGTCTGTATAGAGTGTAATAGATGTGTATTATGGTCATGTACAGCGGTCAGGTCATGTTGGGGGTGTAGGGTCCTATGTCTGTATACAGTGTAATAGATGTGTATTATGGTCATGTACAGCGGTCAGGTCATGTTGGGGGTGTAGGGTCCTATGTCTGTATACAGTGTAATAGATCTGTATTATGGTCATGTACAGCGGTCAGGTCATGTTGGGGGTGTAGTGTCCTATGTCTGTATACAGTGTAATAGATGTGTATTATGATCATGTACAGCGGTCAGGTCATGGTTGGGGTGTAGTGTCCTATGTCTGTATACAGTGTAATAGATGTGTATTATGATCATGTACAGTGGTCAGATCATGTTGGGGGTGTAGTGTCCTATGTCTGTATACAGTGTAATAGATGTGTATTATGGTCATGTACAGTGGTCAGGTCATGTTGGGGTGTAGTGTCCTATGTCTGTATATAGTGTAATAGATGTGTATTATGATCATGTACAGTGGTCAGGTCATGTTGGGGTGTAGTGTCCTATGTCTGTATATAGTGTAATAGATGTGTATTATAGTCATGTACAGTGGTCAGGTCATGTTGGGGGTGTAGTGTCCTATGTCTGTATACAGTGTAATAGATGTGTATTATGATCATGTACAGTGGTCAGGTCATGTTGGGGGTGTAGTGTCCTATGTCTGTATAGTGTGTAATAGATGTGTATTATGATCATGTACAGTGGTCAGGTCATGTTGGGGTGTAGTGTCCTATGTCTGTATACAGAGTAATAGATTTGTATTATGATCATGTACAGCGGTCAGGTCATGTTGGGGGTGTAGTGTCCTATGTCTGTATAGTGTGTAATAGATGTGTATTATGGTCATGTACAGTGGTCATGTCATGTTGGGGGTGTAGTGTCCTATATCTGTATACAGTGTAATAGATGTGTATTATGATCATGTACATGGTCATTGTGTAATAGATGTGTATTATGATCATGTACAGTGGTCAGGTCATGTTGGGGGTGTAGTGTCCTATATCTGTATACAGTGTAATAGATGTGTATTATGGTCATGTACAGCGGTCAGGTCATGTTGGGGGTGTAGTGTCCTATGTCTGTATAGAGTGTAATAGATGTGTATTATGATCATGTACAGTGGTCAGGTCATGTTGGGGGTGTAGTGTCCTATGTCTGTATACAGTGTAATAGATGTGTATTATGATCATGTACACTGGTCAGGTTATGTAGGGGGTGTAGTGCCCTATGTCTGTATACAGTGTAATAGATGTGTATTATGATCATGTACAGTGGTCAGGTCATGTTGGGGGTGTAGTGTCCTATGTCTGTATACAGTGTAATAGATGTGTATTATTATCATGTACAGTGGTCAGGTCATGTTGGGGGTGTAGTGCCCTATGTCTGTATACAGTGTAATACATGTGTATTATGATCATGTACAGTGGTCAGGTCATGTTGGGGGTGTAGTGCCCTATGTCTGTATACAGTGTAATAGATGTGTATTATGATCATGTACAGTGGTCAGGTCATGTTGCAGGTGTAGTGTCCTATATCTGTATACAGTGTAATAGATGTGTATTATGATCATGTACAGTGGTCAGGTCATGTTGGGGGTGTAGTGTCCTATGTCTGTATACAGTGCAGTAGATGTGTATTATGGTCATGTACAGTGGTCAGGTCATGTTGGGGGTGTAGTGTCCTATGTCTGTATAGACTGTAATAGATGTGTATTATGAGCATGTACAGTGGTCAGGTCATGTTGGGGGTATAGTGTCCTATGTCTGTATACAGTGTAATAGATGTGTATTCTTGTCATGTACAGTGGTCAGGTCATGTTGGGGGTGTAGTGTCCTATGTCTGTATAGTGTGTAATAGATTTGTATTATGGTCATGTACAGTGGTCAGGTCATGTTGGGGGTGTAGTGTCCTATATCTGTATACAGTGTAATTGATGTGTATTATGATCATGTACATGGTCATTGTGTAATAGATGTGTATTATGATCATGTACAGTGGTCAGGTCATGTTGGGGGTGTAGTGTCCTATGTCTGTATACAGTGTAATAGATGTGTATTATGGTCATGAACAGCGGTCAGGTCATGTTGGGGGTGTAGTGTCCCTTGTCTGTATACAGTGTAATAGATGTGTATTATGATCATGTACAGTGGTCAGGTCATGTTGGGGGTGTAGTGTCCTATGTCTGTATAGAGTGTAATAGATGTGTATTATGGTCATGTACAGTGGTCAGATCATGTTGGGGGTGTAGTGTCCTATGTCTGTATACAGTGTAATAGATGTGTATTATGGTCATGTACAGTGGTCAGGTCATGTTGGGGGTGTAGGGTCCTATGTCTGTATACAGTGTAATAGATGTGTATTATGGTCATGTACAGTGGTAAAGTCATGTTGGGGGTGTAGTGTCCTATGTCTGTAACTCTGTATACAGTGTAATAGATGTGTATTATGGTCATGTACAGTGGTCAGGTCATGTTGGGGGTGTAGTGTCCTATGTCTGTATACAGTGTAATAGATGTGTATTATGATCATGTACAGTGGTCAGGTCATGTTGGGGGTGTAGTGTCCTATGTCTGTATACAGTGTAGTAGATGTGTATTATGGTCAGGGGGTGTAGGGTCCTATGTCTGTATACAGTGTAATAGATGTGTATTATGGTCATGTACAGTGGTCAGGTCATGTTGGGGGTGTAGTGTCCTATGTCTGTATACAGTGCAGTAGATGTGTATTATGGTCATGTACAGTGGTCAGGTCATGTTGGGGGTGTAGTGTCCTATGTCTGTATAGACTGTAATAGATGTGTATTATGAGCATGTACAGTGGTCAGGTCATGTTGGGGGTATAGTGTCCTATGTCTGTATACAGTGTAATAGATGTGTATTCTTGTCATGTACAGTGGTCAGGTCATGTTGGGGGTGTAGTGTCCTATGTCTGTATAGTGTGTAATAGATTTGTATTATGGTCATGTACAGTGGTCAGGTCATGTTGGGGGTGTAGTGTCCTATATCTGTATACAGTGTAATAGATGTGTATTATGATCATGTACATGGTCATTGTGTAATAGATGTGTATTATGATCATGTACAGTGGTCAGGTCATGTTGGGGGTGTAGTGTCCTATGTCTGTATACAGTGTAATAGATGTGTATTATGGTCATGAACAGCGGTCAGGTCATGTTGGGGGTGTAGTGTCCCTTGTCTGTATACAGTGTAATAGATGTGTATTATGATCATGTACAGTGGTCAGGTCATGTTGGGGGTGTAGTGTCCTATGTCTGTATAGAGTGTAATAGATGTGTATTATGGTCATGTACAGTGGTCAGATCATGTTGGGGGTGTAGTGTCCTATGTCTGTATACAGTGTAATAGATGTGTATTATGGTCATGTACAGTGGTCAGGTCATGTTGGGGGTGTAGGGTCCTATGTCTGTATACAGTGTAATAGATGTGTATTATGGTCATGTACAGTGGTCAGGTCATGTTGGGGGTGTAGTGTCCTATGTCTGTAACTCTGTATACAGTGTAATAGATGTGTATTATGGTCATGTACAGTGGTCAGGTCATGTTGGGGGTGTAGTGTCCTATGTCTGTATACAGTGTAATAGATGTGTATTATGATCATGTACAGTGGTCAGGTCATGTTGGGGGTGTAGTGTCCTATGTCTGTATACAGTGTAATAGATGTGTATTATGGTCAGGGGGTGTAGGGTCCTATGTCTGTATACAGTGTAATAGATATGTATTATGGTCATGTACAGTGGTCAGGTCATGTTGGGGTGTAGTGTCCTATGTCTGTATATAGTGTAATAGATGTGTATTATGATCATGTACAGTGGTCAGGTCATGTTGGCAGTGTAGTGCCCTATGTCTGTATACAGTGTAATAGATGTGTATTATGGTCATGTACAGTGGTCAGGTCATGTTGAGGGTGTAGTGTCCTATGTCTGTATACAGTGTAATAGATGTGTATTATGATCATGTACAGTGGTCAGGTCATGTTGGGGTGTAGTGTCCTATGTCTGTATATAGTATAATAGATCTATATTATGATCATGTACAGTGGTCAGGTCATGTTGGGGTGTAGTGTATATAGTGTAATAGATGTGTATTATGGTCATGTACAGTGGTCAGGTCATGTTGGGGTGTAGTGTCCTATGTCTGTATAGGGTGTAATAGATGTGTATTATAATCATGTACAGTAGTCAGGTCATGTTGGGGTGTAGTGTCCTATGTCTGTACAGGGTGTAATAGATGTGTATTATGATCATGTACAGTTGTCAGGTCATGTTGGGGTGTAGTGTCCTATGTGTGTATACGGTGTAATAGAAGTGTATTATGATCATGTACAGTGGTGAGGTCATGTTGGGGGTGTAGTGTCCTATATCTGTATAGTGTCTAATAGATGTGTATTATGATCATGTACAGTGGTCAGGTTATGTTGGGGGTGTAGTGTCCTATGTCTGTATATAGTATAATAGATGTGTATTATGATCATGTACAGTGGTCAGGTCATGTTGGGGTGTAGTGTATATAGTGTAATAGATGTGTATTATGGTCATGTACAGTGGTCAGGTCATGTTGGGGTGTAGTGTCCTATGTCTGTATAGGGTGTAATAGATGTGTATTATGATCATGTACAGTGGTCAGGTCATGTTGGGGTGTAGTGTCCTATGTCTGTACAGGGTGTAATAGATGTGTATTATGATCATGTACAGTGGTCAGGTCATGTTGGGGTGTAGTGTCCTATGTGTGTATACGGTGTAATAGATGTGTATTATGATCATGTACAGTGGTCAGGTCATGTTGGGGGTGTAGTGTCCTATGTCTGTATAGGGTGTAATAGATGTGTATTATGATCATGTACAGTGGTCAGGTCATGTTGGGGTGTAGTGTCCTATGTCTGTATACAGTGTAATAGATGTGTATTATGGTCATGTACAGTGGTCAGGTCATGTTGGGGGTGTAGTGCCCTATGTCTGTATACAGTGTAATAGATGTGTATTATGATCATGTACAGTGGTCAGGTCATGTTGGGGTTGTAGTGTCCTATGTCTGTATACAGTGTAATAGATGTGTATTATTATCATATACAGTGGTCAGGTCATGTTGGGGGTGTAGTGCCCTATGTCTGTATACAGTGTAATACATGTGTATTATTATCATGTACAGTGGTCAGGTCATGTTCGGGGTGTAGTGCCCTATGTCTGTATACAGTGTAATAGATGTGTATTATGATCATGTACAGTGGTCAGGTCATGTTGGAGGTGTAGTTTCCTATATCTGTATACAGTGTAATAGATGTGTATTATGATCATGTACAGTGGTCAGGTCATGTTGGGGGTGTAGTGTCCTATGTCTGTATACAGTGCAATAGATGTGTATTATGGTCATGTACAGTGGTCAGGTCATGTTGGGGGTGTAGTGTCCTATGTCTGTATAGACTGTAATAGATGTGTATTATGATCATGTACAGTGGTCAGGTTATGTTGGGGGTGTAGTGTCCTATGTCTGTATAGGGTGTAATAGATGTGTATTATGATCATGTACAGTGGTGAGGTCATGTTGGGGGTGTAGTGTCCTATATCTGTATAGTGTGTAATAGATGTGTATTATGATCATGTACAGTGGTCAGGTTATGTTGGGGGTGTAGTGTCCTATGTCTGTATACAGTGTAATAGATGTGTATTATGGTCATGTACAGTGGTCAGGTCATGTTGGGGGTGTAGTGTCCTATGCCTGTATACAGTGTAATAGATGTGTATTATGATCATGTACAGTGGTCAGGTCATGTTGGGGTGTAGTGTCCTATGTCTGTATATAGTATAATAGATGTGTATTATGATCATGTACAGTGGTCAGGTCATGTTGGGGTGTAGTGTATATAGTGTAATGTGTATTATGGTCATGTACAGTGGTCAGGTCATGTTGGGGTGTAATGTCCTATGTCTGTATAGGGTGTAAAAGATGTGTATTATGATCATGTACAGTGGTCAGGTCATGTTGGGGTGTAGTGTCCTATGTGTGTATACGGTGTAATAGATGTGTATTATGATCATGTACAGTGGTCAGGTCATGTTGGGGGTGTAGTGTCCTATGTCTGTATAGGGTGTAATAGATGTGTATTATGATCATGTACAGTGGTCAGGTCATGTTGGGGTGTAGTGTCCTATGTCTGTATACAGTGTAATAGATGTGTATTATGGTCATGTACAGTGGTCAGGTCATGTTGGGGGTGTAGTGCCCTATGTCTGTATACAGTGTAATAGATGTGTATTATGATCATGTACAGTGGTCAGGTCATGTTGGGGGTGTAGTGTCCTATGTCTGTATACAGTGTAATAGATGTGTATTATTATCATGTACAGTGGTCAGGTCATGTTGGGGGTGTAGTGCCCTATGTCTGTATACAGTGTAATACATGTGTATTATTATCATGTACAGTGGTCAGGTCATGTTTGGGGTGTAGTGCCCTATGTCTGTATACAGTGTAATAGATGTGTATTATGAACATGTACAGTGGTGAGGTCATGTTGGGGGTGTAGTGTCCTATATCTGTATAGTGTGTAATAGATGTGTATTATGATCATGTACAGTGGTCAGGTTATGTTGGGGGTGTAGTGTCCTATGTCTGTATAGTGTCTAATAGATGTGTATTATGATCATGTACAGTGGTCCGGTTATGTTGGGGGTGTAGTGTCCTATGTCTGTATAGGGTGTAATAGATGTGTATTATGATCATGTACAGTGGTGAGGTCATGTTGGGGGTGTAGTGTCCTATATCTGTATAGTGTGTAATAGATGTGTATTATGATCATGTACAGTGGTCAGGTCATGTTGGGGTGTAGTGTATATAGTGTAATGTGTATTATGGTCATGTACAGTGGTCAGGTCATGTTGGGGTGTAATGTCCTATGTCTGTATAGGGTGTAATAGATGTGTATTATGATCATGTACAGTGGTCAGGTCATGTTGGGGTGTAGTGTCCTATGTCTGTATATAGTGTAATAGATGTGTATTATGGTCATGTACAGTGGTCAGGTCATGTTGCGGGTGTAGTGCCCTATGTCTGTATACGGTGTAATAGATGTGTATTATGGTCATGTACAGTAGTCAGGGCATGTTGGGAGTGTAGTGTCCTATGTCTGTATAGGGTGTAATAGATGTGTATTATGGTCATGTACAGTAGTCAAGGCATGTTGGGGGTGTAGTGTCCTATGTCTGTATACAGTGTAATAGATGTGTATTATTATCATGTACAGTGGTCAGGTCATGTTGGGGGTGTAGTGCCCTATGTCTGTATACAGTGTAATACATGTGTATTATTATCATGTACAGTGGTCAGGTCATGTTTGGGGTGTAGTGCCCTATGTCTGTATACAGTGTAATAGATGTGTATTATGAACATGTACAGTGGTGAGGTCATGTTGGGGGTGTAGTGTCCTATATCTGTATAGTGTGTAATAGATGTGTATTATGATCATGTACAGTGGTCAGGTTATGTTGGGGGTGTAGTGTCCTATGTCTGTATAGTGTCTAATAGATGTGTATTATGATCATGTACAGTGGTCCGGTTATGTTGGGGTGTAGTGTCCTATGTCTGTATACAGTGTAATAGATGTGTATTATGGTCATGTACAGTGGTCAGGTCATGTTGGGGGTGTAGTGCCCTATGTCTGTATACAGTGTAATAGATGTGTATTATGATCATGTACAGTGGTCAGGTCATGTTGGGGTTGTAGTGTCCTATGTCTGTATACAGTGTAATAGATGTGTATTATTATCATATACAGTGGTCAGGTCATGTTGGGGGTGTAGTGCCCTATGTCTGTATACAGTGTAATACATGTGTATTATTATCATGTACAGTGGTCAGGTCATGTTCGGGGTGTAGTGCCCTATGTCTGTATACAGTGTAATAGATGTGTATTATGATCATGTACAGTGGTCAGGTCATGTTGGAGGTGTAGTTTCCTATATCTGTATACAGTGTAATAGATGTGTATTATGATCATGTACAGTGGTCAGGTCATGTTGGGGGTGTAGTGTCCTATGTCTGTATACAGTGCAATAGATGTGTATTATGGTCATGTACAGTGGTCAGGTCATGTTGGGGGTGTAGTGTCCTATGTCTGTATAGACTGTAATAGATGTGTATTATGATCATGTACAGTGGTCAGGTTATGTTGGGGGTGTAGTGTCCTATGTCTGTATAGGGTGTAATAGATGTGTATTATGATCATGTACAGTGGTGAGGTCATGTTGGGGGTGTAGTGTCCTATATCTGTATAGTGTGTAATAGATGTGTATTATGATCATGTACAGTGGTCAGGTTATGTTGGGGGTGTAGTGTCCTATGTCTGTATACAGTGTAATAGATGTGTATTATGGTCATGTACAGTGGTCAGGTCATGTTGGGGGTGTAGTGTCCTATGCCTGTATACAGTGTAATAGATGTGTATTATGATCATGTACAGTGGTCAGGTCATGTTGGGGTGTAGTGTCCTATGTCTGTATATAGTATAATAGATGTGTATTATGATCATGTACAGTGGTCAGGTCATGTTGGGGTGTAGTGTATATAGTGTAATGTGTATTATGGTCATGTACAGTGGTCAGGTCATGTTGGGGTGTAATGTCCTATGTCTGTATAGGGTGTAAAAGATGTGTATTATGATCATGTACAGTGGTCAGGTCATGTTGGGGTGTAGTGTCCTATGTGTGTATACGGTGTAATAGATGTGTATTATGATCATGTACAGTGGTCAGGTCATGTTGGGGGTGTAGTGTCCTATGTCTGTATAGGGTGTAATAGATGTGTATTATGATCATGTACAGTGGTCAGGTCATGTTGGGGTGTAGTGTCCTATGTCTGTATACAGTGTAATAGATGTGTATTATGGTCATGTACAGTGGTCAGGTCATGTTGGGGGTGTAGTGCCCTATGTCTGTATACAGTGTAATAGATGTGTATTATGATCATGTACAGTGGTCAGGTCATGTTGGGGGTGTAGTGTCCTATGTTTGTATACAGTGTAATAGATGTGTATTATTATCATGTACAGTGGTCAGGTCATGTTGGGGGTGTAGTGCCCTATGTCTGTATACAGTGTAATACATGTGTATTATTATCATGTACAGTGGTCAGGTCATGTTTGGGGTGTAGTGCCCTATGTCTGTATACAGTGTAATAGATGTGTATTATGAACATGTACAGTGGTGAGGTCATGTTGGGGGTGTAGTGTCCTATATCTGTATAGTGTGTAATAGATGTGTATTATGATCATGTACAGTGGTCAGGTTATGTTGGGGGTGTAGTGTCCTATGTCTGTATAGTGTCTAATAGATGTGTATTATGATCATGTACAGTGGTCCGGTTATGTTGGGGGTGTAGTGTCCTATGTCTGTATAGGGTGTAATAGATGTGTATTATGATCATGTACAGTGGTGAGGTCATGTTGGGGGTGTAGTGTCCTATATCTGTATAGTGTGTAATAGATGTGTATTATGATCATGTACAGTGGTCAGGTCATGTTGGGGTGTAGTGTATATAGTGTAATGTGTATTATGGTCATGTACAGTGGTCAGGTCATGTTGGGGTGTAATGTCCTATGTCTGTATAGGGTGTAATAGATGTGTATTATGATCATGTACAGTGGTCAGGTCATGTTGGGGTGTAGTGTCCTATGTCTGTATATAGTGTAATAGATGTGTATTATGGTCATGTACAGTGGTCAGGTCATGTTGCGGGTGTAGTGCCCTATGTCTGTATACGGTGTAATAGATGTGTATTATGGTCATGTACAGTAGTCAGGGCATGTTGGGAGTGTAGTGTCCTATGTCTGTATAGGGTGTAATAGATGTGTATTATGGTCATGTACAGTAGTCAAGGCATGTTGGGGGTGTAGTGTCCTATGTCTGTATACAGTGTAATAGATGTGTATTATGATCATGTACAGTGGTCAGGTCATGTTGGGGTGTAGTGTCCTATGTCTGTATATAGTATAATAGATGTGTATTATGATCATGTACAGTGGTCAGGTCATGTTGGGGTGTAGTGTATATAGTGTAATAGATGTGTATTATGGTCATGTACAGTGGTCAGGTCATGTTGGGGTGTAGTGTCCTGTGTCTGTATAGGGTGTAATAGATGTGTATTATGATCATGTACAGTGGTCAGGTCATGTTGGGGTGTAGTGTCCTATGTCTGTACAGGGTGTAATAGATGTGTATTATGATCATGTACAGTGGTCAGGTCATGTTGGGGTGTAGTGTCCTGTGTGTGTATACGGTGTAATAGATGTGTATTATGATCATGTACAGTGGTCAGGTCATGTTGGGGGTGTAGTGTCCTATGTCTGTATACAGTGTAATGTGTATTATTATCATGTACAGTGGTCAGGTCATGTTGGGGGTGTAGTGCCCTATGTCTGTATAGAGTGTAATAGATGTGTATTATTATCATGTACAGTGGTCAGGTCATGTTTGGGGTGTAGTGCCCTATGTTTGTATACAGTGTAATAGATGTGTATTATGATCATGTACAGTGGTCAGGTCATGTTGGAGGTGTAGTGTCCTATATCTGTATACAGTGTAATAGATGTGTATTATGATCATGTACAGTGGTCAGGTCATGTTGGGGGTGTAGTGTCCTATGTCTGTATACAGTGCAATAGATGTGTATTATGGTCATGTACAGTGGTCAGGTCATGTTGGGGGTGTAGTGTCCTATGTCTGTATAGGGTGTAATAGATGTGTATTATGAACATGTACAGTGGTGAGGTCATGTTGGGGGTGTAGTGTCCTATATCTGTATAGTGTGTAATAGATGTGTATTATGATCATGTACAGTGGTCAGGTTATGTTGGGGGTGTAGTGTCCTATGTCTGTATAGAGTGTAATAGAAGTGTATTATGATCATGTACAGTGGTGAGGTCATGTTGGGGGTGTAGTGTCCTATATCTGTATAGTGTCTAATAGATGTGTATTATGATCATGTACAGTGGTCAGGTTATGTTGGGGGTGTAGTGTCCTATGTCTGTATAGGGTGTAATAGATGTGTATTATGATCATGTACAGTGGTGAGGTCATGTTGGGGGTGTAGTGTCCTATATCTGTATAGTGTGTAATAGATGTGTATTATGATCATGTACAGTGGTCAGGTTATGTTGGGGGTGTAGTGTCCTATGTCTGTATAGAGTGTAATAGAAGTGTATTATGATCATGTACAGTGGTCAGGTCATGTTGGGGGTGTAGTGTCCTATGTCTGTATAGACTGTAATAGATGTGTATTATGAGCATGTACAGTGGTCAGGTCATGTTGGGGGTATAGTGTCCTATGTCTGTATACAGTGTTATAGATGTGTATTCTTGTCATGTACAGTGGTCAGGTCATGTTGGGGGTGTAGTGTCCTATGTCTGTATAGGGTGTAATAGATGTGTATTATGATCATGTACAGTGGTGAGGTCATGTTGGGGGTGTAGTGTCCTATATCTGTATAGTGTGTAATAGATGTGTATTATGATCATGTACAGTGGTCAGGTTATGTTGGGGGTGTAGTGTCCTATGTCTGTATAGAGTGTAATAGAAGTGTATTATGATCATGTACAGTGGTCAGGTTATGTTGGGGGTGTAGTGTCCTATGTCTGTATAGAGGGGTGAGCGGGTTCGGTATAATTGTCTTATGATCATGTCCAGTGCTTGGGCCATGCTGGAGGTGTAGTGTCCTATGTCTGTATAGAGTTGTACTTGTCTGTTTTTAAAAAAAAATGCATTTGGCAAGCTGAAGACGATGTTTAGTGCTTTGTCTATGAGGGGCATCATAAAATTGAACAAAGCAGTTATATAGTTCAGCATTTGGATTTCCAATCCTGAAATCATTTTGGTATCCGGGAAACCAGGATTCAATCTCAAAATAATTGTTAGGTTTGAGATTAAGAGAAAAAAGTAAGAAAATCCAAGACATTTTTTAAATATGAAATTTTAATTAGTTTTCATTAGTCCATAACAGAAGAGTATGAAGAATAAACTTGAGAACTCATTATTTTTTCAAACTTGTTAAAAAAAAGTTTGCACAACTCGTTCATAAATATCACATATAGCAATAACATATTAATAAAATAGACAGCTTTGTTTCAATAATCAGACTTTTATCATATGAAAATTGTTTTAAAGTATTTTATAGAGTAACAAAAATGTATAAACATAAAGGATTGCTTGATTGTGATTGTAAAAAAAAAAAAAAAAAGCCACTGGCAAAGGTAATTATTATAAAGTATTTAAGTTTTATTAATAACTCTGTAAGTTTTGCCTTTTTTTTGAATGGATATATCCTACTTTTGTCCTCTACTCTGCCCTTGAAGTTGAAAGTTAGTTGACTAATTTACAGGTAGCTGAATATTCTAGACATTTTCTGTGTTCTTCTCAGATCTGCTGAAAGTGCAACCTAAAGCAGGGTATACATTAGCCGATGTATGATAAGGCCAGCGACGAGACCTGGGGGGGCGGAGGGCGCCATTCTGCCTGCAGTAGGCCCGATGGGCGATGTCGTTAACGACCCGCGGGAGTGCGGATATCATGGGTACACACTAGACAATGTACCTGATATGTTGCTCTGACTCGCGGGATTGGACGACCTATCGTCTAGTTTGCACCAAGAAGCAAATTGTCCAGGGTGTCATCGCTAAACCAGCTTAAACTGTTATTCCCAATATACCCTGCTGCAGAGAAAACACGTTCGGGCTCTACACTAGTGGGCAGAATAGACAGTAGTTACTGGTATACCAGTTCCAAATGGTGGCTTAGGTTACGTCTTCCCCCATACAGTGCTAGTTCTTTTCTTATTGTCGCTGCTGTTACAGCTAATTGAGTTTCTGGCTGTGCCGGTTTCATTGCTTTTTTCGATTTCACGTTCAAACATTTGCTTTAAAGTAGAGCAAGTCTGTGTCTGAGGCTGGTCAGACTCATCATGGCGTGTTTCCTGCTGTTCTTCCTCCTGATTCTCTATTACTTTTGCATCTGGCTCAGTTGACTCTCAAACTATGTTTTGTTTTGTTTTATTTGCTATTATTGCTTGATTATATTTAATAGCAGGAGTCTTCCTTGCATCTTTGGCCTATTTGATAATGTAATGCTTGATTGAAATTATTGGCAGAAGTAGATTTATTTTTATTTACTTGATAACAGGGGACACTTTGGAACGGCATGTGCCATGCACAAATTTGCGTTCTGTCAACACAGCTGCTTTTATTGAAGTCAGTACATCCACTATTTCGACAAGTAGATTGAAATCGTGTTCTTATAAAGGTACAGGATAGTTCCAATCAATCGGTGCTTTTTGAATGGAGGTCTTCAAAGCAAGAGAACTTTCAAGCATAGACAACAGTGAGTTCTGCCTGGTTCTGCAATCCACTCTTAGTAATTTTTCTTTACCTTTCTCTGTTTTGACACATTTTTGGAGAATGACCTCATTTTTTTTTTCGTGGGAGTACTTTTAAAACATAACAGCAATTTTCTGAACCTTTTTGTAAATTTAGTTTATGTTTTGCTCACTATATTGGTCAAATATATTGTTTTCATTTGAGGCTACAAGTAAGGTTAAGCCCATGTCCATGTCTTCAGTATCATTTATGTGTGTGTCAGGCTCAACATCATCATCAACATCAATAGTAGGCATAGTTACATGATAATTATCGTCGTTGACGTTGTCTATACAGAAGGAGAACGGATCATCCATTATTATGGAAGAATAGGGCTTTGTAGATCCTGAATGTTCAGTAGCACCCTTTGTGTAGAGAACATCACATACTGCATGGTGAAGGCTGTGCACTAGACCTCACTAAAGTTCGGTTTCCAACTCGTACCATCAATTTTGGACTCTCTCTGACAATTGTGACAAAGTTATTTTCATTGCATTAAACTCATTTAGGCATTTTTATTATTCAACACATTTTTCCGTAGACTTCATCCCATGAATTCTAATCAGACCCTAATTCCAGAATTTGTTTTGGACATGTAAGATAATATCATCCTATGAAACCCGGTAGAGGAGACGCATTTTGCCACTTCGGGGAGCGGAAACGGGCTCCTAGGTCATTTGTCATATGTCCTATGACGCTCCATACGGAGCCGTGATTCCCAGCAATTATCTCCCCGTCCTGCACACTTCACTTGATGATCCAGACGTTCTTTCAGGGGTGCGGGTGGCTACCCAAAAATCAGTAGCCTCTCGCATCTTCCAGGAGAGAAGGTACTGTAAGTGTAGATAATATTCATGTATCTTTTATTAGAAGTAGAGGTCCATTCATCGATGCAGTAGACTTTTTTTTCCCCAGAATTATATCTTGATTGACATTTGTAATTCACAACGCTATTTCATGTGGCCGTCAGGTTTGAAGGTAAATCAACATACCCTTTAGCAATCAATAACGGTCTCAAATCCTGTGATGTATCTGAAAATGTAGAAGTGTAAAAAGCAGTATATAGCGGTCATCCGCGCTAAAATTGCATCTAGCGATGGTTTTTCTGGGGGACCAACGTAATGGGATATTTTTTGTTCCATAGGTGGATGTGGTGGTCTCTCATAAATGCCTTGAGGGGATGTTGGTATTACTTATTTCGATTGCTCTTTCATGTCATGTTTGGAAGATAAATGTGTACGGAAACCTTTTTGTAGAGCCGCCCAAGATGTTTAAAGTACTGTAGTGCTGCTCATTTTGCATTTCGCTGTTTGATTATCAACAGCTGTCAAAAAATGACACCAAACAGACGTCTCGCACTTATTCTTTATATGAGGAACGTACAAAGATGGGTTTTGTTGTGTCGCAGTGGCTGCCATAATATAAAATAAAAAACATTCCAGAGTGGCACTTGCAACTTGCATGAAATACGTTTCTCTGGTGTTTATACACCTTTATTATTACACAACAAGACTTTGGGGTCTAGTTACTAAGCTGTGTTAGGAGATAAAGTGAACGGATGTAAGGTACCAGCCAATCAGCTCCTAACTGCCATGGCACAGGCTGTGTTTGAAAAATGGCAGTTAGGAGCTGATTGGCTGGTACCTTATCACCGTTTACTTAATCTCCTAACACAGCTTAGTAAATAGACCCCTGTATCTATTATTTATTTCTCTTATTCTCTTTGCGAATTGCTCCAGGCTAGTTTTTTTTGCCTTAATACCATCCAGGGCAGGGCACGGTCCTCGGTAAGGGCTGCCACCCTGCAAATGTGATTCTGTTTTTGTCTGAACTGAGACGTCAGAACCACTTTATCTACGTGCGAGATCGCAGACGCAGGCTACAACACGAAAAGCGGACGAGATGCGCCTGTATTTTTTTGCCTCCACTCCCCATTACCTCCCTCAAACGGTCCCGGAGTATCAATCATTATGCGAGGCAATCCTCACAGTGAGCAGCAACGCTAAGGTATCTTGGCGCGCGCGCGCAGGTTGACTGATAATTGCTCAACTGCGTAAGTATCGAGCAGCATACATCTCTGAATTAGCCCCAGTGTTGGGAAGTTCACCTCACTTTTTCCAGTAATAAAACAATCAAACACACAAATGTGACTTGTGTAACAAAGACATTGCTTACCACCAGTGGCAGCTCCTACCTTTTCCTGGTTGGGGGCTGCCCGTGCAGCAACCTGGCCGGCTCTGTCCTCTTCTCTCTGGCTCCTGCCATGTGCATTGTGCATGTGCAATGCGTCTGGCAGGGCCCACGACTGGCGCATTCATCGGCTGCAGCCCCTAGAAGCCAAATAGGGCTCACGGCAAGGCAGGATAGTGAATTCCCATTGCAAGTGCTCTCTCTGCTAACCGCGTTCCAAGCCGGGAAACACCTCCCCTGGGACCAAGGGAGTTTCTAGAGAGGAGGAGTCCCATGTGCAGCCTCCATCCGGGGCTCCCTCCTCTCTCTCTGGTGGCCGGCAGCACACTGAGCGAAGCACTGCAGTGGTAGACTCTGGGCTCTAGTCTGTGCCCAGAATCTACAGTGCATGCGCAGGTCACCGGGATAATGGCACGGCAGCCATTTTTCCAGTGTTTTCCATACTGCGCATGTGCAAAATGACGGGAAAATGGCTGTGGCAGCCATTTTCCAGGTGTTTTTTTACAGCGCTGACACCGGCGCCGACGTGGCACTCCGGAGTGGTAAGTATAATATGGGTGCAGGGTGTTCGGTGTGGAGCCCCCTGGACCCAGGGGCCCGTGTGCCCCGCAAACCCTGCACCCATTATAAATACGCCCCTCCCTGGGACTGCCAGTGTGCCTGTGATTAGCAGTGTGCGCGTCTATAGGAAGCCACTGGCAGTGCCAGGAACACTCGGGGGTGGCAGATTATACTGGGTGGGCTGCAGCCACTGCTTATGAACCTTCATTCATGATTACTGTGAGACATAAATCAGCTACACAAAGCAGTAATGTAAGAGAACCATGGCGGATGGAATTAATCAATTAGATGGTTCTGTATTTAAAGCATAATGATCATTAAAGTGACAGCCCCAGTCTTTGCACCATGCACGTTTCCAACCAGGCCTTCAGTCTCTTCAAGTCAGGAGCACATAGATTTTGTTGGGACATGTGTATGTGCACTTGACATCATAAAGGTCCCATCCAGATCCCTGATTTAGGAGGGTTACTTAGGGGTATATTTATCAAAGTTTGATTTTGCATTCGATTTTATGTTCGATTTATCTCACCTGAAATCGAATCAAATCGAATGTAGAAATCCCTGTCAAAATCCCACATTTACTAAAATTCGATTTTGGAAGCCTTTTCTAAATCAAATTAGTTTTGGTTCGATTTTGAATAGTGATTTCTTGTTCGATTTTGCATGCCTATGTCTAAATCGAAAACCAAATCGAACTTTAAATCCCAAATGTAATAGACCTGCTTCATGCTGGAAGTTTAGTATGAACAGGTGTGAATTACAGATGCCTGCACAGATCAGTGAGATCCATGCATGCTTCTGTGTGTAAAAATGTTGTAAAGTGATAAAAAAAAAATGACGTGGGGTCTCCCCAGGGCCGGCAACAGAAATCTCGGGGCCCGTTAGACAGATATTTCTGGACCCCCCCTCTCGACCCCAACCCCTTGCTGATGCCAGCAGTGACAGACTCCATATTATGCCCCCAGTAGTAAGGCCCCTGTAATACCCCATATGATGCCCCCAGTAGTAAGGCCCCTGTAATGCCCCCATTTAATGCCCCCAGTAGTAGGCCCCTGTAATGTCCCCATATTATGCCCCCAGTAGTAAGACAGGCCCCTGTAATGCCCCCTGTATTAAGGCAGGCCCCTGTAATGCTCCCTGTAGTGCCATCCAGTAGTAAGCCCCCCACCAACATACACAGACAAAAAAAAATACTTACCTTAAACCCCGCTCCAGTGCCTGCTGCCATCCGTCCCCGGCGCCTTCTCCTCGGAACTATGCGAGTGACGTCATGATGCCACTCCCATAGTGTACTGTGGGACGCAGAAGCCAGGAGTGAGCTCCGTCCTCCGGCTGCCGCTGGCGTTGGGGGAGGGGGGAGTGAAGGAGCCGGGCGCTCGCTGGAAACACAATCTCAGCAGGCACCCGGCAAATGGTGGGTGCAGGGAGTGCGATTGCTGGGCTGGCGGGCCCCTTAAGCCGCCGGGTCCCATAGCAACCCCACGTCATTTAAAAAAAAAAAATGTTAACACTTTACAAACGTTTTACACACAGAAGCATACACAGATCTCACTGATCTGTGCATGCTTCCGTGTAAATTCATACCTGCTCATGCTAAAATCGCCAGCACGAAGCAGGAATATTATTTTAGGGATTTGAAGTTCAATTTAGAGTTCGATTTGGTATTCCTTTTCAAATCGAATATTAGTAAATGTGGGATTTGTATATTGGTCTATGTAAAAGTACCAATGTTTTGGCGATGTTCGATGTTGAGTGGGATTTGAGTGGGATTCGGTTTTATGTTCAATTTGACATTTGGTTTTGCCTTTAGTAAATCTCCAAAGGCAAAATCAAATGAAAACCGCATGCAAATCGAATGTGAAATCACACAAAACTCAAAATCGAACATTAGTCTCATTCTGGGAGAGGAGACAAGTATGTTCTCAATCCTTTTTTACACTCTTTGGGCCCCATTTAACACCGATACATACAGCCTTTAGCACTCGCTAAAGGGGTTATGTAATCTTATCAATGGAGTTAGTATGATTTACCGCCGGCCGCATCCTTGCAGCAGTGAAAATCCCGATGGTTGAAAGGTAAGTACTCACTAACCTATTCTACCCCCTAACCCTAACCCTCCCGTAGGGGTGCCTAACCCTAACCTCCCCCCTAAATGCCTCGGGATTTCGTCGCCTGTCATTTAACCCTTGCCGGGATTATACAGTCGGGAAGCCGGCGGTCGGGATTCCGTCCATCGGCTTCCCGACTGTTTCCCCTTTTCAATATTTAACAAACAGTGTTCCTCTAAGATTACCGCTGTTTCTCCTTGCATCACTCTCACCATCTTTAGCCGGTAATGGGGACCTGGCAGCAGCCTTTCAGTGAAGCCGTCCAGGCACTGCTGGGTGCCCGCCGGGGTAAACAGTCATGCACATGCGAAGACTGACCGTCGCACACGCGCTTGACAGAGTAGCCCGTCGCTGGCAAAATTAGACTGCCAGCAGCTGAGTGGAGGACAGCGCCAATGAGGAGGACGTCGCTGGACCTCGCAGGTGAGGTAAGTAATAAGGGATACTAGTGGCATATTCCTTTTTATCACTGCGATACTAAACGAAATATGCCGCATGATATGTCTGAGCTTATCTTCCTGCCCAACTCATATGTTCTAACTGTAAGTCTACATGTCTGCATGAAATAGACCAGACTTCTATAAGTGTCGGTGGAGCAAGTTATAAGTATAACATATAACCACAGCAACTCTTGTCAGATACAGTCAGGTGCATAAATATTGGGACATTGACAGAATTTTCATATTTTGGCCTCTCTTCACCACCACAATGGCTTTGAAATGAAACAAACAAGATGTGCTTTAACTGCAGACTTTCAGATTTAATTTGAGGGTAATTACATCCAAATCAGGTGAACGGTGTAGGAATTACAACGGTTTCTATGTGTGCCTCCCACTTTTTAAGGGGCCAAAAGTAATGGGACTATCAACTCAAAAGCTATTTCATGGACAGGTGTGGCTGTGGGCTATTCCCTCGTTATTTCATTATCAATTAAGCAGGTAAAAGGTCTGGAGTTGATTCTAGGTGTGACATTTGCATTTGGAATCAGTTGCTGTTGACTCTCAATATGAGATCCAAAGAGCTGTCACTATCAGTGAAGCAAGCCATCATTAGGCTGAAAAATCAAAACAAACCCATCAGAGAGATAGCAAAAACATTAGGTGTGGCCAAATCAACTGTTTGGAACATTCTTAAAAAGAAAGAATGCACCGGAGAGCTCAGCAACACCAAAAGACCCGGAAGACCACGGAAAACAACTGTGGTGGATGACAGAAGAATTATTTCCCTGGTGAAGAAAAACCCCTTCATAACAGTTGGCCAAATCAAGAACACTCTCCAGGAGGTAGGTGTATATGTGTCAAAGTCAACAATCAAGAGAAGACTTCACAAGAGTGAATATGGAGGGTTCGCCACAAGATGTAACCCATTGGTGAGCCACAAAAACAGGAAGACCAGATTAGAGTTTGCCAAACCACATCTAAAAAAGCCATTACAGTTCTGGAACAACATCCTAAGGACAGATGAGACAAAGATCAACTTGTACCCGAGTGATGGGAAGAAAAGAGTATGGAGAAGGAAAGGAACTGCTCATGATCCAAAACATATCACCTCATCAGTGAAGCATGGTGGTGGTAGTGTCATGGTGTGGTCATGTATGGCTGCCAATGGAACTGGTTCCCTTGTATTTATTGATGATGTGACTGCTGACAAAAGCAGCAGAATGAATTCTGAAGTGTTTCAGGCAATATTATATGCTCATATTCAGTCAAATGCTTCAGAACTCATTGGACGGTGCTTCACAGTGCAGATGGACAATGACCCAAAGCATACTGCAAAAGCATCCAAAGAGTTTTTTAAGGCTAAAAAGTGGAATGTTATGCAATGGCCAAGTCAATCCCCTGACCTGAATCCAATTGAGCATGCTTTCACTTGATGAAGACAAAACTGAAGGGAAAATGCCCCAAGAACAAGCAGGAACTAAAGACATTTGGAGTAGATACCTGGCAGAGCATCACCAGGGATGAAACCCAGCGTCTGGTGATGTCTATGCGTTCCAGACATCAGGCTGTAATTGCCTGCAAAGGATTTGCAACAAAGTATTAAAAAGTGAAAGTTAGATTTAGGATTGTTTAGTTTGACCCATTACTTTTGGCCCCTTAAAAAGTGGGAGGCACATATAGCAACCATTGTAATTCCTACACTGCTCACCTGATTTGGATGTAATTACCCTCAAATTAAATCTGAAAGTCTGCAGTTAAAGCACATCTTGTTTGTTTCATTTGAAAGCCATTGTGGTGGTGAATAGAGGCCAAAATATGAAAATTCTGTCAATGTCCCAATATTTATGCACCTGACTGTAGATTATATACTGGCAAGCAATGTCTTTAGAGTGCAGAGCATGTACTTATTGTAGGACCCATGTGAAGGTCATATAGGATATGTGCAGCCCTTTAAAACATATAATTGCTGAATCAGACAAGCTGCCAAGAGTTGGATCAACCAGAGAAGACAGCGAGCGCTCCCTGGCTCTGTTCCCAGTGAGCCGCTGCACTAATCAATGCAAGACAATGCTGCTGCTGCTAGAGGTGGTAATCTTGCCGAGTCAATAGTTAGATAATTATGAATTTGGCAGGGTTGGGGGAGATACGTACACTGCTTCTGTACGTGTTTGGAGAGTAAAGCTCCGGCACGCTGGGCACCATTCATATTTTACCTATGGTTCCTTTAAGTTAGTATGTTTCCTAGTGATGAAGATCTTTATTGTGCCATTATGTGCACTTGAATGCTAATATTATTTGTTATGAGTTTAGCATCAGGTTTTAGCTCAGAATGATGAAATGAGGAAAACTTCATTAGAAATATCTTTTTATGCAAACTATATTCACTTGTAAGGAGGAAATATCGTGTCACTTCAATATTTTGCAGGCCGTTAAATAGATTTGGTATCAAATTAGATTTTACTACAGATCCTCAAAGATCTGAGAAAATGTTTTACTCCCTCATCTCCCACGTTCCCCGTTTCCTTATCAAATCTTACATTTATCTCCTGGCTTTGTGCTATGTACTTTTATTGCAAGTCTCTTCATACTGTATGTGTCAGAGGTCAGGACGTATAACCGTCTTTGCTGAGCAGTCTGATTACTGAAATTATATTTCTTACTGAACAATTCTGAAAAACAGGGGCGCAGACATTCTCAGGGACAAACGTTTAAAAATTAAGAACTATCCCTGGATATAAGGGACATTTAGCAACCATGGGCCTGATTCAGACCTGGACAGGCTGCTGATTTGGCCGCAAGTGGACAGTGTTTTTTTTTCTCCAGCGCACGCACCTAGAGCAGAGGTGCGAATGTGCCGTGATGTTGCTGCGGCTACCATAGTTAGTTGCGGCATGATTGTCAGGCTGCAGGCATTTGGGGGCAAAGACAAGGGCGCGGCTTTGAAATCAGAGGCGTGTATATTATCTGGCGCCAGGCAGCTTAGGTGTTGTGAGCATTCTGAGCAACCTTAGGGTTGCCCTGATGCCCGGTCGTCCGCCTGATGGGCGCGATGTAGATCCGATGCTGCGACTTTGGACCATGCTTGCCGACCATCCTGTTGGCCCCTCCGAGATTGGGTGGCCTGGACAGCATAGTGGGGTGGGCGTGGTATGCTTTATTAGGGGCGGGGAGGGGGCATGTCTGCATGATCGAGTCATCATGGCCACGCCTCCGATACACAAAGCCGAGATTACCGGCATTGTGGAGCAGGGGCAGGGCACGATGACGCGATGCAGCGCGTATCACGTCATCGCTTCCCCGCTCTGCCGCCGGGGTGTTTAAATTATGGTACCGGGGGGGTCTGGTGATGGTGCGAGTGGTTCCGGGGTAGGCGGCTGTCAATCCCGGTCACCTGGAAAGGTGGACAATTTCCGAGAGGCTCCCGCCCATTTTGGACACAGGCAGCAGATCTAAAAAGTCGTCGGTAAGGAAATTTTTTACAAAAGACGGTTCCTGTGGCATTGGATTAAATGTTCCTGTATGAATGCAAATATAATTCATTACTTCTATTTTTGGATACTGTTTTCACTCTCCAACAGAATACAGTATTATATACAATACTTGTTTTTCCATTCGGTAGAAACCAACAGGCTACAGGGATTTCCCACAGACTATTGATTCTTTCTGATCTCAGACATATAGTACATTGCACAGAACTTCCTGAACGAGCAGGTAATCAGCTGCCGGCTGAGAAGGGCAAACTGGTCTCTTTGATTCATGTTCTACTTTTCTCGAAAGCTTATTGATTGGAATTGTAATTCCTTGTATTCGTTCCAGAATTCCACCCTACAATATTTTAGGACAGTAATAGTTTTCTATGCTTCATGGTAAGTTAGAACTGTGATAAAGTTCTGTATGGTTTTATCGCACGTGTAGAAACCCTGGCTGTGATGTTATACACATAGGGGCTTATTCTGAGTCAGGCAGATCCCTCCGCACGGACGCAAGCAGCGAGTTTTTGCGTACAGTGCATGCACAGAGGCGAATTCATGCATTTTTGTGTATCTCTGTCCTATTCTAAATCATATGGCACTCGGCTGGATCTGTCTTTCCGTGAAATTGGGCTTTTCAGGACAGCTACAATGCAAGGGAAAATGGCCAGCAAATTATTTTTTTAAGTTGTTTCCTGTGGTGGCTGTTGTAAGTTATTACTGTAATCAGCAATAATTATCATATTACTGTACCCTGAGAGAATGCATTACTGTCCATGTAGCACATAGTGATCAGAAAAGTAGTCCTTAGTTCATCGACTGTGTAGAACAGCTTTCCGGGAGCAGGCTGGATCGGGGGGCAGGACTGTATTGGTGATATAATTAGGCCCCGTCCCTTTCTCGGGTCTGCGAGGAGGGGGCGGAGCTAAATTACGCAAATTGTGAAGTTTAGCCACGCCCCTCTCACGGACACGCAAATTCCCCATTAAATCTCCTCATCCTGCCCCCTTCACTAGGAAGTGAACAGGATGCGGGAGATCTACCTACACTTCCGGGGGTGCAGGGGGTTATCCCGAAAAATCAAGAGCCTCCCGCGACTTTTGGGAGTGTAGGCATGTATGCATTAGTTGCTGTACGGCAGTCTGCAGTTTGCACAGAAAAATAAGGTACTGAGCAATATAACACTGCCAGCTTCATTCTGCTGGCAACAGTGCTGCTCTGTGGTCCTGCCCCCCTGTGCTGGGTACACCATGGCATTGTATCTGCGCCACTCTCCCAGCAACAGTTCTTTTAATAAATGGCCCTGAAAAGACATTGCTTATTATTGCTGTCATACAGATGTGGCCTCATACACCTAGCCTAAATACGCCATGCCGCACGAGTGAGCCACGCCAAGCGTTATATAGCGCAGCGTCTTTTTCTCTAAATTTGCATCTTATTCGCATCGCAGCGAAACATCGCACCATCTGTACCAGAGGCGATCGGCTGCGACAATAACGGCACAGAAAAGTTTTAAATATGTACAAAGTCGCAGATGATGCACAAACCGTACTTGGCGAGAAAAATGGCTGACTCCGCTGCATCATATCGCTTTGTATACAGTACAGATTCCTTCACAGACGGATGTATAAGGGTCACACAGCTAATTAATGAGGTCTGTCTCGTTAAGAGGTTTTGTCTCATTGGATTGTGATCTTTAATTAAAAAAATGTGCAAAAGACAAAAAAAGACGCTTGTACAGGAGCCGGCGGGCCATGAAGGGCTGTTAGGCGCCACTGCGGCAATAGTGTATGAGGACACATCTGTATATGGCGATAACCAATAACACCGCAGATGCAGAGGCTGTGGGGCAGTGCCAGTGCCGCCAACAGGGCTCTGCGCAGTGGCATAGCTGTCACACCCCTAGTTACAGCCCTGACCACCCAATCAGCTTCTGTCATTTTTCAAAGGCCCGCTACAGTATGTTATACATTGCGTTTTATGAGGTGACTTACTGTAGTGACACATTAGGCTACATACATACTACAGATGTGTTCTCTTACATCCTTGCCGATCGCTCTACTAACGTGTACAAACATCGCGCCATGCGATTACCCGCAGTAGCATACGCTACGGTATGCCATGGCACAAACTACGTTCGCACCATGCATTCCTATGGAGTCACGGGTGATCCCCTTGCAAAGATGCAATAGGACGTATCTGTATGTAGTATGAGCCTATATGTATATAGGGACCTATGAGTCTATAAAGATGTGTCCTGTTCTACTGCCAAATAGCCCCTCTCAGCGCGCCAGGTCCCGGGCAGTTCTACTGCACCGAGCATCGTTTTCGTACCCAAGGGGTAAATACAGACACATAATAAATACCTGGACAGCAGTTTACACAGTCACATAGAGTATTGTTGCATCTGTACTCTGCACCTCCTCTTTTGCATATTGACTTTGTTTGTTTAAAGCCCATGAATTTAATACAGAGATTTTTTTATATATATATATTTTCATGTAAATCTATTCAAATGCCAATGAAAAGCTGTAAGGAAAGTGAGAGTTGGATGTATTATATTTGTATACGGGTGCATTGTGGGTCACAGATATCTGCATTGTGTTGTCTGCCATAAACTCCACAAACTATTTAAAGTCTCAGTAATAAAACACTGTAGTGTCTATTTACTAAGCAGTGTTAGGACCTGATTCAGAGCCGGATGCAATTCTTTGTTCGCTCGTATGCATTCGATGGTTTCCAACCACGCATGCGTCCGGTTATCACTGCACATGTGCGGCCGTATCTTTGCGGTCAGTTTTCTTTCGCTCGTATACACAGCGAGCAGGAAGTGACCTATGTAATTTGATTGATAGAATGGTGCGTTTATGGGTGGTGACAGGGGTGGAGATGTGAAAACGCAGGCGTGTCAAGCCGTTTTTTTGACGTGCATGAATTATCTTGTGCGAGCGCAATATTTGAATGGAAGATGTGATACGTCACTGTGTGATCTAGTTTCCATTATGACTGCTCGTTCAGCTTGTGGCAGGGTATTGGATCTCGCAAAGACGATGGTGTCTTCGTAGCTCCCTTAGCGAATCGATGATTTGCTAGTCTCCTGAATAAGGCACAAGACCAATCACCTAATAATTGGATCACTTGTTATAATGTGATGTGCAATGGCCCTGATCTATTAGCTAAATTTGGAACGCATGTTGTGATCCTATTTGTTTGTATGTTTGGAAATTACAACAGCAATCACCTAATAAATGTTTAATTTGTTATGTTATTTGAAATCTGATTGTTTTATTTGCTATATTTCGTACGCATGTTGTTGGCACATTTCCTTAGTTATTTTAGAGCACAACACCAATCACCTATGTTTTTTATTTTTTTTATTATTTTTTTGTTTAAATACGCAAAGATAATCACCTACTATTGCTTACCTTGTGTTATTGTTTACTTACCTGTTGGCTTTTTTTTTTTTTGGGTGCAAATATTTTAGTATATGATCTTTCTCATGTATTTAAGTATGTTTGTTGCAGTCCCTTTTACCCAGTTGATAAAGAAATATCAAACATTTTTTTTTTATGTTTTTTGGATTTTCAAAAAAAATTTATTAATGTAATTTGTAGAAATATTAATTTTTTGGGGGTCAGCCAAAAAGGAAAATATTAATAACGGAAACATTATTTGGAATTATACTATAAATCTGCTTTGTCCTTATAACCGTGCGGATTCAGCGGAACAAATGTCGCACAATACAAACAATAAAGTTTATTGACATTCAAATAAAAAACACGATTGAAAACATTTGAGGTTCAATTAAGTAACTTAATATGGTGATAGCCACCAATCGATTCAAGTATGTTTGCCGAACGAGAAACAAGGCAATCGAAAACTGACAGGCCAACTTCCGGAAATTACTTGTGCGAGCGCAGACATCAACCAAAGACGAGTAGAGCGCTCGCTATTTTGAACGCTCGCTAGCTAGAGGAGGGGTTGGGTGATTATGGGGCAGAAGCCTAGCTACAAGCAAACAAACGTGCGAGCGCTTTGTTTTACATATTTCCATTCGTACGGACTACGAGCGAACGGCCACTTGCGTCCGGCTCTGAATCAGGCCCAGAGGCCCTGATTCAGAGCCGGACGCTCTGACAGAGCGCTCGCTCTGAATCAGGGCCGTCCCTCTGAATTTTAGAGCGGCCTCCTGGCCGCACGCATAGCTGTGGGTGACCACCCACAGCTATAGCGAGCGGCCAAAAAGATGGTCGCGATGGTCAAGATTATCGTGACCATCGGGCTTGCGACAAGACCCTTGTGGTAGGGTCTCGTCTGCCGCAAGCCCTGGAGTGCTTTTGGCTCTATCAGAGCCAAACGCGGAGGAGTGAGCCGCTGCCTCCTGCCTGCTGGGGTATGCGTTAAGCTCCAGGTGGCTAGGGGGAAGGGGGTTGGCGAAGGGCGATAAACTCTGTGTAGCCAAGAGGGGGGGATCCCTGTGAGCTCCGCATGGTAAGGGGGGAGGAGGGGATGGCTATGTAGGCTGCTTATGGCTTGAAGGGGGCCCCCACAATTTAGTTGCCCTGGGGCTCCCACAAGCCTTAATCCGGATCTGCAACTATCTGCTGTATATATAAAGAAAGAGAAAGAGAGAGAGAGAAAGAGAGAGAGAGTAAGTTCATGCACTCACAGGTATTAAATAAAGAAAAAGTGAGGCTAGTTCAGGAATGTGTCATCCTGTGTTAGCTAGCACATTGGTCAGCTACTGGCCTTTCCTGTGCTTGATGAAGGTCACTAGAGGAACAAACTGTTGGCTCATTCTGGTTGACACCATTGTGAATTAAAACTCACTTTTGATTGAAGACCTGTGATTGCCTTGATTTACGTTTTGTTTTATTTCCTACTATTTGGATCCTGCGTCCAGGAATATGTCTCTTCCTGATGTGACTGCTTCTCACTACTAAGGAAATACACCCGTCAGCCAGAATATTAAAACCACTGAAAGGTGAAGTGAATAACATTGATTATCTTGTTACATTGGCACATGGCAATGGAGTGGGATATATTACGTAGCAGGTGAACAGTCAGTTCTTGAAGTTGATGTGTTGGAAGGCAGGAAAATGGGCAAACGTAAGGTTCTGAGTGACTCTGACAAGGGACAGGTTGTAATGTCTAGGGGACTGGGTCAAAGCATCTCCAAAAGTCAGGTCTTGTGTTGTGTTCCCGGTATGCAGTGGTTAGCACCTACCAAAGTGGTCCAAGGAAGGCTCATTGATGTGCATAGGGAGCAAAGGATAGCCCGTCTGGTCCAATCCGACAGAAGAGCTAGCGTAGTACAAATGCTGGCTATGATAGTACATTGCAGCTTGCTGCGTATGGGGCTGCATAGCCGTAGACCGGTCAGACTGCCCATACCGACCCCTGTCCACCACCAAAGTGCCTACAATGGGCACGTGAGCGTCTGAACTGGACCATGGAGTAATGGAATAAGGTGGTCTGGTCTAATGAATCATGTTCTCTTTTATATCACGTGGACGGCAGCGGGGGGCGTGTGAGTCGTTTACCTGAGGGAAGAGATGCCACCAGGATGCACTATGGAAAAGAAGGCAAGCCGGCGGCAGCAGTGCGATGCTCTAGGGCAATGTTCTGCTGGGAATCCTCGGTCCCGGAATTCCCGTGTATGTTACTTTAACACGTACCCCCTATCTAAACATTTGTGCAGACCAAGTACACCCCTTCATAACAATGGTATTCCCTGATGGCAGTGGCCTCATTCAGCAGGATAATGCACCCTGCCATACTGCAAACATTGTTCAGGATTGGTTTGAGTAACATGACAAAAAGTTCAAGGTGTTGACTTAGCCTCCAAATTCCCCAGATCTCAATCTGACCGAGTATCTGTGGGATGTGCTAGAAAAAGAAAAAGAAGTCCATGCCTTGGAGGCCCCACCCTGCATCTTATAGAACTTAAAGGACCTGCTTCTAACGTCTTTGCCAGATACCACAGGATACCTTCAGAGGTCTCGTGCAGTCCTTGCCTCAACCGGTCAGAGCTGTTTTGGCAACACAAGGCAGGTGGCAATATTAGGCAGGTGGCCTTAATGTTTTATGGCTGACTGATGTAGGTTTCTGTACACATTTAAAATAAGTAGATACAGTATTATACTCTTAGGGCATGAATCAGATTTGTATGCAAACCTGATGGTTTACGTACAGTACAGCTACGATGTTTGGAGAAGGATATGTACTGCACATGCAAGGTTATTTGAGGAAGGGTGCGATTTCCATATCAATATTTAAATATTGACATGGAAATTGCACCCTTCCTCAAATAACCGTGAAACATCTTTATGAGGAAGGATTGAAACGTAAAAAGATGGGATGGACATGCCATATTCAACCCTGCACCCTCTAAGGAACCCAAATTTTTCAAAGAATTCCCACCAGTATATAGTTGTCCCAACACATGCCTGAAAGTGCCCTATATCAATATATAATTGAAGCCCCTAAATAGCGATATAGATACATATGATATTTTAATGATAACCCACTTGATTATTAAAAGGACCTACTAGGTAGATTTAAAAGCATATGATGAAGACTGTCCACATTGGTACGCGTAATTATAAATTATGGATATATATTTTAATATATTTTTGAAAAAGATGTGCAGATACACTTTATGAATTGTTTAATATATATTTTATTTTTTACATATAATTGATCATTCACGATGTATTATTATTTTTAACAAGAATTTTACTTCAAGGGTTTTACCGAAATTGTTATAAAACATATTTTCGTATTGTAGAGGACCCGATATACCTACCCCATATATAGTTATATATACTAATTTAATACATAATAATATAACTATCAATTTTATAGATAGCCTAAATAATTGTATTAGTTTAATCGTTAAGTGTCATTTTGTTAGTTGTTTATTGTCACCACACACACAAAAAGGATTCCAGAGTAATAAAAGATGCAGAAAAAGCCATTTTAACTACTGGCAAAAAGCACACTACAGTCTGAAACCAAAAGGGCGGAATTACATCAGAAGAGGACCCGAATAAAGGAGCCAGGGCTGGGAGATCATGCATCTGCAATCCTGAGGAAACCTTTACAGGCGAAAAGCGTAGATCGCAGAGCGCATCGATCCTGACACGACCGCAAGCGCTACACGCGGATGTGACAGGCAGTCTTCCGGCAGACCACCAGCTCACCGGGACTGTGGAGGGAACAGAGTTCTATGGAGGAATTCCAAACCGAGGACACGGCACATTGCCAAGGTAACCTGTATTCACAGGACCCACCATTCCGCTCACAGCGGACGTACTAACCACCCAGGTAACCTGCATGTACAGGATTTACCACCCTGTCCAGAACGGACATTGGAGATCAATACAGCTACACCTCACAGGATATATATCTGGGATTTTAGTAGCTTTACATCGCGTACCCCATAGGAACTTTGGGTCTCACATACTGAAGTGAAGTAAACCGCTAATTAGCGTATCATTCCACAAGGAAACTAGTAATAACTTTTACACAAACACAGTCTTGTCTATGTCTATTGTTATATGTTGTATTGTATACCGGTATTAGTTAATAATATATAACTATTCTTATCAAATCTTTTTAATATACTGTATTAATAAACATAACTCATTTATCATTGCTGCTGTATATATTGATGTATTCATAAACTAAAATTTTTATTGATTATATATATATATTTAGAATCTTTCCAAATTTCACTTGGCTATTGGATCCCCCCCCCCCCCCCTGCTTTCAGATTCGTACAATTTAGTGAGGTTGGTAGTGACCTCACTCACGTTTAAGCAGCAACATATATAGTCAAATACATAGGATTGAGCACAGTCCCACCCCCCTTTATCCAATTCGTTGTATTATATGACTGTCACTGATGCTCTCAGTATTATATAGTGGTCACTGATGCTATCTATATTATATGGCAGTCACTGATACTCTGCATTATATGATGGTCACTGATGTTCTCTGTATTACATGATGACCACTGATGCTCTCTGTATTATGTGATGGTCACTGATGCTCTCTGTATTATGTGATGGTCACTGATGCTCTCTGTATTATATGGTGGTCACTGATACTCTCTGAATTGTATGGCATCACTGTTGCTTTCCATATTGTACGGCGGTCACTGATGCTTCTATATGATATTGCTCTGTATATTGTATGGCGGACACTGTGATACTCTGTGGTGGGTGAGATAGTGTAGTACAGGTAGCGACTCTTACATTCAGTCTTGAGACAGTGGAGTCTACATGCTCATTTTAAGACTGTAGACACCAAAAAAACACTGAATAAATGCAGCAGGCACCATAATGTAACGTAACTAGAAATGGGTTTTGCCTTCACCCTACAAACATTTCAGTCTTTACGATAGTGAAGTCTGTATTCAATCAATCCTAGGTTGACTACTATCTACTAGGGGCTGGGGGGAGCTGAGTCTTTGACCTGGGTGACAGAAAGCCTACCTTCACCCCTGCTTCAGCATAGTCCATACCAACAACTAAATTAAATAATGCCTAGAGCATTATACAGAGGGAAGGACACAGATTCTGATGGTTGTTCTCACCCATTCTGTGCGTGTTAGTAATAAATTATAATGCAATTAAGCCGTACTAGTAATCTTACTGTTTTCTTAACAGCTTAACAAGTAGGCATTAAGACTGAATGCAGAAACATTTGCCAACATTTATGTGCACACTAGCACATTAAAGAAGGTCAGACGTGGTACTTTAGCAAACCAAGGAATGTCTATGTCAAATATAGAAGTAATCACATTAATCACGCTGAATACACAATACTTTTTCCATTTGAACTCTCAGCAAACATAAAGTGTTTGAACTGTCTTTAGCCCAATATGTGACATGAAGATTCCATTACAGCTCTGAAATAACCAGCGCTGGAACCAAATGTCAGGGTCCCCGGAGCACAATGCCTCTTATTGAGTAAACCCCAGCTTGACCCTATGTGATAGAGGCAATTCACCAGCCATTAAACTGAAAGCTTTGCTGAATTTCATTGTCTGCTTTTGAAATGTCTTCTCTACATGATTGCCCTCAGAGGAAAGCTGCAGACGTGGTATGAAAAGTCGACTTTCAGAATGTCGACACCAGCATGTCAACTTGATTAAAATGTTGATATGTTAATGACAACATTTAACATGTTGACTATCGGCATATGTGTTACAAGTCGTGGTCACGACTTATCTCCTCCTAGCAATGTTGCTCCTGTTCTGTTGGATGCTAGGCGATCTGGACATCACGTGTTCTTCGCAGCACGACTTGATTGGTTTCTTCCTCTATTTCTACACGCTGGCCCTTTGCCACCTGGCTGACTAGCGTTCCTTGTGGATCTCTCGGCTCTGCTGCATGGTCAGCGCTCCTGTATTTCTCCTTGTCTTGGTATCCAGCGAAATCAGCTTCCCAGCTGCGCCATCAGTTCCCAAGCTCTTACCAGCTTTGTTGCTGCTCCATCGGCTTCCCAGCTGCACAGTCAGCTCCCAAGCTGTTACCAGCTCTCAAAACCATATCGCACCACCGGCTCAAGGCCACATCTCATCACCAGCTCTCCAGTCACACCACTAGCTCACAGCCGCATCTCACCACCAGCTCACAGGTCATACTACCAGCGCTAAAAGCCGCATCTCATCACCAACTCTCCGGCCACACCACCGACTCAAGGCCGCATCTCACCACCGGCTCTCCAGCAACACCGCCGGCCCAAGGCCACATCTCACCACCGGCTTTCCAACCACACCACCGGCTCTCAAGTCCGTATCTCACCACCAGCTTTCCAGCCATACCACCGGCTCTCAAAGCTGCATCTCATCACTGGCCCAAAAGCCATACTACCAGCTCTCAAAGCTGCACCTCACCACCACCTCTGCCGCCATACCACCAGCTCTCAAAGCCACATCTAATCACCAGCTCTCCAGCCACCCTACCGGCTCTCAAAGCCGCATCGCACCACCAGCTTTCCAGCCGTACCACGGGCTCTCAAAGCTGTATCTCACCACCAGCTCACCAGCCACACTACCGGCTCTCAAAGCCACATCTCACCACCACATCTACAGCCAAACTACCTGCTCAAAACCGCATCTCACCACCGGCTTTCAAACCCGCATCACTGATCTCCGAGCTACTGCATCAACTCTTCTAATTGTACTACCAGTTTTAGCCGCATCATCGGCGTTTAAAGCCGCACCATCGGCTTCTTAGCCAAACTACTGACTCCTCTCACAGTTACCAATATATTTCGTTATTCTCTGGGTTCCGTAGGTAACCAGTGTAAACCTCTACTATTTCGAGTAATAAGTGATGGCAGCCACTTAAGTACTGGTGAGCATCTTCCAGTTCTAAGGGAACAGCGGGTAGCTGTTAGTGGCGGAAGACCTCGCTAGCCTGGGTTCTAGGGGTTTACACGGAACAGCCTGGGAATCCATAACAATATGCCTACAAGTTGGTAAGTACGTAGCGGATGTAAGTAAGGACATTAGTCCATACGTTGATTGCAAATCAGAGTAGGTTTTATTGAAGATAACAGGATACAGGTGATGGAAGATAAACAGCAGTCAATATGATAAGGTATCAATCTCTTTTGGCCTAAGTACTGTACAGCCATTTAGCACTGTGATGCTCCAATAACACAGTGACAGGCTTAGGCACATGCACGCCCTTTTAAAGAGCCAAGTAAACAAGTCTTGCACTTGCCACCTAATTAGGTTGACCATTAAGTCTGGTGACTCAGACATGTGACAAGTCATGCACAATAGACTTGTGATGTTATTGTGGCTGATCAGTCAAGCACAGTCAATAGCATGTCCATGTGATGTTGTTGAGTTAGATGATTCATTCACAGTTAAGAGACAGCTTGTAGCATTTAACCATTTCACTATATGTCAAGATTGACACCAGAATGTTGACATACAGTTTTTTTGCATATTTTAGCCTAAACCCTAAACCTTACCGTAAAATAACACAACATTGTAACAATGTACTGTCAACATTCTGGTGTTGACATCGTAAATGACGACATCATGAACTTGTCAACCTTTTTTTCATGTCAACATTGCGACTGTCGACATTCTGACCAGAATACCATACTGTGCTTACAATAAAGTGAAAGTGAAACAGATCTTTGTAACTTTAGATAACCTTTATCTTCTAATATCTTTTATGAGCTGAAGATATCCAAAATTTGATGTGTTTTTCTGGGGGAAGAAGACATCTCATGTAATTTCTGCAATGAATATATATAAAATGCTCTTTAGAATTGGAGGACACAGAAGCAAAGCACTCATATCTGATAAAGGTAGTCATACTATGGAAAATTACTAGTTTGCTAAATCATATACAATAGTCATGGTGGAAATATAAAATTAAACATTATATAGTGCTTGGGCAATTCAGTGGCGGCCCCGGGCCTTGTAAACTGACTGATGACTGACTGATGCTCAGCTAGGGCAACCCTGGTGTGACTGATGGGATGTTATCAATATAATACATAGAGCACTCAAATAAGCTATATGCAATAGAGATATTTGTTTACTTATATGCAGAACAGAGAGCATTCTGGTGGTCCATACATAATACACAGAGGGACATCCTGTCCCAGCAACTCAGAATTGATACATTCAGGCGAATAAAAATTCCTTATTGCTGCTAATTGAAGTGATAGCGATTCTCTATTTTCGGGGGCTGGCCGCAAAAAATAATAAATATGACCCAGAATATTCTGGTAGCTTATGTATAGCACAGGGACTTTACCAAGCATTTCTTCCGATAGGTGCAAATATATATATATATATATATATATATATATAATTGTGTGTGTGTGTATGTATATATATATATATATAAATATATATGTATATATATAAATATATATGTATATATATTATTCTGTATATATGTAGTAACACAGGGTATTGAAGTGAGAACTCCAGACAGGCAGGTACTTGGTAAAGCAGTGTCTTTTAATGGTAGTAGACACTGCACCTTAGCATATGTGAGGTTAGGCCTGTACAGGCAGCAGCTACAATCTCTGTGCTAATGCTAAACCCCCCACCCCCCCCTCCTCTGGCCTATCACCTGGCCAGTTTGTCCAGCATCAGGAGCAAGCAGTCACTGTGCAACAGTTTTAAACCCTTCCTGTGATGCTGGCTCTGGGCGACTTGGAGAACCCGGAATTCTACATTCCAGTTTGAGCTGTGCAGCCCAGAAAACCTGGAATTCCAAACTTCTATTGTAGGTGCAGAATGTGCCGATCTTGTTTTCCTCTCCCTTGGAAGGAGCTGACCCCACCAGAATGTGGGCATTTGAGGTGAGAGACTTAGTATGCAAATGTGATCTAACCCAGGCTTGCCTACCCCCCTGATTTGGTCGGGAGACTCCCGAATATCGGGTGCCGCTCCCGACCCCCCGGAAAGGCAGGCAAGCCTCCCGGCTGCCGTCTGACCCCCAATAACTACTACAAGAAACCCCCGCAGCGGGGGGCCCGATGACACGATTCGCGCTGAATGGTGTCTTCGTGGCTCCACCCCCTGCTTCACAATGCCAATATTTTTGGCATTGTGAAGAGGGGGCGGAGCCACGATGACATAATCGTGTGGCTCTGCCCCTAAAACCACGTCATTGCCCAGCCACGCCCCCCGCTGTGCACAGACACTCAGCTCCCTCCCGGAAGGAGGGAACTGAATGTCGGCATGTATGATCTAACCAATGTACAGTATATTTGGTATTTCACACTGTTTTTACATGGGGAAGGATGTGTCTCTGACTAGGGGGTTTGTCAGTAGCATACATCAGAGTATAAATAGGGCATTAAGGGTCAGTGTGGGAGTATCTTGAGAAAGATCCGTGTGTGGATCGAAACGTCGACGGCTGACTGTGTTTGACCTTATTGCATTAAAAGAAGACATTATTTACTTCAAGACTGGTGAGTGCACTTCTATCTGGTGACTATATTAATCCCTAAACAATAGGGCATTGATGTGGCACCCCAGCTAACTATGTATGAATATGATGGAACGAGTGTGGACACTAGTGACTGTCTATATGTATGTATGTATATATATATATATATATATATACAGTAAATTCAGTGCGCAAATCAATCAATCAATGCATAAACGCTTATAATACTATGGAAAGTTTTTTAGAATCCAATAAATAAATGGACTTTTGGAACAAAGTAAATCTGTGTCACAGATGCCAGATATAGCACAGGCCACAGGTACCACACAGGCCAGCATCTTTCCCACGTTAAAACCCGGATCCAAGCGGGTATTGGTTTATCTGGAATTGAGAGCAAGAAAGAAGGGGTGCCACATAGTGCATGAAACTGTAAAACAGATTTTATTGCAGACAGCGAACATAAAACTCATTCAATGAAACGCGTTTCGTCATCGACTTCGTCAGGAGCCTCCTGACGAAGTCATTGACGAAACGCATTGGGGCGTGGTTTGGCGTTTCTTTCCATTACTGATCGAATAGCCGACTTAGTCCCCAGAGACGTGCGGGTGATATTCAGGCTTCTTGATTTTTATTACTTGCGGTGGTATCTGACCGCTGATTGTGGTACGCATATTCATTGAACGAGTTTTATGTCCGCTGTCTGCAATAAAATCTGTTTTACAGTTTCATGCACTATGTGGCGCCCCTTCTTTCTTGCTCTCAATTCCAGATATATATATATATAAATCCAGAGTATTTCCCAATATAGGAAAAAACAGAGGGCACTCACCAAAGTAGTAATGCTTTTTCATTTAATCATATAGAGACAATATAAGCAGGATCATAGTATCGTCAACGTTTCAGTCCTGTAAGACCTTTGTCAAGACTGCAGCATATTATGCATTATATAGCCAACAGCAGAACACATCCAGCAGCATGCTTGTCACACATAACCCTGTGCTGAGCGCTGGGCGCTACTTTGTGATGTCGCTCTTCTTTTTTTCGGAGGGAGCTAAGCTATTTCTCCCGGATTTGGCGCTAAGCTATTTCTCCCAGATTTGGCGCTAAGCTATTTCTCCCGGATTTGGCGCTAAGCTATTTCTCCCAGATTTGGCCATGCTTCTCCCCCTTCCCAGTACCCTGCCCGTCAGAGCTCTCGACGGCTCAGCTGGCAGCTTGCTGATCGATTGGAAAGTGCTGCAAAGATCCTTCTCCTGCTGTATGAGTCGTATTTCGGACTGGCAGCGCGATGCCAGCAGGAGCAGCCATGCTGTGTGAGGACCCAATGAAACTTATGAATGTTGGAGACCACAACTAAGTAAATTTTGGGATGGGATTGGGGCTCTATTTATGAAGCAATGAAAGTCCCGGATTTTTTTCCCCCGAGGAATAGTATCTCCAGATCCTCCTATACAACAAGATTTATACAGCAGAGGATTCATTGATTTCTCTTGAGGTCCCTCTGTTTTTATTTGCTTCCTTGTCCCTGTAGCTTGCTATGGGCATTGTGGTGTATATCCTATTTATCAAGTGTCATAAAACTTTATTTTCCACAGGTAGCACCAACTTGAGATGAGCTCACCCTACTATGGGGGGCTCGACAAAGGCGGAGAGGCTTCTCTGGATCCCCTCCGGGTTCAGTGTCTATGGCGGCCACTCATGCCATGTTGCCTGAACTCCTCATCAACAGTGGATTAAAAGATCTACAGTAATTAGATAGACAGTCAAAAATTCTACACCAACTGGTAGACAGGCAATAGCTTGACAGGTACAAAAGGTCGAAACACAAAAGGTCAATATGTATGAAGACCGACCGGTACAAAATGTTGACATGGTCAACAGGTCGACTTTGGAATGGTCGACACATTTATTTTTCGAAACCTCCCCTTGGTGCCTAACCGTACCCATCAGGGTAAGTGCCTAACACTAACCGTCAATCCTAGTGTCTAACCCTGACCCTCCAGAAAGTGCCAAACCCTACCCGTCCCTCCTAGTGCCTAATCCTAACTGTTGGGGTCAGTGCCTTTTGACCATGTCGGCCTTTCGTACCTGTCAATCTTTATCCATGTTGACATTTTGTGTGTCAAACTTTTTTACCTATCGACCTTTTGTACCTGTCGACCCATTGTCTGTCTACCAGTTTGTGTCTAATTAGACACTGTTGACCTTTTTATTGTAGATCTATTAATTGGAACCCACTTCACCACTTAGGAGAAGGGCTGCCATCAGGGGGAAACTGCCGGGACTGGAGTCTCGGCCCAGACACTCGGCAGAAAGGGGGACCCGTCCGCTCCTACTGCCAACCACACTACCCCCCCTTTCACTCAAGGTGATTGAGTGAAAGGGGGACCCACTGCTACCGCTCCAACCTGCACGCCGTTCTGACTACCTGACACTGATTGAATGACAGGGCCGTCATCCCCGCTCACCCCCTTTTTCAATAAAGGTTTGGGGTTTCTTAGGAGTTGGCGCGCGTGATGTCATGAAGTCACACGGCGTGCCGCTGGAAGGGAGAGGTCAGTGGAGCAGCGCCAGTTAGCCACCAGCTAGACCAGTAGAAGAAGCCAGAAGGAGCCTTCTTCAAGGAGATAAGGTAAGTGGGGAGGAGAGGACCCCTGCCTATTTTGTCAGTCCCGGGACCCACAATTTCTGATGGCAGCCCTGCTTAGGAGCAGGGATTTCATCAGGACTCCATAAGTAGCCCCAAATTGGGGTAAAACTGCTCTCTCTATAGAACACAACTGCTGTACCACCAATGATAAATATACTCTATGATGTCTGATATTGAAAATCCAGTTTTGGGTGGAATTATTCTTTAATAAATGGAGCACAAGCTGCTGTTATACTTTTGCCAGTGCTGATAAAACAAATCTCACGTTAATCATCTTTTCTAATCAGGAATGTGAAGACTGTGCATTGAATATATTGTACCGTGGTGTGAAGTGACACACAGCTGGTCCATCTCCCTGAAGCCAGCGGGGTCCTACAGATCATCTACCTTGCTCTGTTCTCACGTCTTACTCTTATGGAAATGTTTATAGCTGCCTGTAGCAATTCCCAATTCAACACTTTATGCTTTTAAATATTTACACAGGGAGCACAATGAGATGGAGTTTATGAGTCTAGTGCATAATATTTATGCGGAGATGTAAATTTTGAGATACGGAAATGACACACGGAGCTTGAATAATACCCAGATACGTTTCTGTAGGTTCTACAATAAGCCTGGAAGCTTGAAAATACAAAATGATACTCCCCACCATGCTGCTATGTTACCCCAGTACCATGGCCCAGCTCTGTTCTCTGGTATCGCTTGTCTGATACAGTCAGGTATTAGTGTTATTAATGTACCTCATCTGTGACATCCCGCTCTAGCTCTGGGAGTATCCACACTGCTGTCATATTAAAGCAGGCCTGTCTTAGTATAAGAGACTATTACAACAATGTAACTTTGAGACCTTTGGGGATTCGTCGGTGTAAAAATAAATTAGGTAAAGTTCATCATTAGGAAACCACCCAGGATGTATAGAATACATAGTATTGAACTTCACTAAACAGCTCCTGCACCCGGAACTGGCTGCTACAGGTTGTAAATCATTATGTGACTTTAAAGGATCGTCGTCATGGTATTTACTTGTTCATCAAAACTACCTACAATCTGCAGTTTTATGAGGAATTAAATTAAAGCAAATCATTTATGTGGCATGTTTATGTGGGAGTATGGATACCATGTCTGATAACCCACCCCATAACACCACCACCAATAACCCCACTCCATACCGCTACCACCCCCAACCCCACCCTATAACCCCACACCAGTCTGATACTGGTACCTGATAACCCCCCCTACATGTGCCACTGGGCAAGCACTACACTCCTCTGTCAGGGACTCAATGTCTTTGCACGTTTGGCTGGTTTATACAGTACTCACGTAGCAAAGTCCACAGAGGCTTCTTCATCCACTTGCCACTATAGCCAATCCTTGTCAGTCTGCATCCGGTCCAAGCGGAGCCATTACCCTATGTCAGCACTGACCGCGTTACATACAATACAACAGCCAATTCATTGCGCTGCGACTCAGCCTTTTTAAACCCTGCTGGTCCCGCGATGATTTGCTTCACCTCGGCTTTACCTGGGAACCCCCACCCCAATCTTTTCTTCATCATGTCTAAATATGAATCTCCTAAAGGACTCTGCCTGGCGACATTAAAGAATACAGACGTGTCCTCACATAGTCATCCTTTGTGCTCCATATGACGAAAGATGTATAGCGCAAGGTAGATGGTCCACCATGGGAACTGATTCTCGCTTTTTGTAACATGTAAGCGTCTTATTCGCACTGTATCTCTGCATCCAAAGTCGCTTATAGTGTACGAGACACACTGGGGTAAATTTACTAAGATGGGAGTTCTATTTAAGAAGTGATGTTGTCCATAGCAACCAATCAGATTCTACTTCTCATTTACATACCTCCCAACATTTGTTGGGAGGGAGTCGGGACCTGCGCGCGTGCCCAAAAAGGGGGCGTGGCCTAAGCGTTTACATCACTGATGGGGCGTGCCCAGCATCTCCGAGATGCTGGTCAGCCCCCGGGCTTCCCCCCGTACTCTGAATAGATGCTGTGCGCATAGCGTCTATTCTAGGTCTGCATACACGCTGCTCTGCATTTATCTAGCACCTTTTAGAAGATAATACCTGGAATCTGATTGGTTGCTATGGGCAACATCACTTCTTAATAGAACTCCCATCTTAGTAAATTTTCCCCATAGGGTTAGTATTTTTGTCATAAAGGAATTGGCATAAAGTTGCAGATTAAACACAAGGAAGCGTGTAGTGGTGCATGGCTCAGCTCGCTTGTATAAGTAGCATAGGTGTACCCGACACCCCTGATCTCCCCACAGGCTACAGTGTACAGTAGTCATGTTCAGCAGCAGATATACGACTCAAACACAAACGTGAAATAAAATTAGGGGAGTTTTGTGGAGATTACAATGACACACTATAAGTCATAGACACAAAATACTTTCCAACACATAGCAGAGTATGTAGATGACGGTCCCGATATGGTTGTAATTTAGCGACAACTGGACTGCAGAAGTTGCCTATATTTGGTCTTTCCCTGCATCCTCTCTGTTCTGTCTTCATTCTGATGGTTCAGTTACGGATATCATTTTACTTACTCCATGGCTAAATTGTAATAGCCTCGCACTGTAATTTAGCAGAATAAATGACCGCAGTCATCAGAGAACGACTTAATTTATAAATAAAACAACACAAGTACAAGTAGTTTGTTCACCAAGTTAATTGCAGGGAACAAATCAATATATTATGCCGCAGAGCAGGAATTACTTTGTAAAATATCTATTTATTTTGCACTAGGAGCATATGCCGTAACTTCTTAAAGAGCCTGCTGTATCTTTCTCATGATGACGTTCTTCGGTAATCATCAGGGGTTGTTACACTCCCATTCCTCATATGTGTGTAGGGGAAATATTGTTCTTCTATTACACTATTACAAGTGGGGAAAAAGATTCATCAGCAATTTTTGGTTCCTTGCGCTTCAGTGATATTTTATAGCTCATATAAACAACCTTCTTTTCTGGCACTTGGAATCATTTCTCATAGAATATAACATTATTGAAGAGAAGGTGAGCGGTGGGAAATATATATATATATCTTTATTTTTGGAGTGATAACTGCTGCTTGATGCTACGATCAGATCCATTGGAACAGTCTGTCTTCTAATGTGTTCCGTGACAATCTGATCTCCCAATCCCATGTCATGCCACTGTATTAATGTTATTGAATGATACATGCCTAGCCTCCAACATGACCCCTTCCATTAAGTACAAAACACTTTGCTCCTGGACTTCCCACCTAATTTATAATTGCAGTCACCTGTGTTGAGCTTGTGAATTGATGAGACAGGTGTTTCACCACAGGTGCCTGCCGCCCACCCTGCACCCACCATCTGTACGAGGAGAAAGAGCAAATTAGAAGTGGCATCCATCGGCGTGGCTTTTGACTCCGCCTCTCGTGAGGGTGCCATGGGAGCGGGGTTGGGCCTAATAGCTTCTTAAGTCGCACCTAACTGTAAGCTCTCACGGACAGGGCCTTCTTCATGTATGCGCTAAGTTAGGGACAGATTGATTTTGTAGGGGCGGTTCCAAGGATCGTTAAGTGGGAGTGCACAGATAGACAAATAGACGCTTTAGTACATGCCACGTGTGGCATGCCACGTATGTAGTGTGGCAGAGAGACTGCCCTGTTACTGCTTCCCATGCTGACCAAAATAAGTTATCTTACACTGAGGAGCCCAAACAAAGCAGAACCAGGCTGTCTGTGAGTGTATGTTATGTGATATTTTACCAGCCTATGGGGGAGAGGTATGAAGCCTTTTAAAGAAGAGAAATTGGCCATGGCAACCAATCAGCTTCTACCTATTATTTTATAGAACATACTTGATAAATACTAGCTACAGTATAAACCGACTGGTTGCTATGGGTAACTTCTCCACTTGTCCACTCTCTTCAAGGCTCGATACGTCTCCCCCTATGTCCGGCTCTTTAACCTTTTAAAGTGACTTATTGCAGCAGCCTGGAAATGTCACTAGTTCTTCTCACATTATTAGTACAAATTGTAAAGGGAGCACAGCGGAAATTGGTTCCATAATTATCAAGCGTGTTATAGCCGGTCAATACATGGCTCAAAGTGATAGCAAATGTCACTCATTTATCAACGTTTAGCCGTCTCACTCTTTCCGATGATGCTCATCAATCATTAGCTTTTTATTATTAATAATACCTTGGCCTGTAACTGAACCATCACTCACCTCTGGATAATGTCCTCCTCCAGCAGATGTATAAATATATTTTGGAGTTATTTTCTCAAACTAACAATACAAGATCATTCCCCCCATCCTTTTGTTCTCTGTGAGAATTGGTCTATGATTGCTGATATATGGGATACCTGGGATGGGCCATAGTAAATTGCTGATTATTTCCCTTATGACACCATCAAGTAGATTTTGTGCAAACGGTGATAGGATGCAGAAGCCTGGTGCCATGGCAACTAGAACATACAGTCACTGTAAGTGAAGATCAAATACACTCTTCAGTCTGACAGTGACTTTCTTCTGCATCTTCCTTAAGTGGAAAGGAGTATTCCCTCCTCACTCCATCATGAGTAGCGAAAGACACATCCCGCAAGTAAAAAGGGTGCAGACATGGGGAAACTATCTTCCATGAAACCACAGTCTCCTCATTGATCTTCCCTGTGTGATAATCCACCATTATCGTATACAGCATAACTGTTACCTAGGGAACTGCAAGCTGGTTACACAGACATCTGGTTTCTGCACTGCCCAAGAGTCATACCAGATGGAATCTTTTCACCCCTATAGGCATAAAGATAGGTAAATTATTGCTTTAATAAACATGCTTTAGGGTGCCCTTCTAGCAGTATTATTAGAAAAATTCTGTGTCCACCTAGCACCAATATGAAAAGGGCCATCAAGAGCTCTGGTGGTCACAGGTGCAAGTTGGGTGTGGCAACGACTATTGGTGGCATATGTAGGATGGTGGTTACCAGGGCCGTAACTAGGGGTGTGCGGCCGGTGCGACCATACAGAGTACAGGGCTCTGTGGGCAGAACCGTCGCCACGCCCCTTCTTCTGGCTGGAGGGTGCTTGGAACGGCACCCTGCAGCCAGCACTGCTGTGGCAGTGCAGTTTGTAGCCTTCATTGGACGCTACAGGCAGGCACCCTGCCGTAATTACAGCTGCCCGGAGCATCTTGAAGACACCGGAGCCAAACGTCACGGCAGGGAGGGAATCCTGCACATCAGACGGCGGTAACCAGCTTGCTGGACAAGGCAATCCCGGCGTGAATATTCACGTGGGCGGTGCAAGGTCTTCCAGTTGGCGCTCCGAGACAGCACAGTAAATGTATATTAGCAGCGGTTCCAATAGATAGCTAGCAGCGAGCAGCTGCCCGTAGTCCTACAGGGACAGTGTAAAAGCCTTGACGCGTTTCGCCCCTCTGTGTGAAGCAATCCGCGCTGAGGAGGGCAGATTGCATCATACATCTATAAGCACACTCTCCAGGCCTTAGAGCCGGTCCTCTGTTTGGGCTAACATCTATTTGATCCTGAGCGGACTCCTAATAGAGCAAACGGGCCAGAGGACCTCACATTTGCAGTGACTATTTGGAGATTTGGATTCTGTATTATATATGCCTCAAAGTGAATAATATAACAGTGAATGAATAATGTGCTATAGATACACACTGTTTTCATTATTGTTACTTTGTTGCTATATTTTCCTATTACATTTCCTACTTGTAACATTTTTATTTGTTATGGCTGCAGTCAGTGATTTTTATATATTTATTGTTACAATAAATAAAATTATTAATAACAGCTCAAGGGACATTTTATATTTTATATTGTTTTTCATGGTATGGGTATGTACTGTAATACCAGCAGCCGGGATGTCTCCTGTCAAAATACAGACAGTGGCATCCTGATGGTCGGTATTCCGACAGGGGTCGGGTAAGTATACTATCCCTCCCCCCTTTTAGTATACTAACCCTCCCCCCTTTTAGTATACTAACCCTCCCCCTTCTCCCCCTAACCCTCCCTTCTTGTAGCCTAATCCTAACCCTTCCCACCCCGCACCCAAACCCTCCCTGTTAATGCCTAAGTCTCCGCTCTTCATGCCTAAACCTAACCCTCCCCCCTTTGTGCCTAACCCCCCCCCCAGTGTTGCCTTACCCTAACCCCCCCCCTAGGGGTGCCTAACCTTAACCTCACCCCCCAAGGTAAGTATAACTATATATGGGTGCAGGGTGTGCACACCCTGCACCCATCAATCAATTAACATTGGTGGTCTTACCCCCCCCACCCCGGGACTATGCCTAGTTCTTCTGCTGACCCCCCTCCCCTCAAAATACCCATACATTGCATTGCGCCCCAGTGGCAGGTGCCTGCAGAACACATGCACTGCTGCTCTGCAATGCTCTGCACGACTCACAGGACAGTGGGACCCGAGGTCAGGACAGACAGACAGAGCACTCTAATCATGGTTGTATCACCTAAATTGAGACAGGAAATGTGTAAACAGCACATCACATATGTTACTATCTAGATTACACTTATGTCATTCTACCCAACACTCCAATTTTAGAATTTGAATCTGGGTGACCACCTACTCATGCCATCCTGAACCGTGCCTGGTGCCTCCCATGGGAGAGGCTGGACCCACTTCCCTCCCTCCCACTATGAAAAACACCCTTGCACTTCCACACGCCCCAGAGTAGGACGTCCTGTACCTTCCAGCGTTCTCAGTATATATTACCAGAATTCAAACACTATAAAGAATATGAGGACTCTTCTGACATTTTCAGGGTCTGTCTGTACTGTCATTAAAATGTTCCAATATATGACAGAGAAAAAATGACGCATGATTTTATCCATGACATGATCATCCTCTCTGGGGAGTTTCAGAAAAGTCTGCAGCTTATTTAATAACATGGTGCAAATACTGTAGCATAAATCAGAAATTATACTATATCAGCCTAGCATTCGTCAGGCTAATGACAGATATTGCCTGGTGGGTTGCTATTGGTTACTAGCCTAGTATACACCGTTGCTTAAATTAAAAAAGACAAGGAGCTAATTGAAATGCTCGCCCATCCCGTGTAAAGTCTCAAGTATTGCACTACTGCCTGTTTGTGTCTGAGGAGAAATCCTCCAATACAACCCACATGACCTCCACATTGCGTTTCTTATATTGCTCGCCTACAGCGCTTCTATTTCAGCTGAGATAATGATTCCTGGGTCACTTTGCTTCATAGTACTTGACATTAAAGTGTCATTAATCCTCTTGGCTTTGGATTTCTGCACATTAAAAACATTATTTTTCTTTCTCTATTTTTTTTCTCTTTGCTGAAATGTGGATTTCTCAAGATACCAAATACAAAACATTCTTTCAAATTTCTTCAGAGATCCCAGAAAGGAGACCCAAGTGGCAGCTTCGGGGGGAGGGGCGTGGGGCCAAAATGTCATAAATACAGCCCCGCTCCCTTCTACCACATGTCATGGCGCCGCAGGGGGCGGGGCCATGATGATCAAATTGTGTCATCAGCTGAACATATTTACGAAAACTTTATGGTTAGTGAATGTTATAGAAGTGGTCTCTCCTCAGAGATCAGTAGCTTATACTTGGCTGCATATGAAATAATGTAAACACAACAGTGGTCATTTGGAGAAGCGCACAGCGCAAAGCACGTGCATTCAGAGTGATTTTCACTTTGTGTCGAAGCAGCTCTATGTCTGCCACACATACAGTATGCAAAGGTCACATTCAAGTCACGGTTTTGGGAATTGACCCCTGAAAATGTATCAGTAAGCTGGGTTCCCACTGGAAATGCGCATGGTAAACAGGAATCAAAGAACATTTTTACCTCCACGTCAGTGGCGTAAATTCATCCCAGACGCCCAGAGGCAAGTTATCATTTGGTGATGAGGAGCAGCTACACCAATGAGCAGGGACAGGCTATATAGACACTGTAGATGGAAGCGGCAGCTGACATGGAGCTCTCCACTAGTATATGGTTATGGTGGCTTCTCAGATGTCGGGAAGAGTTGCCTTGTATTGGGCGGCCGTGACAGTACACTCCAGGTACATAGTTACAGCCCTAAGTGGGGTGAATATATTGTGGGCGATGGAGGAGGTGCCCCTTCAGTGCTGGCGCCCAGCGGCAGGCTCCTCCATTGTCTCCCATAGTTCTGCCCCTGCTCCACATAAGGACAACCATTACTGTACAGATTCTTAAAATTGCTTCAGTGTATTCACAATACTGTATTAAATTAAATGTCTGCACTCCCTACTAGAGATGTGCACGGACCACTGTGTTTTGGTTTTGGTTAAACCACCCTGAAGTGTATTGGTTCGGATTCGGTTTTAGTTTGGGATTTCTTTAAAATTGCTAAGATCATGTAATTTGGACCTGTTTACATTCAATCCAAAACCTGAGATTTGGTTTTTAAATCCGAGTTCCAAACTTACAGCAGAAACAAGCCAGGACTCGGCTCTACTCGGAACCCCAAAGTTCGGGTGTATTCGGTGTTCAGGAAAACCAAATCGCACATCTCTGCTCCCTGCAAACCTTATCTGCTGCAAAACAAATGTAGTTTATTGTGGGGATATCCATTGAATACTTGATGAAAAAGCTGTGATTAACATACATTGGTCCGAATTATCCAATCAGTTTTTGGCATGTAAATAGCACTTATACACGAGTGCAGATTTTAGGCCTGAAGCAGCTGCGGATGCAGCTCAATTTTTAAGCAGATTCCCAATGTTTGGGAATCTGCGCATGCACTGGAGCTGCACTGTGCAGGTGCAGTATGGGTCTGCGATGTTGCTCGTAGTTCGGCAGCAGACTGTCAGTGATTGATATATCTAGGAATGCAGAGAGCATCACTGTGACCTCCATGTACAGTAATGCAGAGAGCATCACAGTGAACACAATGTACAGTAATGCAGAGAGCATCACAGTGACCTTCATGTACAGTAATGCAGAGAGCATCACAGTGACTGCCATGTACAGTAATGCAGAGAGCATCACAGTGACCTCCATGTACAGTAATGCAGAGATCATCACAGTGACAGCCATGTACAGTAATGCAGAGAGCATCACAGTGATCACCATGTACAGTAATGCAGAGAGCATCACAGTGACCACAATGTACAGTAATGCAGAGCGCATCACAGTGACCACAATGTACAGTAATGTAGAGAACATCACAGTGACTGCCATGTACAGTAATGCAGAGCATCACAGTGACCGCCATGTACAGTAATGCAGAGAGCATCACAGTGACCACCATGTACAGTAATGCAGAGAGCATCACAGTGACCACCATGTACAGTAATGCAGAGAGCATCACAGTGACCACAATGTACAGTAATGCAGAGAGCATCACAGTGACCACAATGTACAGTAATGCAGAGAGCATCACAGTGACCTCCATGTACAGTAATGTAGAGAACATCACAGTGACTGCCATGTACAGGAATGCAGAGAGCATCACAGTGGCCTCCATGTACAGTAATGCAGAGAGCATCACAGTGACCGCCATGTACAGTAATGCAGAGCGCATCACAGTGACAGCCATGTACAGTAATGCAGAGATCATCACAGTGACAGCCATGTACAGTAATGCAGAGAGCATCACAGTGACCACAATGTACAGTAATGTAGAGAACATCACAGTGACTGCCATGTACAGGAATGCAGAGAGCATCACAGTGGCCTCCATGTACAGTAATGCAGAGAGCATCACAGTGACCGCCATGTACAGTAATGCAGAGAGCATCACAGTGACCACAATGTACAGTAATGCATAGAGCATCACAGTGACCTCCATGTACAGTAATGTAGAGAACATCACAGTGACTGCCATGTACAGGAATGCAGAGAGCATCACAGTGACCTCCATGTACAGGAATGCAGAGATCATCACAGTGACAGCCATGTACAGTAATGCAGAGAGCATCACAGTGATCACCATGTACAGTAATGCAGAGAGCATCACAGTGACCACAATGTACAGTAATGCAGAGCGCATCACAGTGACCACAATGTACAGTAATGTAGAGAACATCACAGTGACTGCCATGTACAGTAATGCAGAGCATCACAGTGACCGCCATGTACAGTAATGCAGAGAGCATCACAGTGACCACCATGTACAGTAATGCAGAGAGCATCACAGTGACCACATTGTACAGTAATGCAGAGAGCATCACAGTGACCACAATGTACAGTAATGCAGAGAGCATCACAGTGACCTCCATGTACAGTAATGTAGAGAACATCACAGTGACTGCCATGTACAGGAATGCAGAGAGCATCACAGTGGCCTCCATGTACAGTAATGCAGAGAGCATCACAGTGACCGCCATGTACAGTAATGCAGAGCGCATCACAGTGACAGCCATGTACAGTAATGCAGAGATCATCACAGTGACAGCCATGTACAGTAATGCAGAGAGCATCACAGTGACCACAATGTACAGTAATGTAGAGAACATCACAGTGACTGCCATGTACAGGAATGCAGAGAGCATCACAGTGGCCTCCATGTACAGTAATGCAGAGAGCATCACAGTGACCGCCATGTACAGTAATGCAGAGAGCATCACAGTGACCACAATGTACAGTAATGCATAGAGCATCACAGTGACCTCCATGTACAGTAATGTAGAGAACATCACAGTGACTGCCATGTACAGGAATGCAGAGAGCATCACAGTGGCCTCCATGTACAGTAATGCAGAGAGCATCACAGTGACCGCCATGTACAGTAAGGCAGAGAGCATCACAGTGACCGCCATGTACAGTAATGCAGAGAGCATCACAGTGACTGCCATGTACAGTAATGCAGATAGCATCACAGTGATCGCCATGTACAGTAATGCAGATAGCATCACAGTGACAGCCATGTACAGTAATGTAGAGAGCATCACAGTGATCACCATGTACAGTAATGCAGAGATCATCACAGTGACTGCCATGTACAGTAATGTAGAGAGCATCACAGTGACAGCCATGTACAGTAATGTAGAGAGCATCACAGTGACCACCATGTACAGTAATGTAGAGAGCATCACAGTGAACACATGTACAGTAATGCAGATATCATCACAGTGACCATGTACAGTAATGCAGAGAGCATCACAGTGATCACCATGTACAGTATATCACAGATAATATTAATACACTACCCCTTCACACACACACACACACACATACATTAATATACTACCCCATGCACAATATATAATATATACACCACCCTCATAGACAAAACAAACCTCCCCATAGCATAAATACACCGACCTAAGAGAACAAAAGAACATTTCAACTTTTAAGACAAAAAGGGAATAAAATGAATTAGAGCAATACTAGAATTGTATCTAAATATAAAAACGAAATCATATTAGAAACTGAAAAATATATTGGTATTAAATGACAAATTCAAACATGAAAATATTACAGTATAGTATATATAGGAAACCGCAAAAAAAACGTATCATAATGGACTACTTAATAATGAAGTACAAAGGAAAGCTGACATTTTACATATTATTTACATTGTATTCACAAAGGCAGAAAAAATAGCAAGAAATAGATTGTGAGATTGTGTAACAGAAGCCTATGTGCTTGTCTAACGTAGGAGATTGTGAGATTGCGTAACAGAAGCCTATGTGCTTGTCTAACGTAGGAGATAGTGAGATTGTGTAACTATGTGCTTGTCTAACGTAGGAGATTGTGAGATTGTGTAACTATGTGCTTGTCTAACGTAGGAGATTGTGAGATTGTGTAACAGAAGCCTATGTGCTTGTCTAACGTAGGAGATTGTGAGATTGTGTAACAGAAGCCTATGTGCTTGTCTAACGTAGGAGATTGTGAGATTGTGTAACAGAAGCCTATGTGCTTGTCTAACGTAGGAGATTGTGAGATTGTGTAACAGAAGCCTATGTGCTTGTCTAACGTAGGAGATTGTGAGATTGTGTAACAGAAGCCTATGTGCTTGTCTAACGTAGGAGATTGTGAGATTGTGTAACAGAAGCCTATGTGCTTGTCTAATGTAGGAGATTGTGAGATTGTGTAACTATGTGCTTGTCTAACATAGGAGATTGTGAGATTGTGTAACTATGTGCTTGTCTAACATAGGAGATTGTGTAACTATGTGCTTGTCTAACATAGGAGATTGTGAGATTGTGTAACTATGTGCTTGTCTAATGTAGGAGATTGTGTAACAGAAGCCTATGTGCTTGTCTAACATAGGAGATTGTGAGATTGTGTAACTATGTGCTTGTCTAACATAGGAGATTGTGAGATTGTGTAACTATGTGCCTGTCTAACGTAGGAGATTGTGAGATTGTGTAACTATGTGCTTGTCTAACGTAGGAGATTGTGAGATTGTGTAACTATGTGCTTGTCTAATGTAGGAGATTGTGTAACTATCTGCTTGTCTAATGTAGGAGATTGTGAGATTATGTAACTATGTGCTTGTCTAACATAGGAGATTGTGAGATTGTGTAACTATGTGCTTGTATAACATAGGAGATTGTGAGATTGTGTAACTATGTGCATGTCTAACGTAGGAGATTGTGTAACAGAAGCCTATGTGCTTGTCTAACGTAGGAGATTGTGAGATTGTGTAACTATGTGCTTGTCTAACGTAGGAGATTGTGTAACTATCTGCTTGTCTAATGTAGGAGATTGTGAGATTGTGTAACTATGTGCTTGTCTAACATAGGAGATTGTGAGATTGTGTAACTATGTGCTTGTCTAACATAGGAGATTGTGAGATTGTGTAACTATGTGCATGTCTAACGTAGGAGATTGTGTAACTTTGTGCTTGTCTAACATAGGAGATTGTGAGATTGTGTAACTATGTGCTTGTCTAACATAGGATATTGTAAGATTGTGTAACTATGTGCTTGTCTAATGTAGGAGATTGTGAGATTGTGTAACTATGTGCTTGTCTAACATAGGAGATTGTGTAACTATGTGCTTGTCTAACATAGGAGATTGTGAGATTGTGTAACTATGTGCATGTCTAACGTAGGAGATTGTGTAACAGAAACCTATGTGCTTGTCTAACGTAGGAGATTGTGAGATTGTGTAACTATGTGCTTGTCTAACGTAGGAGATTGTGTAACTATCTGCTTGTCTAATGTAGGAGATTGTGAGATTGTGTAACTATGTGCTTGTCTGACATAGGAGATTGTTAGATTGTGCAACTATGTGCTTGTCTAACATAGGAGATTGTGAGATTGTGTAACTATGTGCATGTCTAATGTAGAAGATTGTGAGATTGTGTAACTATGTGCTTGTCTAACATAGGAGATTGTGAGATTGTGTAACTATGTGCTTGTCTAACATAGGAGATTGTGAGATTGTGTAACTATGTGCATGTCTAACGTAGGAGATTGTGAGATTGTGTAACTATGTGCTTGTCTAACATAGGAGATTGTGAGATTGTGTAACTATGTGCTTGTCTAACATAGGAGATTGTGAGATTGTGTAACTATGTGCTTGTCTAACATAGGAGATTGTGAGATTGTGTAACTATGTGCTTGTCTAACGTAGGAGATTGTGAGATTGTGTAACTATGTGCTTGTCTAACGTAGGAGATTGTGAGATTGTGTAACTATGTGCTTGTCTAACATAGGAGATTGTGAGATTCTGTAACTATTTGCTTGTCTAACATAGGAGATTGTGAGATTGTGTAACTATGTGCTTGTCTAACATAGGAGATTGTGAGATTGTGTAACTATGTGCTTGTCTAACATAGGAGATTGTGAGATTGTGTAACTATGTGCTTGTCTAACATAGGAGATTGTGAGATTGTGTAACTATGTGCTTGTCTAACATAGGAGATTGTGAGATTGTGTAACTATGTGCTTGTCTAACGTAGGAGATTGTGAGATTGTGTAACTATGTGCATGTCTAACGTAGGAGATTGTGTAACAGAAACCTATGTGCTTGTCTAACGTAGGAGATTGTGAGATTGTGTAACTATGTGCTTGTCTAACGTAGGAGATTGTGTAACTATCTGCTTGTCTAATGTAGGAGATTGTGAGATTGTGTAACTATGTGCTTGTCTGACATAGGAGATTGTTAGATTGTGCAACTATGTGCTTGTCTAACAGGAGATTGTGAGATTGTGTAACTATGTGCATGTCTAATGTAGAAGATTGTGAGATTGTGTAACTATGTACTTGTCTAACATAGGAGATTGTGAGATTGTGTAACTATGTGCTTGTCTAACATAGGAGATTGTGAGATTGTGTAACTATGTGCTTGTCTAACATAGGAGATTGTGAGATTGTGTAACTATGTGCTTGTCTAACGTAGGAGATTGTGAGATTGTGTAACTATGTGCTTGTCTAACGTAGGAGATTGTGAGATTGTGTAACTATGTGCTTGTCTAACATAGGAGATTGTGTAACTATGTGCTTGTCTAACATAGGAGATTGTGAGATTCTGTAACTATTTGCTTGTCTAACGTAGGAGATTGTGAGATTGTGTAACTATGTGCTTGTCTAACGTAGGAGATTGTGAGATTGTGTAACTATGTGCTTGTCTAACATAGGAGATTGTGAGATTCTGTAACTATTTGCTTGTCTAACATAGGAGATTGTGAGATTGTGTAACTATGTGCTTGTCTAACATAGGAGATTGTGAGATTGTGTAAGTATGTGCTTGTCTAACATAGGAGATTGTGAGATTCTGTAACTATTTGCTTGTCTAACATAGGAGATTGTGTAACTATGTGCTTGTCTAACATAGGAGATTGTGTAACTATGTGCTTGTCTAACATAGGAGATTGTGAGATTCTGTAACTATTTGCTTGTCTAACGTAGGAGATTGTGAGATTGTGTAACTATGTGCTTGTCTAACATAGGAGATTGTGAGATTGTGTAACTATGTGCTTGTCTAACATAGGAGATTGTGAGATTCTGTAACTATTTGCTTGTCTAACATAGGAGATTGTGAGATTGTGTAACTATGTGCTTGTCTAACGTAGGAGATTGTGAGATTGTGTAACTATGTGCTTGTCTAACATAGGAGATTGTGTAACTATGTGCTTGTCTAATGTAGGAGGCGGTAGAGTATAGAACATGTAAAGCAGCTGGCATAAACAAACTGTTGAGTAATTGATAAACGACCTAAGGGGAGATGTACCAAGCCTCGGTGAGAGATAAAGTGGTGAAGTTGCCCACAGCCACCAATCATTGTCCAACTATCATTTCATAGACTCTGCTAGATAAATGACAGTCAGAAGCTAATTGGTTTCTTTAGACAACTTTTCCACTTTATCTCCAAGGCTTGGCACATCTCCCCCTGTATCTTATATGTATGGGCTCTCCTGAGTATTTATTATCTACAGCAGGACGAAATGGCATACTGAACATGGCAGATATAGGAAGAAATGTATCAAACAGCCTAAAGAGTGGAGAAGTTGCCGATAGCAACCAATTTCTAGCTAGCATTTATCACGGGGGGGGTACGAAACTTAACGCATCTGTAGGCAGTGCTGCGCATGCGCTGGTTTTACAGATGTAACAGCGCATGCGCAGCACTGTTTCCAGATGCGATAAGGTAGTGTAGGCAGGGAAAAGTATCTATTTCCCGAAAAGCTGTCATCGCAAAAATGACAGCTTTTCGGAATAGATACTTATGGAGAGGTGGAATGATGAATTCCACCTATAATTAGCTAGAACTCCATGAGAGTTCTAAAGCTAATTATCTCCAGAGAATTTTAATGTTTAATGAATAGGCCCCTTAGCGAGAGTGACTTCAACAGTGAATTTATCTGGTTACCATCTTCTGGGGTTAGGATAGGTCGTTTCTCTGTGAGGCTAACCGGGCAATGGTCAGGCACGTGTCTTCTTCTGGAACAACACTATCAGGATGTACGAAAGGTTGGACTCGGTGGAGCGGGGGATTTCTTTTCTCAGCCTTGCTATTTATGTAACTGCTGTACTTTGGAAGCAGCTCATGCTGAATATTCCATTTCCCTTCATGTGAAAGACATGCAGCATATTCATATTCATCCCCTTCACTGCAGTAATGGCCTCAATTCCCTCAGCAGTTTGCAAGGAAAAAGCTTCTTCATTTTAGCCTAAAACTTGTAAAACCTTCTCCTGCCTGGAACATAAATCTGAGTCCTTCTTTCAGCCGCTGATTTGAGTTGTGGAGCAGGTGAGACTCGCGCCGAATTTAACAAAGCCTTTCAGAAAAGCTTTTCACCATCACCCTCGGGGGAGGAAAGATTGAACGTTTATATTTCCTTGTGCTGTCATTGTTCATTTCCACTTCGGTTGGAGAAGAGTAAACTGAATAATCTGCTGGAAGCTGGTTTGTAACTAATAACCCTGGGATGGAATTCGTCAGACGCAGGCTCGCTAGATCTTATGGAAAAGTTGTCCTAGGGGCAGAGGTATCGAGGCAATTTGCATGAAACTTTTGCATACATGGCACTGTTTTCACTGGTTTTCATGCTAATTTATTTTTAATGATATTATGTATTAAACTGTTAACGCATTAGATATCAACCATAAAAAATGTCACACTGTAAAATACTGGCAAACATTGCCGTATTTTCTTTTTCAAAGTGATACTTTTCGAATGTATCAAGCACAGAAAAAGATTTTTCATTTTCGATTTTGGTTGTTTTAGTTTCCCCATCCCTCCCCTGAATAAATATAAATATATATATATATATATATATATATATATATCTCTCATCTAAGCTTCACACTGACCTCACTAGTTACTTCACTACCCACTACAGGGTTGGGCCACCTGTGGAGCTGATTGGTAGGTACTTTATCTTGCTCCAAGGCTTAGTACATCTCCCCCTAAGTAGTTTATTTATATATATATATATATATATATATATATATATATACACCGATGCTCTAGTAGCGATAAATCGCCCGTCTCGGAGCATCTAGTCCCGGGTGACTGGGCTGCACTGAACGTTTTTCTCTCTCAATTAGGGGAATTCAATTAGGTGAGAGTTTTCAAAAGGCGTAAAACTCTCACACCTCGCCTTATACAGTAATTTGCTCACTTTGCCTTCATGCGCGCACCAGAGATACGCACAATTCAATTAGAAATGCGAATTCTCAATACTCACAGTGAGAGTGTACGAATTTTGTCCAAAAAGTGAACAGTGAAAATAGCAAGAAAAAGCGAGGAGACCTTCCTGGATCCCAAAAAATTTAAAACTTAGCAGAATCCTGTAGAAGACTGTTAACAGCCATAAGGAGAGTACTGTACGCTTTTAAAAGGTGTCAAATGGCTGATTTGGGCATTTTTAAAAAAAAAGCAAAATAAATGTAAAAAGCTGCAGAAATTTGTTTCATTGCAAAATAATTAAATGGAAAATGCAAAAAAAAGGAGAAAAAAAGATGCTTTCGGGGTAATTTGAGGCAAATTTATAAAATGTAAAAGAAAGGATTATTATAATTTTATTTGAAATAAATACTTTCATTAAATTTAGGGTGCATAATTGAGCTAAAAAAGCTTATTTGGGGTTAATTTGAGGTAATTTTTTTCATCCCAAAAATGACATGTAATTATTGGCCCAATTAAGCTAATTGAAAAATTCCAAATGCCTAATTAGTCATTAGGGGGGTGTCCAATGGGTTCCTTAAAATACAAAGTTTCCGCACCTTTACACCTGCTCTGGGGGGTGCGAACAGAAACAGGCGAATTTTCTCTGGAAAAGTCATGCGAGTTTGGAATTGAATTGCTAAAGTAATTTGCATGGCGGATTAGCAATGATTTCACCTTGCGGGACCAAACTCTCACCTAATTAAATTTACCCCAAAATGTGCATCTTATTCGCGTAAATACGGGTGACAGAACTACATTGCTAAATGACACTGATCAAGTTGATGTGCGACATTTGTACACCTGTGTGCTACTGAGTCTGAATTTGCATACGAAGTGCTACAATATAGCGGCCGCTGCTTTTTCTCACGCCAAGTTCCGCTGTGCTTCATCTGCAACTGCATCGGAACCTTTAAACCTACTGTAATTCCTGTGTGGTTAAAGTCGCAGCCCAGCGTCTCTAATATACTGTGAGTGGTGTTTCACTGTGTCTGCGATGCGAGTAAGATGCAAAATGTAAAGAAAAAGACAGAATGCTACACCTCCCGGAGCTGCTCAGTAGTACCGGGTATCTTGCACTGCATGGCATATTGAAGCTAGGTGTATGAGAACCAGGGCCGTAACTAGGGTGGTGCGACCCGTGCCATGGCACAGGGCACCGCAGGGCATGGGGCTCTGTTTGTTCCTATCAATGTTCCTGTTTATTATTATCATTCTGACTTGTAACTTCCTCTTATTTTATCCCCAGCATATCATGTTTTGTGGCAGCACAGATGGTGTAATGGTTAGCATTACTGCCTCACAGCACTGAGGTTGCAGTTTTGATTCCCACTATGGCCCTAACTGTGTGGAGTTTGTATATTCTCCCTGTGCTTGCGTGGGTTTCCTCCGGGCACTCTGGTTTCCTCCCACACTCCAAAAATATACAGGTAGATTAATTGGCTGTCAACAAAATTAAGCCTGTGAGCATGTGGTGGTGAATATAGAGTGTAAGCTCCACTGGGGCAGGGACTGATGTGAATGGCTAAATATTCTGTGTAAAGTGCTGTGGAATATGTGTGCGCTATATAAATAACTGGTAATAATAATAATAATAAATGTCTTCCCTGGCCCTTCCCCATGAGGCCATGACCCGTTTTCAAGTGCACTATATTATGTCTGTATCTCAAAAATGGGGGTGGGGGGCGCCAAAGCTCTTTCTGGCACAGGGCACCAAAAAGTCTAGTTACGGCTCTGATGAGAACTAGAGATGTTCGCGGACCCCCGTGTTTTGGTTTTGATTCTAATAATCACTGTCGTGTTTTGGTTTGGTTTTGGATTTCTTAAAAACAATTCATAAAAACAGCTAAAATCATGTAATTTGGACCTGTATTTGTTACTATAGTATTATTAACACCAATAACATTCATTTCCAGTCAATTTCGACTGATTTTGGCACCTGAAATCAGGAAGGAGGGACTTATATGCAATGAAAAACACGCAAGATCCGATTCTTAGATCCGAGACCCGACTTGCAGGAAGACCCAAGTTCTAATTGAAACCCCCAAAGTGACCCGGCCTGGACTTGAAACTCTAAATTTTGGGGGTGTTCGGTTTTCAGTAGCTCCTCTCTAATGAGAACACCTCTGTACTTATCATTGATGGGCAGCAGACAGTGGTGCTGTAATTACCATTCTGTATCATTGAGTATCACAGTCATACATAGGGCAGGAAGTATCAATAATTACAAATATATTAAGATATATCCTGCCCACAACATGGTCAGATGGGCGTAGGATATAACACTACTCTCCTGCCCACTACCGCTGGCCGCTATATAGCAGAGCAGTGGCACATCAGGCAGGGAGAGGGGACAGAGTAGCCTCCCCGGACCCTCCCCAGCTGGGCCACGATAATCTGCTTACTGGCATTTTTTATCACAGGTTTGTAGAATGACTTACAGTATCTGACAGGACAGCTCTTCATGTATAGAGAGATGCAGACATGCACATGGCATCAATTCACTGCTTACTCTGCTAAGCCTCCCAACCCCACTGGTGGGACAGTGGCAGAAAAGCAAGGCTGTCCATCAAAATCGGGACAGTTGGGAGGTATGGCATAGAGTGGTGACTCAGCAAGGGAAAATCGGGACAGGTGGGAGGTATGGCATAGAGTGGTGACTCAGCAAGGGAAAATCGGGACAGTTGGGAGGTATGGCATAGAGTGGTGACTCAGCAAGGGAAAATCGGGACAGTTGGGAGGTATGGCATAGAGTGGTGACTCAGCAATGGAAAATCGGGACAGTTGGGAGGTATGGCATAGAGTGGTGACTCAGCAAGGGAAAATCGGGACAGTTGGTAGCTATGGCATAGAGTGGTGACTCAGCAAGGGAAAATTGGGACAGTTGGGAGGTATGGCATAGAGTGGTGACTCAGCAAGGGAAAATCGGGACAGTTGGTAGCTATGGCATAGAGTGGTGACTCAGCAAGGGAAAATTGGGACAGTTGGGAGGTATGGCATAGAATGGTGACTCAGCAAGGGAAAATCGGGACAGTTTGGAGGTATGGCATAAAGTGGTGACTCAGCAAGGGAAAATCGGGACAGTTGGGAGGTATGGTATAGAGTGGTGACTCAGCAAGGGAATCCTAAGTTAAAGGAAAATAAGGCCATCCAGAGATGACGTTGCTATGTGGGGAAAGGCTTTGCTTGATGAATCGCCTACTTCCAGTGTACATAGAGGTCTATGGGGATGGCAGTTAGTGATGGTAAATAGGTTAAGACCAGAGAAATCTCCAATTTGTCCCCCATTATGGCTGATTGCATTTGCAGGAGAATATACAGTATACAAGAGATGAGCAGTTCGGATTTCTTGGATTCTGAACACACCCGGACATAGGGAATCAGAGTAGATCGGAGCGGCGGCTCGGGTCTTCCCACCTCTTGGATTCCTTTTCGAGGCATAACGTCATCCAAGCGGCATCGGATTCTCACGGGTATTGGATTCCATATAAGGCACCGCAGACGGGACTCCGCGCCATTTCCTTATTAAGCACACTGCTGTATGCTGCACTTAATACTGCTGTGTAAGCTGTGCTGTTGTGTATAGCTATATATAGGGGGTGCTGTATTCCCATGTATAGGCTGTGCTGCTTAGTTAATGTGTATATAGGGGGGTGCACGCTGCTGTGCTGTATGGGCCGTGCTGTTGTGTATAGCTATATATAGGGGGTGCTGTATTCTAGTGTATAGGCTGTGCTGCTTAGTTAATGTGTATAAAGGGGGTGCACGCTGCTGTGCTATATAGGAGACTCCAGACTCACCAGTCATAAGTGGCTGTGCTGCTTAGTCAATTTGCAGTGTATAGGGGGTGCACGCTGTTGTATGCTGTGCTGTACTCTGCTGTATTGGCTGTGCTGTGTCCATCAGTAAGACATTCATGTGCATCGCATATATAGGTCCTGTGACTCCACTCCATGCTGTTTGAATAGAGCTGCGTCTGCGACATAAAAAAATTAAATTAAATAATTGTATTGTTTGTACTGTTTGGTGCACTTTATTTTGTTCACATGCATATATAAGCCCTGTGGCGCCAGCCCACGCAGAAATACAGCTGCGTCATTTAAAAAAATTGTATTGTTTGTACTGTTTGGTGCGCTTTGCTATGTATCATTTATGAGTGGTGGTTCTGCAAATGTCAGTGAGTCATCTTCCTCTGCCTCTCATGACGATGAAAGACCTTATCTCTCAGAGTGTAGAAGAGGTGTAAAAAAAAATTAAAAGCACTAAGGCAGTAGAAGAAACTGTGCATTCAGAAACAGAAATGTCACAAATCCCTGAGGAGAGTCTAAGTGTGTCCACGAGTATATCATGTGTGAGCCTGACCTTTCTGATACTGTTCTACTCGCAGAGAAGCCACTTTCCACCATTTCTGCTCCCTCTGCAAATGTGAGGAGGAACAGCACAAATATAGCTGATGACATAGAAATTGAGGATGCCACCGAGGAAATGAGGGAGGATGAGGAGGATATTTGTAGAGCTGACGCCGTTGCTAATGAGGATGTTGAGGATGAGGATGATGTTTGTGTAAGTCAGGCACCAGTGGAAGCAGCTCTTGGCCATGATAAGAGGAAGGCCATTGTCATGCCTGGGCATAGGACCAACAAATGCACCTCTTATGTGTGAAATTATTTTTACCTAAATCCTGACAAAAATTGTCAAGCCATCTGTAGCATTTGTAAAACCACGATAAGTAGAGGTAGGGAAATTAACCATCTAGGAACCTCCTCCCTGTAATTTGCAGCAAACTCATGAAAACAGAAACTGGTGCTTAAAAAATAGCAACAAGCAGTCCAGCATCCGCTAGCCCCCTTCTCTCAAGTTCAACTAGATCCCAGCATCTGCAATCTCTACCGCCAACACCTTCATCCTCAATATCCACATTAATAATCGGAGGTAGTCCTGCATCAAACCTTGTTAAGGCTATGTATCTCCTTCCCTATCCAGGATTTCTTAGAAGAATCCTTCAATGCTAGGCCGGCTGCTGCTGCTGCTAGATCTTCATCCCAGAAGGGGACCAAGAAGACTAGTTTCAAACAACAATTGACTGTGAAACAATCCTTTGCAAGGGGAAGCAAGTATGACAGCTCTCACCCAGTCGTAAAATTGAATATAATAACACAATATTGTGAGCTGTGAGGTGGTCAAACTTGACTGAAAATTAGTGGAAATTTATGTTATTGAGGTTAATAATACTCTAGGAACAATAACGGCTAAAATTATGTGATTTTAGCTTTTCTTGTCAATTTTTGAAAAAAATTCAACAAAACCAGTCACGGCGGTTTTGCAAAACCAGCTGACGAATTAGAACCAAAACCAGCAAAAAATGGTCCGGCGCACATATCTAAAATATACACCCCTGATTTCTTATAACTTTAATAAAATCTTGTAGATGGGAATGTGAATCATTGGTGCCAGATACTTCTTAGGGAACAAGTGAGAAATAGGATGTGGGCCAGGAACTCTTTTTTTTTTTTTAATTATTAAGGATTTCTCCAAAGGGGCATCCCAGAATATGTGGGGAAAAAATAGTGTGTACTGTAATGTACTGTAATGGTATTCTCGTGTAACGCTATTGTCACGCCTTTCTCCCCCACATTATTCTGTGTAATGGACAGCCGGCAAGGACCAGCGATGCGTGTGCACGCTGGTTCCTTGCCGTTCCCGACTGTCTACTGAACATGCCCGTCAACCTGACGACGCTCATCGGGTTCGGCATGTTCAGGGATAGGAGGTCGGGCTCCTTCACTGAATGACATTCAGTGAACGCCGTTCAGTAGGGTGCCCGCACCTCTGCGACCTGAAGGTCTGAACGCTTGACATTCAGACTTTCAGGTCGCCTAATGGATAGGCACCTTATGTTCATGCACGCTCCTGGAGAAGGCCAGAGGGGAAGATCAGCCCCGGCCTCCTTCCAATAGGACGGAACTGGGCTCCAGGAGATAATGCCAGCAGTTCCCACAATCAAACCGAAAGTTTTTGGAGCTTAATGAATTTAGGCCTACAAGCTAGTGTATGCGGATGGTGTGCCACATTGGGACTGTGTTGTGTACAGGATAGGTTAGTAATATTGCAGCAGTGCTGAATGTGCCATTACTAAGTAAAAACATGTGGAAACTACTGTTTCCACATGTATAATGGTCCTATTCAGCTTGATGATTAGACCCCCTAGCACAGCAATGTTTATCCCACAACCTTGTTACCGTGTTACATGCCTGGACAGTAGAAGCATATTCTGCAGCATCATGTAATGAGATGAGGTTCTGATCAAAGTGGCTTATGAAGATTGTGGTGTCGAACACATCTCTTTATGAAATGTATTTCATATACCCAACATGTTTTCTATTTGCTACTACAGTGATGATCTACTGAAGTGTGGATCTCATTGTGAAATTATTGGGTGGTCTAGACTGAATGTAGATACCACACTGCTAAATGCAGATACCACACTACTGAATGCAGATACCACACTGCTGAATGTAGATACTACACTGCTGAATGTAGATACTACACTGCTGAATGCAGATACCACACTGCTGAATGCAGATACTACACTGCTGAATGTAGATACTACACTGCTGAATGTAGATACCACACTGCTGAATGTAGATACTACCCTGCTGAATGCAGATACTACCCTGCTGAATGCAGATACTACCCTGCTGAATGCAGATACTACCCTGCTGAATGCAGATACCACACTGCTGAATGCAGATACCTACCACACTGCTGAATGCAGATACCTACCACACTACTGAATGCACATACCACACTGCTGAATGCAGATACTACACTGCTGAATGTAGTCAGTCCTGCACTTACAGGTGCTGGCGTCCCTGTCACCTCTTCTTTACAATGTCATAATGTCATGTGCTTAGGGGGTGTGTTCGGTACAGGGCGCTTTGGAGCCTTGTTACTACACTGGTTGTCACCCTGCCTTATACATAGACTAGAAATCCCTTATGGTATAATACAGTACAGAATAGCATTCTGTGGAATGACGAAGTTTATAGCTCAAAAATTGTTTTGGGGACCTTTGCACCTCTATGAAACTGACTGTTCTCTTGTAAAACTCTAATGATTTGGAATTTTGCAGCTATATTGCTGGTCTCTATTGTGTAATACTATCCTGCAATTGTGTTTTCATATCTGTTCAGTCTCCAGTCCTCTTTCACTGCACTCTGGGGACACTTCAGTATCCCAATCCCACTGGAGCGCATAGGCTGCCAAACACTGCTTGGTTTACAGACCACAGATCTACACCACCCTGCCTCAGACTTATCTAATAAAAAAAGACTTTGGCCCTCATTCAGAGGCGGTCGCAAGAAGCGTCCGCTCGTTCTGAATGAGGGCGGCCGCATGTATTTTTTAGTTCGGCCTTCTGGTCACTAGCTAAGCTGTGGGTTACCACCCACAGCTTTAGCGACTGACCAGGTTGATGGTCGCGATGGTCAAGACCATCGCGAACATCAGGGCTTGTGACGAAACCCTAAGGTTGGGTCTCGGCAACCGCATGCCCCAGGGAACTTCCTGCTCTGATCGAGCAGGAAGCTCCTCACTGACATCACTGCTGATGTCAGTGCGGCCGCCCACAAAACGGCAGGCGTTCCTTAAGGAACGCCTCCATTTGTGTAGCCACCCCCCGCCCCGCCTACAATACGGGGCGAGCTGTTGGTCAACATCGACAGCCATCCCTTTTGTAGTGAGCTCCGTAATGAGAGAATTTCTCTCTGGCTCCGGGGCTTGTGCGGGTGCGGCGGGTCTGAATGAGGGCCATTGTTTGTAAAAGCCAAGACTGACACCTTGGTACTGTATATTTTCTAATTTTAAAAACACTCAGTTCCACCTGCAGCTAGCAAGACACATTCCTGCCTCATACTTGCCTACACTCCCGGAACAGCCGGCAGGCTCCCAAAAATTGGGTGCAATAGTAACCTGTGGCGAGCAAAGTGAGCCCACGTGGGTACAAATGACTACTATTGGTGGCCAGATGAGTCACTTGAGACAAAATAACAGCACTGCTATGGGAATGGAACCGCACTTCCGCACTCTGACGTCACGTCCAGGTCCTTAAGCTGAGGGGGAAATAGGACCAAACCTTACCTACATCTGTATAGATTTGCACAAAGCCAAAAAACAACAACTGGAAATCACTGTGCTGGTGTTTTATTATTAGGTGTGATATATGATCAAATATTAGTTTATGTTAACACATAATAATTAGCATTTAATAGCAATTACTCTTCTGGAAATCTAGAAATGTACAGGCACGGAGCAGGTTACCAGGAGCATCACATCATTTATCTTGATCACAAAAACTACAAAGGGTATATAATCTAGTCAGCTAAATAAGCATATGTACAGGACGACCGTGGGCTGTGCGCTACTGTACGTAAATAACTGGTAATAATAAATAGTCAGTAATTAGCAGAATCGAGTCTGCAGTAGTTGCTGGCACAATTTTTACATAGGTTTATGTCCATAGGTTTGTTATAGTGCGGTTAGTGTAGTGTCTTTTTGAAACCGCAGCTGTTAGTGATACTACTATTAGGGGGTGATTCAGTTGGGCGCTAGGTTTAGCGAGGTAAAAAACCTTGCGTCCCTCTCATCCAATTTTAGATTCATGCGGGTATGCACGCTCCCGATACCCGCTGTATCCAATGAATAAAAAAGTGGCAGCTCCGAAACCCCCGCGGCGCATAAGTAAAAAAAAAAAAGATACTCACCTGTCCGGGGGTCTCAGGTAATCTCCGTGGCTACCGGTGGCCTCCCCTCCATATTGTTACTTGGGAGGGGGCTGCTGGGAGGAGCAAGGGCTGCTGGGAGGTGTAGTTATCGCAGCGCCGGTTTAATTAGTCCCCAAGGGGGGGTGCCGCCAGGGTCCTAGAGCAAGTCCCGCTGATTTTTCCTAAAATTACCAAGTTTAGGAAAAATCTGAATTGCTTTGGAGGTGCGAGAAAAAAAAAACTCCCGGCACTAAAAAAATATGAAAAACCCCCGCACGCGATTAAATAGCAAAATTCCCGCACCTGCAGGAAAAACACAGCAGGTGCAGGATTTTTGCTATTCTCACACCTAATTGAATATGCTCCTTAGAATCATCTTATTAGTTCCTTTCAAAACCTCAGTAATGATATTGGGTTCCTTTCAGCATTCAGCCATTAAAGCGATAGTAGTTTGGCAGCTAAGTCCGTGCATCACCCCTCTGTGTCATTGGTTCCGCTAGGTGGGGTGGACAAGAAATATTTGCACATATACTGTGTATATATATATACATATATATATATTAAGGATGAATGGCGGCACTCGCGGGTCTTGCAAAGATAAGAATACACTGACACCTGTGTCAATCCTGTTCGATGTTTCAGTCAGAATCATACATGCCTACCCTCCCGGTTTTCGCGGGAGGCTCCCGATTTTTCCGGTAACCCCCCGCACCCCCGGAAGTGTGGGCATTTCTCCCGCATTCTAGTGGGCAGAATGAGGAGAATACCCGCGGCGATCGCGGGTCTCCGTGAAGGGGGCGGGGCTTAAACCGTGATTCTGCATGAATCACAGCATTTGGCTCCGCCCCCTATGTAAATTGTACCCAATCGCGGCAATTTTACCGTGAGGGGCGGGGCTTAATGACGCAAATCATCAAGCCCCGCCCCCGTCGGCCCCCTGCTGCTTGTCTTACCCGGGCTTCTCCCGGGAAGAGAGTATTAAAGGTAGGTAACTATGGTCAGAATAGACTTTTATCAAGAACATAGGTAAAACACAAAACATACATACCTATATACCGTGATGTCTAATGTGATAGGTGCTTCCTCCGTCTGCAATCCACCGGGTGCCCCGAGTCTGACGTCATCCGCATGCGTACCCACTGTCGTCTGGCACCAGCGCAGCGACGTCATCGTGTGGTGATGTCACGCGCTGTGCCAGAGGCAGAGGGCCGCATACAGCACAGTCAGGTCTAGCGCGCCAGTGGTGGGGAGGTAACATAACAAGTGCAGACAAACTGGAGACAAAAGTATATATAAAAGACACTGTTAATTATGAAAGTGCATATAATGATAAATGCAATATTGTGCAGACTAAAGATCAAAAGATAGAGATCTCTAATGGAAAATTATTGTGTTAAACAAAATATATTCAACATAATGTGATATATATCCACCAAAATCATGATCTCTGTAGAGAACATATAAACTCCACATCATAGTGTGAAATAAAAATGAAAATCAAAGTGTTGTGTGATGATCCAATATGACCAATACAGTCATATAGTGAGCTGTGGATGTGGACAGAAGGTGATGACACCAAAAAAAATCAATAATAGAAGTGTTTTAGCTGTATAGCAATAAAAACACGTACAGTAGTACATATGGTACATAAAAATGCACATACAAGGCTCTTGTGCAGATATATATAAAGTAAAAAAATGACTACTGTAAATCTCTGAATACACTTCTGAGGTTGAGAGAAATCAAAACTTTTTTATATGTTCTTGATAAAAGTCTATTCTGACTGAAACGTCGAACAGGATTGGCACAGGTGTCAGTGTATTCTTATCTGTGCAAGACCCGTGACTGCCGCCATTCATCCTTATTTGTGCATGTGCTGTTCCTTAGGGAACATTGTGGAGGGCACCAGGGCATTTCTAATGCTATATGTGGAGTGCCAGCCATTAAGCTTATTTATATATATATACATAATAAAAGCTAATAGTATTGTAAGAGCGGTACCATCATGTGACATACACTTACTAGCTGTGTCAGTATCCTGCAGAGAATTGAGAAGCGATAACAGTAATAACTGGTGGCTTTATTGGAGTTTGTACCCTGTTCTCAGAGTTCTATTGTACAATTGATGCTCAGTAAGACATACAGGACATGCTACTCTGCAGAGAGATACGCCTTTACATGACTCCTACTTTCCATACTAGAATACATACACATTAAACAAAACACGAATCACAAAAAGTTTTTTTTTTTACAGACAGCAAAAAAAGTTCTTTAACATTTAACCTCATTGGTTTCAAAATAAGCCAGTTTTATCTCTGACTGAGGCTAAAGGTGCGTACACACTACACGATATGCTCCCTGAGCGATATCGTGTAGTGTGTCCCCGGCAGGCTGTGCTCAATGTCGTTCATGACATTGAGTACAGCCGCTGAACGATATCATTAACGATATCGTTCAGCGCCGGGCTCTCTCCCCCATTCCCCAACATGCAGCAACCTGACGAAGTCGTCAGATTGTGCTGCATGTTCAGACGATGGACAATGTCGGAAACGACCAGCGGGAGTGCGCATCGCTGGTCGTTTCCAACATAAAAGTGCACGATTTGTGCACGATTACTGAGCGATTGCACGATTACGATGTCGTAATCCTGCAGTCGCTCAGTAATATCGCCCAGTGTGTACCCACCATTAGTTACAGTGATATCTGGGTAAAGTCTCCCTCCCACCCTCGACCTCTCTCAGCTTAAGTAATTGAACTGGATGAGTTTGAATGCTCTAAACTCCCGCTATTTGGCAACCAATCAGATTCTAGCTATTATTTATCTAGTACATTCTAAAAAATGACACCTTGAAGCTGATTGGTTGCTATGGAGAACACCTCCACATGTCCTCTTTAGGTGGTTTATAAATCTCCCTCACTCTGCCCTACAGTTCCTCAGCTCCCATGAAACCGGGGTGGATTCAAGTACAAAGAGGTCTGTGCAGGGTTGTTAGCAAGAAGCTGATAGGAGGACCAGTGGGCAGCACATCCAAGCAGTCAGTAATCCCTATCCCACTACAAGGCAGCTCAGCCAATCATCTTCCAGACAACAATCCTTCACAGAGCTGTTAGTATTTGACCTCTGAGAACCTAGAGGATCATGGGAAGCGAGACTCTGTTGGGGGCGAATGTCTCCCAGATAACAGGAGTCTCAGGCATTGTTACCATGTGGTCAACTAATGGGGCCCATATATCTAGCCTATATCTGGGCAATTCCCCGTTCTGCCAACATCGGGGTCGGGGGATCGGAGAAATTCAACATGTTCTAAATCTCGATTCCGACCCGAAAATGGTTGCGGATTTTTAACATGTTGACTTTCCCCGATTCCCCAACAGAACGACAATCAGCGTTTTCATTGCCGATGGGTGGATTGAAGGGGGAAAATTTATTTTTATTTTATTTTTTTCAAGTTTTTTTAAAAAAAAAAAGTCCATATAATTCTCCTGCCCTGCGCAGGCTGCGGATAACGCGTTGTCTTTCTTATCTCTTGCAGATGACCAGAAAAAGGTCGAGGAGGACTTCGATATCGACATGGACGCCCCAGAGACAGAGCGAGCCGCTGTAGCGATACAGTCTCAGTTCAGAAAATTCCAAAAGAAGAAGCAGGGTGCCGACGATTAGTAGTACCTACCTCTCACCACCAGGGGAATAATAAACTTTATCTTAAAAACAGAATAGAATGATTTATCAGGAAATTAGGAGTATCTAGGATGCATGTACAAAGGTTCTAACTATTTATAGTCTACTAGACATAAATCACTGAGCAATTCACTGCGATATGTTTCTCAAAACCAATCCGAACTGTAACCTTCTATTTTATGTGATATTATAATAAACAATGCGGAGATGATAAGTGGAAACTTTGCTCTGAGGCTTTTTTCTTCTGTAGACCAGCGTACAGGTAAACGTTCCCTGGCTCTTTACTACAAATGTGTATAACAAAAAAATTAGAGGAAATAGTGAATAGTGAAGAAACATAAGGTTCCCCCCTCCCGAAAAAGTAAACTACACACACTCTACCTTCTGACATTTGCTATATGTGGGCACGGTCATTACTCGTCAAGTCCCTATACACATGGATAGCTATGGGCAACCATTGGCGTCGCACATTGCGTAGAGGCCCCCCACCCTCTTCCCTCGTCTTCCTCCTGGCTAGCAGGGCGGATCGGCACCCTGCAGCCAGGATTGCTGCTTCAGCACCGTCAGAGTGTCCTACGGACACCCGGTCAACGCTGCACTTACCGGAGCAGCCAGTCATGCCCCTTCTGCGCGGACCGTCACAGAGCACAACCATGCCTGTTACGGCTCTTTGAGCCCATCGTACATATGATGCTTTTATGCACCAGACTCCCACCCCAACAGGAATCATGGGGCAGACTGCATTCTGACTATAGCACGTCTTTTAGTTCAGGCATGATAGTCTGCGGTACACATTTAAACCCAGCAGTGTACTTGTGACTTTGTGCTGTGCTTGACGTTTAATATAATTTATTGGAGCCCATGGCACCCGCTGTGTACGTGCCTTGAATCTCATTTGTAACTGTCAGAATGGCCGGCAGTACGTTGCCCCCGAACACCGTAACAGGAATGAAGGATTGAAGAGCAGTTAAGACGATCCTACTGTATTTGCTGGTGGCAGAAGTCCAATGACTATTTCTGTCCTCATTTTAACTTGAAGAGGCCGAGTCTGGGCAGCAAACTTTAAATGAGTTTTACTTGGAGAACCTGCAGAATGTAACATTACGTGTAGCTTGCTGCAGCTCAGGAGCATTGTAATAGGAGGATAAAGGTGAGCATTGGGTTTTGGGATTAATATGTTTGTTTTTTTTTCTCCTGAGGTTTGAACACTGATGGACTCATGCGTCATCACAGATGGCACAAAGTGAAACGCAGAACTTAAGTAACAGACCATACCAGCCTTAAGGTGCATACACACGGTCAGATTTGTCAGATGAACGATTTGACCAACGATTTGAACTATGAACGATTTTTGACTGCATTAAACTGACTGAAATCGTCCAAAACTGACTGCAAACACATCAGATGTCAGATATCGTTATCTGACCATCGGGAACGCGCATCGTTCATCGTTCATCATTGAAACATGTCAGATATGTCAGATTTTCCTTCAGATATGAACGATTGAACGATTTTTTAAATCGTTATCGTTCAGATCTGAAGAAAAATCTGACCGTGTGTTTGCACCATTACTGTGATACATTGGGTCCCATTTAACAATGATGCATAACCCCTTAAGCACTCGCTAAAGAGGTTATGTCATCCTATCTGTATTTAAAAAACAGCGGTAATCTAAGATTACCGCTGTTTGTCCCTGTAACGCTCTCGCCATCTTTAGAAGTCGGGAGGGCTGCTGCCGGTTCCCCATTGCAGGCAATGGGGTCCCAGCAACAGCCCTTGTGACGGGCAGAGAGCCTGCTGCGTACATGCCTACTCTCCCGGAACAATGAAGACGCTGCCACAGGGAATTGCAGGGAACATGGTAAAATTCCCACTATAGGTCCAGAGAAGAGGTATATTTAAGCCATAATGAAATTAGGTCCATTTATTATAACCTGTAAAAAAATAAGGGTGAGAAGAGATTGGAAAGAAGCATCTGTCCACCTGGGATGTACACTTCAGTCACGGTCTAAGGCAGCATCAACATGATGGTCAGAGATATAACAGACAACTACTGTACTTTTTACACAATAATTGTAACAGTGACATCTACAGCCTAGATGAGGGTACTGCATCTGTTTAAGCATACTGAGACATAAAAATCATAAATAAATTACATAAAGAAGGATATTAAGTTAGGCCAATTCAGCATGATGAACACTGCGTCTGGAACTAGGGCATAACTCATTTTTGCTCCCCAACTCCAGAGCTGCAACCTACAAATACTTTTAAACTTTTCCAAATAAGAGCAGAAACAAAACGTAATCAATTACAACTTTTTCATTTTTTTTTCACTACAAAACTTTCTAATGCTTGAAAAGAGGTGGGCGTGGCTACATTGCGCTATTTGTGTCATCAAATGGGGTGGGCAAGGCACATTATTATGTCAGAAATGATGCCGTTGCAGGGAGTAAATCCCAACAGGTTCCGGAGGTGACCAACAATTCAAGTCCACCCTTCCGAGACCCAATTTCAGCCCTGCTGAGCAGGTATGAGGCCAACATGTAATTCTTCAGGTCTGTCTGTACAGGAAATCCTGCAATGGCTGGTGTGAGGTGAGCCTCAATAACAGTCTTTAGTTCTCCCAATGCATAGGGTGAGGGGTGGTCCCGCACAGGACTAAAGATGTAGATGTATTAAAGAAGACTTTATAACAGAGGTTCCCAAACTTGATCCTCAAAGCACCGCAACAGTTCAGGTTTTAAGGATATCCATGCTTGACCACAGGTGACTTAATTAGAACCTCAGTCAATTTGATTTAACCACCTGTGCTCAACCATGGGTATTTCTAAAACCTGGGACCGTTGGGGGGCCGTAAGAACCCCATTTGGGAACCTCTGCTCTATAGGTTAACCAACATGAAAAATAATTTAAAACATATATATATTTATATAGAGAGAGAGAAATAAAGAAACATTTTTTAGCAGAGGTGCTATTTGAGATGGTGATTCTTACTTGGGGCACTTAAATGTCAAAATTATTATTTGATTGAAACATCTATTTTTTATACACATTTACAAACAACAACAAAAAAATGGTATCCGGATAGTAAAAATAATGAATAATCTGCCCTTTTTAATTGGCTAATAAATGCTATACAGGTGTTATCAGAACATAAACATATATCCTTTTATATAAATGTAATGGTTCCGGAACTTTATCAAAGACTTAAAATATGTCTAACGGCAAAATAATGTTTTCAAATAAGTCTCAAAATGAGATCCTAGGCAAAGGAGACAATGATAATGTCAATTCTATCAGTTACTACAGTTTATATACACAGGATATGATATATTTCACAGTAATTTAGTGTGAGTTGATATCCAAATTGTACCAAAATTCCTTTTCCTCAATATAACACTCCCCAGAGAGGGGAGGATTATGTAAATCAATCTCACATACACTGGAAACTCAAAGGGTAAAGAAGGAATGACTCATGAATGATAACTGGAATTTAACATAACAATGTATCAAGAATATGTTCAATTGCACAGTTTAAATTAACAATTTATCAGTGAAGCATCTTAATTGCATAAATAAGATTCTAGTCATAAACACTGCTCAGATTACAATTACATTACATTACAAACATTACATCAGCTTTATACGAGCGTTTTCACATAGAACATAATTGCATATGACCAAAACTGACTGGTGTGTGTGTGATTGGAATAGAATAGTACAACACTATGGGGTCCCCGTTGCCTCTGCTGTTTACAATCATGCAAATATAGGACGGTAAATGAGAGAGCCACAAGGGACAGTGTTGATGGAAGTTTTAGTAAAACTGGGGGGTTTCCACTATCCGTCCATGGAGTTAGATTGTCCCTGGCATCTGAGACATTGCAAGGACAAAATGCTGCACAGAGGTGGTGCCTCACACTGAAATATATGAAAAGAGTACCTGTGTAGAGTGTGGTCAATATACAGTTGTATCCAGTGCTGGTCACAGCGTCTCGGCTGTGTAGGGACACAGAGAATGAGATCCTGTGTACAACATGGTAAGTGTGCAATGGCCTCCAGTCCGAGTCATGGCGTTCTAGCTGTGTGGGAACCTGGGAGAGAGCACAGGATGCGCATTTCGCCACGTGGGGGTTGATCACCTGTAAGCCTATTTAAAAAGATCAGACGTTTTAAGTCTTTCATAGAACTCCCTTAGTGTTACATTTACTAAGGAATATTTGTTCATGTTATGATAACACCTTTATAGCATTTACTAAACCTATTAAAAAGGGCAGATTATTTATTAAAATATAATTTGCATACCATTTTTTTTCATAAAAGGCGAACAAATAAAAGTTATGTTTTAAATCAAATAATCATTTTAAAATGTACATATAAGACTGTCCCAAGTAGGAATTATCTTCTCTAATATCAACTCTACTAAAAAAAATTTCTCTAAGCTTTAGTGCTCACCAGATACAGCTACAAATTGCAAACTTGGGGGACCTGCAAATCTCTCCAAGAATAATATAAAAGATGATGTAAAGATTATATATCAAATAGGGTTATTAAATTCAGACTTGTATTGCGGCATCAAAATTAAAGGAAAATTCCCCAGGATACCCATTTTCCATCAAGTACAAAATTCAATAGACTTTAATATAAAAAAGAAATAAAGAAATTAGCTATTCTCTGAGTGTGTTATTATGAAGTTGATGAACAACACAATAACTTTTTTAAGGCAATCTGCTACACACATTCACATCTTATACCTAAACAAATTGCAATTATAGAGTGAATCGGATAATATTGCTTATCATCAAGGCAAGTGTATAAATAACAGCTAATGTGCCTTTACTATTAACTCCTTGTCGTCAGTTTGCACAGAGGAATTATTGTCACACTTTCAGGGACGTTGGGAGAATCAATCAATCACTCTTTATCTAGCATCTGTCAATGAATGATCTGTGGCTTCTGAGATACAGCAAATACACCCACATTGTGCAAGGTCCCCGGCCAATGATCAGGGCTTTACATTAGGAGGGTTATGTCTTTAGGTGACACGCTGGGGACAAAATGACCGATGTGTATGTTTCAAATAGGACATTCAGGACATTGAACCGACCTTATTAAAAGCTAAATTAGTTGATGATCATGAATGGTAAACTTCTACAGATTTGCTGCCTGCGGGTTCTAATCGCAGATGAAATATGTTCTCATTCTCTATAACTCTGGAACGAGTAACACAAAGTAATATCCAGTGCTAAAGGCAAAGTATCAGAAATACTATACAAAATAGATACATTTATTGGAAAATCACATACAGTCAGGTGCATAAATATTGGGACATTGACAGAATTTTCATATTTTGGCCTCTATTCACCAACACAATGGCTTTGAAATGAAACAAACAAGATGTGCTTTAACTGCAGACTTTAAGATTTAATTTGAGGGTAATTACATCCAAATCAGGTGAACGGTGTAGGAATTACAACGGTTTCTATATGTGCCTCCCACTTTTTAAGGGGCCAAAAGTAATGGGACAAACTAAACAATCCTAAATCTAACTTTCACTTTTTAATACTTTGTTGCAAATCCTTTGCAGGAAATTACAGCCTGAAGTCTGGAACGCATAGACATCACCAGACGCTGGGTTTCATCCCTGGTGATGCTCTGCCAGGCCTCTACTGCAAATGTCTTCAGTTCCTGCTTGTTCTTTTGGCATTTTCCCTTCAGTTTTGTCTTCATCAAGTGAAATGCATGCTCAATCGGATTCAGGTCAGGGGATTGACTTGGCCATTGCATAACATTCCACTTTTTAGCCTTAAAAAACTCTTTGGTTGCTTTTGCAGTATGCTTCTGTTCATTGTCCATCTGCACTGTGAAGCATTTGACTGAATATGAGCATATACTACTGCCCGAAACACTTCAGAATTCATTCTGCTGCTTTTGTCAGCAGTCACATCATCAATAAATACAAGGGAACCAGTTCCATTGGCAGCCATACATGCCCACGCCGTGACACTATCACCACCATGCTTCACTGATGAGGTGGTATGTTTTGGATCATGAGCAGTTCCTTTCCTTCTCCATACTCTTCTCTTCCCATCACTCTGGTACAAGTTGATCTTTGTCTCATCTGTCCATAGGATGTTGTTCCAGAACTGTAATGGCTTTTTTAGATGTTGTTTGGCAAACTCTAATCTGGTCTTCCTGTTTTTGATGCTCACTAATAGTTTACATCTTGTGGTGAACCCTCTATGGGCTTGATTCAGAGCCGCTCGTAAGCGGCTGCTCGTTCGCTCCGAGCGATGTTTGCCCAACTGCGCATGCGTACGGATCGTTATACGCATGCGCGAACCATTCAGTGCGGTCGAAATTCATGTGCTCGCAAAATAGCGAATGCCTGATAATTTGAGTGACAGAATGAGGCGTATGTGGGTGGTAACAGGGGAAGGTGCTTGAAAACGGGGAGTGGAGATCCGGTCGCGGGCGTGCTTAAAGGTCAAAACGGGCATTTTATGGGTGTGCATAAATAAAACAGCAGCGTCATTGAGCACGTCACTGGGTTATTTTATAGCCAGAACTGCTCGCAAAATTGTGGTAGCAAAAACCAACCACAAGAATAGCGAGCAGCTCATACCCTGGCCGATGTACTCGATTAATCTAATAAGTAGCGGACATGACGTAGGATGCGAGCGGCCAGGGGGCGTAGTTTCCCAAAAAAACGACCGCAAGTTTTGCTCGCTCGTTCAGACCTAGAGGCGTGAACAGACCGCAAAGAGCGAACGGTTCATTGGAATAGCCACCCCTTTTTTTTGAACGAACGACCGCAAATAGCGTCCGGCTCTGAATCAGGCCCTATATTCACTCTTGTGACGTTTTCTCTTGATTGTTGACTTTGACACATATACACCTACCTCCTGGAGAGTGTTCTTGATTTGGCCAACTGTTGTGAAGGGGTTTTTCTTCACCAGGGAAATAATTCTTCTGTCATCCACCACAGTTGTTTTCCGGGTCTTTTGGTGTTGCTGAGCTCTCCGGTGCGTTCTTTCTCTTTAAGAATGTTCCAAACAGTTGATTTGGCCACACCTAATGTTTTTGCTATCTCTCTGATGGGTTTGTTTTGATTTTTCAGCCTAATGATGGCTTGCTTCACTGATAGTGACAGCTCTTTGGATCTCATATTGAGAGTCGACAGCAACTGATTCCAAATGCAAATGTCACACCTAGAATCAAATCCAGATCTTTTACCTGCTTAATTGATAATGAAATAATGAGGGAATAGCCCACACCTGTCCATGAAATAGCTTTTGAGTTGATAGTCCCATTACTTTTGGCCCCTTAAAAAGTGGGAGGCACATATAGAAACCGTTGTAATTCCTACACCGTTCACCTGATTTGGATGTAATTACCCTCAAATTAAATCTGAAAGTCTGTAGTTAAAGCACATCTTGTTTGTTTCATTTCAAAGCCATTGTGGTGGTGAATAGAGGCCAAAATATGAAAATTCTGTCAATGTCCCAATATCTATGCACCTGCCTGTATGTTTTACATATATTTAAACATTTCTATTTTTTTCTGCCCACAAAGGAGAATTGCATGAATCAGTGGTCTGAGTAATACATGCTTGTGCCCGGAGACTGGCCCACCTAAAGGTATCGTTGGCACACTTGGGGCGCCATTTATTAATGATTGCAATGCGATCTGGGCATGACATTACCACCCAATATAGCATTTCAAGATGTTTTGTTAGGTGGACTCGCGGGCGCCCTCCAGAGCCCGGTGCCCTCAAACATCCCAGTGCCTCTCATAGAGCAACAGTGGTGAAGACTAGCGGCTTCTTATGAGGGGAGGGGCCTATGTTCAGTATTTGAATAGCCCTCCCCCATCACGCCAGCAAAGATATGGAAGAGACTTTACACCAAAGAAGAAATAAGAGAAGATTGTCCCTCTGTCATGTACTAAGAAAATGAATACAAGCTTTAATGTTATTATTAATAAATAACGTTATTATTATCGTTAGTAATAGGAGTGTAACTTTATTAAATTGTTACATTTTAAACTTTAAATTGAAGAACTGTGTTAATAAAGAGAATGAGAATGAATGGTATAAAAGTAGGGAATGTTTCTTTCTTTCCTTTGCAGACACTAATTAGTGTAAATGAGGGACATTACTGCCAGACTCTAGGTGACCTATAACTCATTTATAGGAATATAACATTAGCATAACGTCTATAGGTGAGCGAGGATGCCACCGTTGCCTGGGTGCTCGCCTCATTATAGACACTGATACCAACACTGGTAAATAATGCATTCATTAGTCATTATTACACCAGTGATAACTGTGTATTACACCAGTGACCATGAGAATATGAATAACGATAGGAGCCGGATAGAGACCATACGTTATTATACACCTCCTGGGAGGACGTAGCACAACGTCGCTGATTCGGACTCACGCGCTGCCGAGATTGCAGGTCCCTGGGGGAGGGGCTGAGCTGCCCTGCAAAGGGAGACAATGTGTATATCCCCCTCAGTAGATTACCCTTACGCCACCTGCTGCAGCCACGCCCCAGCCGGACCCCATCAACAAGCCCGGGCCTGGGTAAACTGCACCCACTCCCACCATCTCAGGGTCCCTGGGTATACTTGGGGTATACTGTATATGAACAGACTCACTCTACAGATTGCTGAGACTGAGAACAAGTGACCTCTAGATGAGTAAAACAACAGCGAGCATCTAAAACATTATTGTGCTACTTATTAAACAACACAAAATACATTCGTACAATTGATACAAAGTTCATTGTCTGATTACTGTGACGCTATTATATCTACACAGCTGTGTGTAAAAGCAGAAGGCAGAAAACGGGACAGGCACGCTGCATCCACGGACACAGTTTCCAGGCCTCACAAGCCAGCCAGCCTGCGTAAGCCTTAGCTTGCACAGCTGGCCGGCATCATCCACTATCGCTACCGATGTTTGCAATGGTTATCCTTGGTCGTAGTATCGCGAATACAGAAGGGAGTGTCGTACACCTCGTGCTGCATTTGCATATTTGCATAGACGGAATTGGAAAGCTGTTTGCGTGCAGCTTTGCAATTCCGTCCTCTGCTGAACTAGCCCCTATATGTAACGTGGCCATAATATCCCTCTAGTCATCGAAACACATGAATTACAATACCCACAATGATGTCGCACTAATAATGACAAAATGTATAGATATGTACCCTTGGCATGGCAGAAAATAATCAAGATGCCTTTCTTAGAATAATTAATACATTTTAAATATTAAAATAAAATATATAAATCCTCTTAGGCAAATAACATAATAGTTGGAGCAGATATTACAACTTAACCAACATATAACTAATAAAAATGTACCAATATAAGAGAAAAAAGTGCCATAGTGCCAGATTAAAGGTCTCTGCTAACACTGCAGTGTAATGATCTGTAACAGTCCCCACTGAACACACAAGGCACTCCAGTGTTAATTGACCAGTGGTATCCCGTCTTTTCATTCACACCTCCGCAAGTGAGCAACAATAGGCAGTGTCGGGCTCGGACATGAAGGACCCACCAGGGAATGCAGCAGTGACAAACTTAAGGGGTGTGGCAAGCCACCACATAGGAACTTCAATAACCATTAGATAGGCCATACAAAGAACATGGCCCTTTCATAAAGGAGGGGACAGGGGTGTGTCAGGACCACCCACGATGGCAGGACTATCTTGCTGCAGTTTCCATAGGAACAAACCAAGCACCCAACATCCATGATCCAAGTTACTGGCCTCTAGAGGATAGGGTGGGGCTATCAGGCAGTGGAGCCCACCAGGGATTTCCCCTGTACACCTGCGGGTCAGTCCAACCCTGACAGTAGGTAATATAACATAATAAATCTCACCATCTGTGAGTGAGCACTGGAGGTCTGTGTAGCTCCCTTCACTGACCAATATTGCGCTCACAGCACATCAATCCATGTACAGCAGGTGATCCATATGACTCCTTTCTCAGCCCAGTAGCTGTGGAGCTCTTGTCCAATATCTCCGGTATACATACAGACGGGCACCAGCTATACAGGTCACACTGCAGTGTACACGTCCAGCAGGCACGGGCGTAGAGATTCTGTCCAGGCCTGGATGAAGGGGGTGTGGTCAAATTGTGGGAGGCGTGGCCACTCCCCCTGCATGTTGGGGAAGGGGGTGCTGTGAGCCCCTCAGCCTGGCGCAAAGCCAGGAAAGGGCGCGATCAGCGTGATCGCTCCCCCCCCACAAGCATAGGAGATTGCTTCGGCTGCTACTCAGCAGCCGCAAGGAGTCTCCCACTGCAGCCCAGCACACAGCAGCGTGTGCTGGGCTGCTGTGTTTTAAGAGAGAGCGGGTGCGGCGCCGGGCCTCTCCAGCAGCCTGGGCCTGGGTAATTAGTACCCGCTTCCCCCCGGCGCGCTCGGCGCCCATGCCTGCAGGTAGCAGAATAAAATTGGCAGGTAAATGGATGATCCCCTGACGCATTTGATAAAGCTTCCGATTCTGACCAGGGCAATAATGAACCCAATTTGAATCACAGGTGTAGACTTTCAACAGTGCAATGTATAATAGGCAATTGTGTATTTATGTAAGCCTTCCGCTCATATGCCAATTAAGCAGCAGGGAGGAGAAAAGAGTCATCTGGATGGAGTAGGGCAGAGATAACTGATTAATGACTATATGTCATATTCTCACACCACTACGGCATGACTACCAGGTACGTAGAACTGCGTCATGGACTTGGCATCAGTGGAAGCATTCAGCTTGTATGCGAGGAAATATTGCGTTCAAGAGCATATACCATTGGTGTATCAATACAACGACCTTAATTGTCGGAATGTAAAACACGCCCTTTCCTACACAGTGGTTGGTAAAATGCATAGAGTATGTAAAGGAGCAGTACTATCACTGGCAGTGTTTATAGCAAATCAATATTGCACTAAGAGCAGGTTAGGAGCAAAGAATCCAATAAAATGCCCAGTAACATAAAATTAGGGAAATGGCCCCAATGAAATGTATTAAGGAATAAAGGGACCATAAAAAGATGGTGTATTCCAGGGAAGCCTAAAATCAGGGAAATGGGCCCAATGAAATGCATTAAGGGATAAAGAGACCTTAAAAAGATGGTGTATTCCAGGGAAGCATAAAATCAGGGAAATGGGCCCAATGAAATGCCAGAAGGAATAAAGGGACCATAAAAAAGATGGTGTATTGCAGGGAAGCATAAAATCAGGAAAATGGGCCCAATGAAATGTAGAAAGGTATAAAGGGACCATAAAAAGATGGTGTATTGCAGGGAAGCACAAAATCAGGGAAATTGGCCCAATGAAATGCAGGAAGGAATAAAGGGATCATAACTAGATGGTGTATTGCAGGGCAGCATAAAATCAGGAAAATGGGCCCAATGAAATGCAGGAAGGAATAAAGGGACTATAAAAAGATGGTGTATTGCAGGGAAGCACAAAATCAGGAAAATGGGCCCAATGAAATGCAGGAAGGAATAAAGGGACCATAAAAAGATGGTGTATTGCAGGGAAGCACAAAATCAGGGAAATGGGCCCAATGAAATGCAGGAAGGAATAAAGGGACCATAAAAAGATGGTGTATTGCAGGGAAGCATAAAATCAGGAAAATGGGCCCAATGAAATGCAGGAAGGAATAAAGGGACCATAAAAAGATGGTGTATTGCAGGGAAGCACAAAATCAGGGAAATGGGCCCAATGAAATGCAGGAAGGAATAAAGGGACCATGCAAAGATGGTGTATTGCAGGGAAGCATAAAATCAGGGAAATGGGCCAAATGAAATGCAGGAAGGAATAAAGGGACCATGCAAAGATGGTGTATTGCAGGTAAGCATAAAATCAGGGAATGTAAAAATAGGGTTTGACTGTGTGTATTTTTGGTTGATTCTTTCTCAACTGATTTGAAAAGTTACAATATAAAGATTAAAACATGACTCCCTACTAAACAAGAGCGTATTTTACAATGTCCCATTTAAAAAATAACACCCCATTTACATACAGTACAGTATTTACATTATAAACATCATAGTAAAACCTTGGAATGTAATTTTGTTTTCTTTTTTGGCTGGATTGTGGTGTGAACACGTTAGGTACGACTGGATGGCCACTTGCTCATGCCTTGCAGTTTATCATTCTCCCACAAAGGAATAAAATATGCAACAACACCTATAGTACCTGTAGCTCAGTGTAGACCCAGAGTTGGGAGAAAAGAATGAAGAACCAGTTGGAGACAGGGATCTGTCCCCAAGGACTTTAGTCTGCCAAGGGAGTGATGCTCAGTGGGGGGCTGAGGAATGGGTCCGGTCAAGCCCGGGTATCCTGTGGGAAAGCAGTATGTCTGAGGGTTTTCGTTCAGTTTTGGTTTTACGTTCCTTTTAAAAAAAAATAATACAAACAGCTAAAATCATGTCGTTTGGATCTGTTTCTGTTCCTATAGTATTATTAATATTAATAACATTATTTTCTTTACAATTTAGACAAATTTTGACACCTGAAATTTCGAAGGAGGGACTTACATGCAATCAAAAGCAAGCAAAATTAGTTTTTTTTAGATCCGACTTGCAGGAAGACCAGAGCCGAGACTTGGTTCAACTCAGAATCCCAAAGTTCTGGTGTGTTCAGATTTCACCAAAACTGAACTGCTCATTTCTACTCATTAATTATTATAAAAAATTGAGCAAAACTTTTCCTTCACAGAGGCCAAAAGAAACATTGAGCGAGTCAGCAAAATAATAAACAGATCAGGGATACTCAGCTGCTGAGGAAAACATTTACCTAAAACTTAATTATGTCATTAAATTAATAACCAGAAAATGATGTAGCATAATGTCAGGCACCTCATCTGCTGAATTGCCCACACTAGGTGTCCTGCACTTTGCAGAGGGGGTTGGATATACGAGTACTGTAGTATGTTCCAATTTGTATTTGCTGTGCTAAGTTAATTCTTTCAGTGTACAGTACCTGAAATAGAACTAATGAAAGGATAATTCTGCCCTTAAGCAATATCTGCAATAAAGATATTTGCTGCTGTTGGACTTATTTACACAGTGCAAAACATTCTGGTCGCAGCTTAAACTACGCTACAATGGCACTGCCTGCGGAGTACCAAAGTTTGCTTTGGGCGATGGAAGGCATTGGGCAGAGATACATTGGAGATCATTCTGCGTGGGAGGCAATGCCTAAGTTCACATAGGTTGACGTTTTTTGCCACTGCTCATGCATCTAAGTCCCTAAAAAGTTGCACAGTGCATATGTCCAATGGTGTGTACATACAGAGTCACTGGACCGATTTAGCCACATGGACTCTGGAATGTTTTGTGGGTTCCTGGGCGGTAACTGGGAGTGGAGGTGGAATGATGAGGAATCTGTTGTGAGAAGGAGGGGAGCTATGACCAGTTCTATGTGGGCATGGTCAGTGTCATGTGGGTGTGACCAGTGCTGTGTGGGTGTGGCCAGTGTGATGTGGGTGTGGCCAGTGTCGTGTGGGTGTTGCCAGTGTCATGTGGGTGTTGCCAGTGCCATGTGGGTGTGTATAGCCACAACAATATCAGCCCCTGACTTATAATGTCCCACTAACTAGCCCATCTTCTTACAGCTATTACACAGTTACTAATGTGTGACACACAGACATCACCAGCTGCCACCAGCATGCCAGACTGAGACATATCACTGTGATCAGGCACAGGTCATCATTATAATGTCATGTAGACAAGGTGTTATACTCCAGGGCACAGTAGAGTCAGGGCATTTGAGTAGAGGCATTTGTTGACACAAGAGAAAGGTCTTCCAAGCATCAATAGTTTCTTCTACTAGTCTCAGATGTCTCCGCTTTGCCGCTTGGATAGTGTGCGATGACAGAGGGGTATATTTATGAAAATGAGGGTTTTTAGAAGTGGAGTTGTTGCCCATAGCAACCAATCAGATTCTACTTAACATTTATCTAGCACCTTCTAGAAGATAAGTGCTAGAATCTGATTGGTTGCTACAGAGCCGTCACTAGACTTTTTGGTGCCCTGGGCCAGAAAGAGCATTGGCTCCCCTCCCCCCCTTTTCAAACAGGGACATAGGACGCGAACCCAAAATTTCCACAATTTCTGATGCCATCAGGAATTGTGTGGCAAACAGCTCCATGTGTTAGGTGTCTGACTGCCATGTGAGAGGTGATGGGTTTGAGTCGTGGGTATTCATACCTCCCAACATTTAAACTTGTTAAGGAGGGACAGGTCACGCCAAAAGGGGGCGTGTCTTGAATAAAATGGGTGGGGTCTATGGAAAATGGGGCGGAGCCTTGTTTCTTCCCCCATTTTTGTCACTTTGGGGGAGTGCCCAGCACTCTTGGCAGCCCCTAGGCTCTTCCTACACAAGAGAACAGATGCTGTGCACATGCGCACGGCATCTGTTCTCCTCCTGCAGAGCAGAACAGCGGTTTGTGCTCTCCCCAACTCCCCCCCCCCCACCGCGGGACACTGCGGCCCGCTGGCGGGACGGTACCAGAAAAATGGGACTGGAAGCGGGACAGTTGGGAGGTATGCGTATGACAGTATTTTATAATGTATGTGTATATAAAAAAGGATGTGACTGAAGATGCTTGGGGAGGTGGCAGATGGAGTTGGAGTAAGCCAGGGAGGAGATAGGGACAGAATACTGACAGACCCAAACAGCGCCCCCTGCCCTGTGGTGCTCTGTGCCTTGGCACATGTTGGACCACCCTAGTTACGGCCCTGGGTTGCTATGGGCAACATCTCCACTTCTAAAAACCTGCACGTTAGTAAATTTACCCCTGAGAGAGAATTAGCCCAACTTAATGATTTTTTTTTTTCAGCTAAAACTATCTAATGCCAATTTCTCATTCTTATCCAGTTGGCATTTGAAGTGAGAGGAATTATCACAGTGGTCTCCTATTCTTTGTTATAACCTGCAAAGCTTGAGAAAAAAAAACAACCCCTACATCTAATGCTTGGGACTGTTTGATCAAAGGTTACCTTAAAAGTCAGGTGTTCAGTACACTTTACTACAGATATATAATAAATAGAGATGTGCGCCGACCCCCGTGTTTTGGTTTTGGATCCGGATTCATCTACGTGTTTTGTTTGTGCAAAACCCCCCTCATTTGTTTTGGTTTTGTATCTATATTTTAAAAAAAAAAAACTGCTAAAATGACATAATTTTGACCTGTTAGCATGAAATCCAGAACCTGAATTCGTTTTTTAAATCCGAGTTCCGATCCAAACCGGAACGCGGTTCAACTCAGAACCCCTAAATTTGGTTGTTGTCAGTTTTCTAAGAACCGACCGGCACATCTCTAATAATAATAAAAGGGGCTCTCTATGCCATCCTATGTAGCAGCCGCCCTTTCTTGTGTATAACTGCAGCAGAATGTGCTGGTGGATAAGCATTTGGGGACTAAAAATTGTGATATTTGCACAAAAGTAATAATATATAACATGCAATTATACTCCTGCAACTCTTTTTCAGTTTTAATTATGCCATTCACTACACGAAGTGGCAAGGAAAGGATAAGGCCTTGGCCTTTATTATTTATGACTGGTGGTTCTAGTGATGACTTAAGCCCCTCTGCTTGTAGGAGAGGTACCAAAAACATGTAAATTGTTAAGACAAGTAAGACACCGGAACCAACTGTGTGCTCCAAAAATCACAAATCCCATAGGAGAGTCCAAGTGTGTCTATGGTTGCCATGTGTGAGCCTGACCTTTTGGATCCTCCTTTCACCATCTGTGTGCCCTCTGCAAATGTGGGGATGAGCAGCACAAGTCAACATGCAGACTTAGAAATCGAGGATGCTTCTGTGGAATTGCACAAGGAGGATGAGGAGGATATTTATGTAGTTGTCAGTGTCACCTAGCTGCACCCTTCTATTTGGATCCAAGCACCTGCAAACTCCACCATCAACACCTGCATCATCATCAACATCCTCATTTGTGATCAGAAGTAGTCCTGCATCCAATATCATAAGGACTGACTCCTCTCCTATCCGTTGTTCATCAGAAGGTTCCTTGATTGTGACTCCTGCTGCTGCTGCTGTTGCTATGAATAGATCTTCATCCCAGAAGGGGACCAGGAAGAAGACTACTTTTAGTAGCTCAAGTTCAACCAAACAATTGACTATCACACAATCCATTGCATTGGCAAACAAGTATGTCAGCAAACACCCAGTTGCACAGCGGATTACTGAAGCCATAACAGCTATGCTGGTATTAGATGTGCGTCCAGTATCCGCCATTAATGCAGTGGGTTTTAGACAGTTAATGGAGGTCCTGTGTCCCCGTTACTGTGTCCCTTCTAGATTCCACTTCTCTAGAATAGCAATTCAAAATCTGTACGAGGACATTAAAAAAAACCTTATTAATGTCCCCCGAAATGCCGTTGTGCCCACTGTCCACTTAACCACAGATATGTGGACAAGTGGGACAGGGCAAACTAAAGATTACATGACAGCCCACTGGGCATGTGTATTGCCTCCAACAGTGTAAACAGCAGCAGCAGCATCTAACAAATGCCAGCTCATTCAGAGGCAGGCTACTGTGTGTATCATTGGTTTCAGTAGGAGGCATACCGCTGAGAACCTCTTAGAGAAACTCTGGGAAATCATTGCAAAATGGCTTACCCCACTTGGACTCTCCTTGGGATTTGTGATTTCTGACAATGCCAGCAATATTGTGCGAGCATTACAAGTGGGCGAATTCGAAAACATCGCATGTTTTGCTCACACAATGAATTTGGTGGTGCACTTATTATTTTAAAATTACGGGCGCGCTGGAGATGCTTTCGGTGGCCCGAAAGATTTCTGGACATTTTCGACATTCAGCAATTGCGTTTCGAAGATTCCAGCACCAGCAAGAACTGTTGAATTTGCCTTGCCATCAGCTGTAGCAAGAGGTAGTAACTAGGTGGAATTCTACCTGCTATATGCTTCAGCGGATGGAGGAGCCGAAAAAGGCTATCCAAGGCTACACTACGGCCTATGACATAGGGAAAGGAGTGGGAATGCACCTTAGTCAAGTGCTGTGGATAATAATTTCCGTGTTCTGCAAGGTTCTCAAACCCTTTGAACTTGCCACACGTGAAGTTAGTTCACACACTGCCAGCTTGAGTCAAGTTATTCCCCTAATCAGACTTTTGCAAAAGCAGCTGGAGAAACTGAAGGAGGAGCTGAAACAGTGTGATTCCACTAAGTATGTTGGACTTGTAGATCAAGCCCTTCATTCACTTCGACAGGATCTAAGGGTCATCAATCTCTTGAAATCAGATCACTATATTTTGGCGACCATACTTGATCCTAGGTTTAAGTCATACCTTGTGTCTTTCTTTCCAACGGACAAAAATCTGGAAAGATGCAAAGAGCTGGTGGTGAAAAAATTGTCAGCTCAAGCGGAATGTGACACATCAGCATCTCCTCCTTCAGTTTCTACAGCTGCCAGGAAAAAACTAAATTTCTCTAAGACACCCACTGCTGGTGGTGATGCAGATCAGTAAGCAAAATCTAATGACATCTGGTTGAGTCTGAAAGAACTGCCTACAATGAGTGACATGTCTAACGTGACTTTGTCTGATATGGTCACCATTCAGAGAATTATGGATGACTATTTTAGGGATAGTATCCAAATAGGCATGTCAGAAAGTCTGTTTCACTACTGGCAGGAAAAAGAGGTAATTTGGTGTCCCTTACACAAACTGGTTTTACTATACTTAAGTTGCCCACCCTCCAGTGTGTACTCTGATAGAGTTTTCAGTGCACTCGGGAACCTTGTCAGTGATCAGAGTAGGAGGTTACTTCCCCAAAATGTGGAAAAGACGATGTTCATCAAAATGAATTACATATTCCATGAGGAAGACCTTTACCAGCACTTACGTCCAAAAATACAGAAGCGTCGGACTCTGTAATGGTGGATTCCAGCGGGGACAAATTAATATTGTGTGAAGAAGAGGAGGATGCACACACTGATGGGGATGATATCTAATCTAATGTATTGTAAAGCCAGTTTGTGTATGGGATCATTGCCACCATTGTCCATTGGCAGCTAGTTTTGAGGGTGGTCCAAACAAACCAATAATTTCAGCCACAAGTGGCAGTCCCTGTCACTGAAGTGATTGGCTTGTTAAACTTTGAATGTCCTGTTTCATATATACAACATAAGGGTGGGTTGGAGGGCCCAAGGACAATTCCATCTTGCACCTTTTTCCTTTCCATTATGTGCTGGTTGGGGCATTGCTGCCTGACATTTTAATGTTATGGTTTATGAATGTCCAGAAATGGTAATGGCCGTGGACAGCATCTCCTGCATGCCCCTTTCATTTTTTTAAAGAAAATTCTGAACCAATTGCTGCTTGTTATGTTAAATGTTAAGAATGGATGATTAATCAGGCAAGTTATAGCCTGGTGACAGCCTTGAGGGCTGGTTTGCATTGACTAGTCATGGCCTGAGGACCAAGTGTGAGATGCAGCCTTTGGCCTGTTGAAGCAGCCTTGAGGATTGGTTGCCTTTGCTGGTTGTGGCCTGTGGGATGAAGGTGAGATGCAGCCTTTGGGCTGTTGAAGCAGCCTTGAGGGCTGGGTTGCCTTAATAGCTGTGGTCTGTGGGCAGATGGTGAGATGCAGCCTTTGGGCTGTTGAAGCAGCCTTGAGGGCTGATGAGTCTCTGGTGTGAGGTGCACAAAGATGTGGAGATGCGACCAATGTCGCCGAGTTGACACTGGTAATGGTGCGCCAGATTGCGAACTTTGGACGCTGTGGTGCGTCCTATGTCACCAGGTTGGCACTGGCGATGGTGCGCCGGTCTGCGCACCAGGTGTGACCAATGTCACCGGGTTGACACTGGTGGTGGTGCGCCGGATTGCACACTTTGATCGCTGAGGTGTGACCAGTATCGCTGAGTTGACACTGGCGTTGGTACACTGGATTGCGTACCTTCGATGCAGGAATGCAGCTAATGTCGCCGGGTTGACACAAGTCGCCGGATGTTGGCAAGCGCTTCAGGATGAGGAAGTGCACTGTGCCGCCAAGATGACATAAGCAGCACGAGCAGATGGAATGCGGACCGAGCCGCCTGGATGGAACAAACAGCAGCAGGTAAACAGCAGAACTGGACTCTGGAACTCAGCTGATCAACAGGAGACTGGAACAACCGGAAACACGAATAACTATCACTGGCATCGAAGCACTGCTGACAGCGGCAGGATATGGATTCCGAAGCCAATCCGGACCAGCCTCAGAATGACAGACAGGAAGTGGGTGGAGTCTCAACGAACGCTAGACCGGCATTTGGCTCGCACAGCATTAGCCGCGCGGTGGCTTGTGACATTAACTCGATGGCACAATACGCACAACAGTGACATTCAGCCAAGGGTTCTCAGACCTTAAGGCTGCTACACGGCCCAAAGGCCGCATCCTGCTTCACAGCCCAAAGGCCAGCTGTCGTCACTTCTCACCAGCCCACAAGGCTGCAACAGCCGCAACTTGCCAAGAGTTCCAGGCCTCAAGGCTGTTGCAGGACTGGTTCCTTCCTAATCATAGCTCTGTATTCCACTACTACTCGGAGTCTGCATCAACAATTAACTATCAACTATCAACTCTTCAGCCAGTGGTTGCACCAATTATCCAGTGTCAACTCTTCTTACTTCAGCCAGTGTCTGCGCCAACTATCAATTCTTCAGCCAGGGGCTGCACCAATTTATCAATATCAACTCTTCTTACTTCAGCCAGTGGCTGTGCCAACTATCAATTCTTCAATCCTCAATGTGTACCCCAACCATCATCTTTGCACAGTACTCAACTCTATTTATCAATCAGTCAGCTGGCTGGATGCAACCTTTTGGCCTTAACTAGATGAAAAAATCAATACAGTGAGCTGTGAGGTGGTAAAAATTTACTGGAAACTAGTGGAAATAAATGTTATTGAGGTTAACAATACTTTAGGAACAAAAACAGGCCCATTTTATGTGATTTTAGCTGTTTTTATGATTTTTTTAAAGAAAAAATCCAGATCCAAAACCAAAACTGAAAGACAATACACAGAGGTGATGTTTTGGCAAAACCAATCCAGATCCAAAACCAGGGGAGATCCAGATCCAAAACCCGGGGGTCAGCGCACATCTCTAGTACACACCCGCCAATGCACCAGCAACATTGTATATATCGTTCATCACTCGAACTAATGAGATATTGTTCAGGTGTGCACCCAGCATTAGGGACCTCCCTCTTACAGTGTGTCCCTACCTCTGTCTAAAGTATACAAATGGCAGCCATTTTTCTGGAGATCATAATTCACTGAGCCCCAAGTAATTAGCTAATTGGAGACAATTGTTCATGTCAGTTGATTAGCGTGTGGTGAGTGGGGGAAAAATAGTGATGAGGTGTAATAGATACAAGCGCTGGTACGATTTGCCGTTGTATACCAGCCCACTATGACCTCCATCAATAATACAAATGCTATTTTCACGATTACAACATGTTTCATTGTTTTTCTTGCACCAGTCTATCCACATTGTGATTTGTCACAAACAGTCATGTGATCAGGCTACTTCGGTTTAAATCACGTGACTCACAATGTGTTCAACATTGTCTTTTGCTAATGTAAGTGCCAAAACCAGGAATCCGTCACTGTATGAATGATAAAACAGTCATCTGCTGTCACCTATAATTGTCTGTCACCATAATGGAGCGTCCTTCCTTTCCTGGTTCCAGACAAGGGACTTGCTCTCATGCTGAGCGGGTGCTCTTGTATTTACCTTCATCTTTGAGTAGAAGGGGATCGGCTGCTTTACTTTAGTGCCATGCTCATGGATGTAATAGGGTCAGGACAGATCACCATAGGAGGAGTAGCAGCAGGAGCAATGGCAACTGAGCTGGTATCAGTAGATGCCCCATACCACCCTGTCCTGTGTGATCATCCCCCCACTGATCCAAAAGTCTACATGGGGCAATAGATGCACCTGGGAGTATATTTACTAAAGTGAAGATGTTGCCCATAACAACCAAACTAATTCGACTTATCATTTATCTAGTACCTTCTAAAAAATGATACCTACAATCTGATTGCTATGGGCAACGTCTCCACTTTTATAAATATACATCTCTACTTTTGTAAATATCCCCCTGCTGTCCAAAGGCTGTAAGAATCGTACAATGGTGTAATCTGAGTGACTCCTGTAAAGATACCTTGAATTTAGGATGCAGAGCAGGTGATGGGACGATGGTGTTGGTTAGAATATTTATCCAGGAGGAGTTGTGATAGGCAGTGCCGGATTGGGGCATGAGGAGCCCACCAGGGAAAGGCAGTGGTTGATGCCTATAGGTTGTAGCCAGCCACCACTGATGCTTGGCCAGTCATTATAGAGGACATAGCCTGCAGACAACATGGATAATACATTGCATGGTCTGTTCATCTGTTTTCCTGTTCTGCCAGGTAACTGACCCTGTAATAGAGTAACAATGTATAATTCGAGTGCACTGTCTGAAACCTGACATTACACGAGGAGGTGGAGCCCATCGGGGATTTCCCCTGTACCCCTGTGGGCCAGTCTGACTCTGGTGATAGGGATGGGTTGGTGCAATGGTCCCACCATTACTGAAGGTGGTAAATATAGTAACCCATATCTGAAAAACATTGTAGAAAGAAAGTACAACTCTTTTTTTTTTGGGGGGGGGGTGTCACACTTTTGTGTAGTTTAAATTAAAATATAACTTTTATTATACTCTGTAAAATCACAGAAGGACTTCTGTTCATTTATCAAATAATTCCCCATATTGTCACTCGGAGACCAATTTTTTTCATAAAATTTGTATATGTTTATATTGAGCCTTCCACTCTCAAATTAAATATTGTATTAACGGAATCGGTATGAATTACCGCCAGACTTAAGCCCGGTAGATGAAGATCCCCACATAGGTAAGAGCCATAACCCTGCCCACTCCCACCCTAACACTCCCCCAGGGGTGCCTATGCCTAATCCCACCCCACACCCCGCACCCTAAACCTAACCCTCCCGGGGGGGGTGCCTAAACCTCACCTCCCCCCGGGGGTGCCTGATGCTAACACCCCCTTCCCCTAGCATGACCTTAGCCCTCCCGAAGGGGGGCCTAATCCTAAGAACCCCCTCCGCCGGAGTCCCTAAACCTAACCCTCCCCTCCCCCTGCAGCTATCACCTCCCGACGCCTGGCTTACCTACGGTCGGGATTTCAGCGTGGGGCAAATGATAGGCGTCGGTATTTAGACGCCTATCATTAGTCCCATGCCGGGATTTCACTGTCGGAAAGCCGGCGGTCGGCATTTCGACTGCCCACTTCCTGACTACATCCCGTACTAACAATTGGGAGATACTTACACACAGTGCTGGCAATTGTTTGTTTCCTGTCACTCAGGATGGTAGACCCTGGCACCCAGCAGCTTAGTCTTACCAACCTTATGTCTCTTTAAACTGGACGCGATCCGAATTTGTCCTATAATTTTGCCCAATGTATAACACAAATAATTTGAACACAAAACAGTGTAACGTGTAAGAATGGCAGCCAAGGTGTCAACTCACGGTCATGATCCATTTTAGCCATAAATGAAGCTAGACCAAGTGGTGTTTTAAAATCAAAACAGAGGTAGCCTGTTACTGGGAACTCAGATCTACTTTAAGGGCCATATTCGATTTGGCTGTGAAAAGTCGGTATCGGTGATAAATTACCGCCGATGACGTAATTTTCGCATGTTTGAATTATCCCCGTATTCAATTTCAAAAACTTTTCGCCAGTGCGAAAAGTCTTTGAAAAAAAAACCCGGATAAGTTTTCACCATGTTTTACATGGCGAAATAAAGTGCAGAATTGGGGTTTCGGGGTGCAGGCTTAAGAAAAAAATAGCCTGCATCCCTGGGAATACCCCCTAAAAATGAACTGTGTCAAAAAAAGTTTTAAAAAAATAGGGACACCCCAAAAAACTTAATTTAATTTTGGGGTAAAAAATAATTAAAAAAAAATGGGGAACACGATTTTAAATAACAAAATAAATTCAGGGTGGGTTCCCAAGTATGCGGCAGGTGTTTAAAAGAATGGGGGTGGTAGCGGCAGGTGTATTTTTGAAGAATTTTCAAAATGCACTTAAGTGGCCTTAAAAATATGCTTACCCCCATTTTCATGTACCCCAAATTTGCTAGATTTTTTTTGGTAAAAATAACTATTCCTAGTTCTATTCTTCACCACTTCTTCACAGCTGCAAATATGCCCCTGCCGCGGCTATTACAAACCCCGACTTCCTTCAGCAGGCAAAAATGGGGGTACCCATAGTGATCCCCCATGTCTGGACAGCTTTAGGGGGGTCCCAGGCACATTTCCCGAAAATTCCCTGTTTATTTTTGCAGATCCAGGCTTCGCCAGGTCCCGTTTTCGCTCCTTTTAAATTGAATATGGGAATAAGCGGGAACGTGCCTGATACTTTATCCCCACTCTGACCTCCGACGTTGAGCGAAAAGTCCAACACGGACTTTTCGCTCCCATATTGAATATGGCCCTAAATCTTTCAGAGTTGTTAAAAAAAAAAAAGTTATCTGAGTCCAAATCCTTCCCCTTATTGATAAGACAATAAGAAAATGCATTGAGAAGCAGAAAGAGCAATTGTGGAAGCAATCTCGCCGACGCGCAGCCGTGACAACAATCTGTACATTGCCCTTTAGTTTAGTACAGAGACATTGAAAAATATAAACACAATAGATTGGTAACAATGTGAATTTACTAAAGTGAGAGTTTTTAAGAAGTGGAGATGTTGCCCATAGCAACCAATCAGATTCTATCTATTATCTTCCAGAAGGTGCTTTTTAAATGTTAAGTAGAATCTGATTGGTTGCTATGGGCAAAAACCTTCACTTCTAAAAACTCTCACTTTAGTTAATTTACCCCTTAGAGACAAACTGTTCTTCTTTCTCTCATACACTGAGACATCAGTGTCTGTCCTGATTAGATGAATTCATAGCAACAACCTCCGAGGCGCAGGGATCCATCTCCTCGATCCTGTACGATTTCACTGTTTGCATTTTACATTCATCTTAGAATTACTTAGGTAAAAACTTAAAACTAAGCCCCATCCCCGTCGCCAAGCCCCACCCCCCGTGATCGCGGACCCCCTCCGTCCCGGCTCTGCTCTGCTCGTTAGAGCGGAGCAGGAGCCCGGTAACCGGGGAGACCCTGGATAACGCCACCTCCAGGTGGCGTTATTATCACAGGGCTTTCCCCGATATTTTTTTCACATTTATTTTTAGCAACTTTGGCCAGATCACATTTCTCATTACAATTATGGGAAATGCGAGCTGATTACTAAAAATAAGGGATAATTAGGGGTTGGAGTAGAATTTTACGAATTCTACTCCAATTGCCCTGTAGTAACTATAGGTGATACAAAAATAATGTGAAAAGGGTGTGAAAACACAAAACACCCTTTTTCACTTTATTTTAGTAAAAATAATGTTAATAAATAGAGCCCATACTAAGCTCTGAAAAGTGATAAACTGGAGAGTGATAAAGTACCAGCCAATCAGCTCCCAACTGTCATTTTTCAAACACAGCCTGTGAGATGACAGTTAGGAGCTGAGTGGCTGGTACTTTATCACTCTCCAGTTTATCACTTTTCAGAGCTTAGTACATCTCCCCCTAAGTACCATACATGTCTGCACCGGGTTGGGTACGGGACACCGGTAGTCGGGATGCCGACAGCAGCATCCCGACAGGGACATAGTAAGTACCCTAACCCTCTCCCCTTAACCCTCCTTGTTTGCACCCTACCCTGCACCCTAACCCTCCCAGTTAGTGTCTAAACCTAACCCTTCGTGCCTAACACTAAACCCCCCCAGTGGTGCCTAACCCTAACCCTCCCTTTTCGCAGTCTAACCCTAACCCCCCAGTGTGCCTAAGCCTAACCCTTCCCCCCCACGGCTAACAGCTAATGGTGCCCACTATACTTACGATCGGGATGCCAGCTGTTGGGATCCCGATGTTGGCAATCTCCACTGGTGTGGGGATTCCGGCATCGGTCTTCTGCCCGCGGTTCGGGTTTCCGGCGCCGGGATTTCGGCAGCCAGCATGCCGATGATAGGTATAATAACTACATCCCGTCTGCACCAGTGTCACTGAGCAGCCCGAGATCATGGGGAGCATTTACAAAGTTTCACATTAGGTCTTATTGGTATAACCCACAGGTTCTCAAACTCGGTCCTCAGGACCCCAAACAGGGCATGTTTTCCAGGTCTCCTCACAGAATCACAAGTGAAATAATTAGCTCCTTCAGTGGAACTTTTAAAATGTGTTGGTGAGTAATTAATACATCTGTGCAACTTCTAGGTGATCTGGAATATGTGACCTGTGTGGGGTCCTGAGGACCGAGTTTGAGAACCACTGGTATAACCTATTGGTAAAACCTGTTTGGTTGCAATAGGTGTTAGCAGAATGTGAATTGGGGGTTAGTCCACACAGATGTCCTTAACTAGAATGGTGGGTTTATTTGGTGAACTGGGTTAGCAGCAGTAGCATTACGGCTATGGCAGCAGTAACAGGTCACTACAGAAGAGTTAAGTACTGCATGTTCGTGCATATACTGTGGCACAGAGGCACGAATGGAGTTCACGCATGCTAGTCCCAGCGGTGTATTAACAGAGGAAGAGGCCCGTGTGCATTCCCCGTCCGGGACCCCCTCCTCTTTCCCCAGCAGCCGGCAATGGACTGACCTCAGCAGTAGACTCTGGATAGTAGTCTGTGCCCAGAGTCTACTGCGCATGTGCAGGTCACCGGGACAATGGCGGCGATTTCCCCACTGTGCATTTACGAAACGCTGGGAAAATGACCGCGGTGGACATTTTCCAGGTGTTTTATGCAGGACTGCGACAGCCGACGCGGGACCACGGAGAGGTGATTATTAGAAAATATGAGTGCAGGGTGTGCAGTGTGGGCCCCACCTGGACCCAAGGATCCGTGTGCACTGCATACCCTGCACCCATTATAGATATGCCCCTGGCTAGTCCTCTACACAAGAGGAGACAGTGCAGGAGCGCACTCCTCGCTAAACACCCCCCCACCCAATGAAACAATAAACAGAGAAACATATCAGCATTTAAATATATTCCAGTCCACACTTTTTGAAGAACACATTTAGCAATGGTAATGTACGTCCTCGCGATAGCAAATATGCTACAACACTCATTGACCCTACCTCCATTGGAACACACAAGTCTGTATACACTAATCCTGAAGGTGCCTCAGCTCTGGTTGCTGACTTTGGAAAGGGACAACGGGTTTCTTACCCTTTATACAGCTCTCACATGCTGGACTCCTTGAATTGTTCACGGCTGTCACTATACCATCAAGGAGTTTCTGGACATTATCATACCCCAGGTGACCTAGTCGCCTATGCCATAGCCCCATAGACTGGCTCGAATCAGAGGCCTCCATCGCATAACACCCTTCCATGTTTAAGATGTATAGTTGCTGGCACCAGGTTACTGTTGCTATTACAGTCCCTCTTTTAATATGCACAACACACTTGCCTCTGCAAACTTGACCTTGAATCATTTGTCTTCTAGGACACTTTTGGTGATAAGGTTGGTCCCCAAATCTGGCACGGATAACACATCCTGGATATCTGTGATAACGGTTTCACCTTTATTTCCCAGTTGCAGGTGCACTGTGATTGTCCAGATTTGTGGCTGTAAAGACTTTGTCTTCGATCCTTTTGACTGATATAGGGTCCCACATGCTCAATTATGTAAACCATTCTTGATTGCAAGTGAAATGCCTTGTAGCTCCCAAGTCCATGTACCAGCAAACCTTTCTGTGACTGTCTGTGACATTTAAAGCTGACTCGGCTCTTTTTTCATGCTCTCTTTGTGTGCCACTTGAGTCTTTCAATCTGCATTCAGAGCACTTTGTGACGTATGACACTTGTACTTAGGCCTTTTGTGCTTAGTATCCTTTGTGAGTAAACAGGACTCTCAGTATTTGTCTCAACCAGTATGCGTTCTTGAAACTGTTGCAGCTTAGCCCTTGTTAGCTTGGTCACACAGGATTCCAAACCCACTGCTAAGAAATTTAATTAATGCATCAGATTTTGCAGCACTGCCATTGCAACCTCCACCTGGACTCCTACTGTACTAATGTCAATTGCTGATATATGGACAATATTTTGAGAGCAGAGCACAAGGGAATGAAGAAAGGAGCAGAGAATGAGAAACTTGGTAAGCAGGAGCACACAAGTGTCTACTGGGGCACTGTGTGGGTAATATTAACTGGGACACTGTGTGGTATAATGTGCACCAGGGCACTACTGTGGGGTATAAAATAAAATCACTACTATGCCACAACACACCGAGCAATGCGAGTAAAACCCTCACATACATGAGACCTCTCAGGGTTCACTTTGAAACAACATTTACGAGAAAGACTAAATAACCAAAGCGGTAAATGAAGCAGCTCTTCCTCGCAGATGATAGAATCGCACAATAATTTAAACAGACTTCCAGCTCCAGGGAGGAGAGACGTGTAATTTGGAAACTCATCATCGTGACACGGGCGATCAGGCTGGTAACTGTGGTGACATGTATCTGGAGCCGCTTGCCCTCGCCGCGCCAGCCTTCTCTTCCGCAGTTCATTAGATGCTCTTGCTGTGCTATTTTAAGACTCTTTATTATGATCATCCGTCACAGCGAGGTTATGAGCAAGGCCTTTTATGATTTCTTTATTGATTAGATGTATAAATGAGAGAAGAGATATAACAATCTGCACTGATTATACTGTTGAATGCAAAAAAACATTAAAACGTGAGTTTATCAATCTAATTACAGGAACAGATACTGATTTCTGGGATATAAAAGTTTTCCTACCGGATTACTGTGTGGGGAAGGCGTGCCAGAATTTCTGATGATATGAATAATTATGTAACAAACTTATCCAGCATGAAGAGGTACGAATGCAATTTTACACAAAACAGGCTGCAATATAATATTATTATAAAATGAAAGGGCCAGAACGCTTGTTTAACGTCCATTTTTCCAAAAAATGTTGCAAATAAAATATCAGGAGGATTTCTACAGTCACATGTATGTCCTCTGTGGTGGGATTGATCTTGAGACTGGCAATGACTAAAGCTACAGTATAGTACATACAGAGGTGTCATCATCATAGAATGTGGCTTCAGTCACACTCCTCTTGGTGTGCCAGGTCCCGTACGACTCAGCGTTTGTTCGTTCAAAATGTGCATCTTATTCACACATATAACACAACTGAGTGTGACAAAAGTACGTAGGCAGACACCAAATGGTCATCAGTCAATAGGTCGCCAGGGGCAAAAGGTTGACACAGAAAAGTTTAACATGGATATATGTCGACGTGTACAAAAGGTCGACATGGGAATGGTTGACACAAAAAATTTCAACACATAGGGTTTTTTTGTTTTCTAACCCTAATCTTCACCCTAACCCTCCCCTTGGTGCATAACCCTAACTGTTCCTCCTAATGTTTACCCCTAACCGTCAGGATAAGTGCCTAACCATTACCATCAGGGTAAGTGCCTAACCCTAACTGTCCCTCCTAGTGACTACCTTTAACCATTGGGGTAAGTGCTTAACCATCCCTTCTAACTCTAACTCTCTGGTAAGTGCCTAAGCTTAACCCCAACCATAACCCTAAAAAAAATGTGGCAACCATTTTTGTGTTGACCATTCCCATGTTGTACCTGTCGGCCTAAACTCATGTCGACCTATTGTGTGTCCACCTTCTGTACATGTTGATCTATTGCTTGTCGACCTTTTTCCTGTCCACCTTTCCTCTGGAACCCTTCCCATGACCTATCTGAACTAGGCATGAGTGGGTTCAGATTTTAGAAATCCGAACCCCCCCGATCCGAGCCAGGAACCGAGTCCGGCTCGGGTTTACCCGCCAGAGTCAGTTCCCAGAACGAGGCCAAACGTCATCCTCGCGCTGTCGGATTATCGCGGGTTTTGGATTCTATAAAAGGTCCCCGCGTCTGCACCATTTTTCACAGTGAAGAGGGAGGGTGGGGGTTGCTGTGCTGGTGCTGCTGTTGTCCATAGGGGCTGTGTCGTGCAGTGCTGTTGTCCCATAAAGGCTGTGTTGTCCATAGGAGCTGTGTGCAGACAGAAGAGGGGGGCTTCAGTGGCTTCTGTGTCACTGTAGTCCTAAAGGGGTGATGTAGTGTTGTCCAGGGGGTGCTCTGTCCATCAGGGATGCTCCCTCCAAGTGCAAAAAAAATATATATTATTTTCTGTGTTTGTGTGCATGTTATCTGCATGTGCATCAACAAAGTAGCAGCGCCAAGCTTGTGCCTGTGTAATAAGTCAAGGGCCCGCTGGTCTGTTGAAGGGCGGTGTAACCCCCAAAGTGCCCCCAAAAAGTAAAACATTTAAAAAGTGTTGATATTTCTATGTTTGTGTGCGCGTTAGCCACACGTGCATCAACAAAGTAGCAGCGCCAAGGGTGTGCCTGTGTTATAAGTCAAGGGCAGGCTGGTCTGTTGAATGGTTGTGTAACCCCCAAAGTGCCCCAAAAAATTAAAACATTTAAAAAGTGTTTATTTTTCTGTATTTGTGTGCGCGTTAGCTGCACGTGCATCAACAAAGTAGCAGCGCCAAGTATGTACTCTTTGGGGCCTAGTTTTTCAAACTGCCATCCTGTCTGCCACTGCAGTGCCACTCCTAGATGGGCCACGTGTTTGTGCCGCCCACTTGTGTCGCTTAGCATAGTCATCCAGCTACAGTACCTTGGTGCTACCTTTTTGCCTAAAAACAATATTGTGAGGTGTGAGGTGTTCAGAATAGACTGGAAATGAGTGGAAATGAATGTTATTGGGGTTAATAATAGCGTAGGAACAACAACAACAAAAATTCTGTGATTTTAGCTGTTTTTATGCGTTTTTCCAAAAAAATACAGATCCAAAACACATAACTAGAGCTGAGCGGGTTTGGATCTCAGAGATCCGAACCCACCTGAATTTAGGGGATCCGGGGCGATCCAAGAGAAGCTCGGATTTCCCTGCCTGCTCCGGATCCCTCACCCGAGGCAAAACTTTGCGACCCCGCTGTCCAGTCGCGAGGTATTGTTTTGAGTGGGCTTAACGCTGATTGCCTGAGAGAACTATCTGTCACGGCTCCCAGCCAATCAGTGTTAAGCCCATTGAAAACAGCACAAAGGAGAAAAAGAAGATGGCGCCTGCCATTCCCCGCCGCCTGACACCGCCGGCACCCCCAGCTGCCAACACCGCCGGCACCCCCGCTGCCGACACTCCTGCACTGCTGCCCATCGTACTGAGGACACCCCACACTGCCAACACTCCCACCCTGAGGACACCACCAGCACCCCTGCACTGCCTGCCGACACTGTCAGTACACATGCACTGAGGACACCGCTGGCACCCCCGCTCTGCCGACACCGCCGGCATCCTGCATTGAGAACACCCCTGCACTGCCGACATAGTCAGCAAACCTGCACTAAGGACACCGCTGGCACCACCGCTCTGCCTAAACCTGCCGGCACCCTGCATTGAGAACACCCCTGCACTGCCGACACAGTCAGCAAACCTGCAATGAGGACACCGCTGACACCCCCACTCTGCCGACACTGCCGATACCCTTCACTGAGAACACTGCCAGCACCGCAACACTGCCATTCCATGTACTGAGGACACCGCCAGCAACCCCCGCACTGCCGACACAGGCAGCAAACCCGCACTAAAGACACCGCTGGCTCCCCTGCACTGCCGACACAGCCAGCAAACCTGCACTAAAGACACCGCTGGCACCCCTGCACTGCCGACACAGCCAGTAAACCTGCACTAAAACACCGCTGGCACCCCTGCTCTGCCGACACTGCTGTCACTGTAAGTGCACTATTGGTGTATCCAACCCACACTATATAACACAATGTATCCATGTTGGAAATTAGTAACTGAACTGCCACATGTTAGTGCTGCACACTGTGTCACTTACAGTAGGTTAGTCAGCCAGCTAGCTGGATGCAACCTTTTGGCCTTAATTAGATGAAGCAAATAATATTGTGAGGTGGTCAAAATTGATTGGAAATTACTGGAAATAAATGTTATTGAGGTTAATTATACTGTAGGAACAAAAACAGGCCCATTTTATGTGATTTTAGCTGTTTTATGATTTTTTAAGAAAAAAATCCAGATCCAAAACCAAAACATGAAAACAAAACACGGAGGTGAGGTTTTGGCAAAACCAATCCAGATCCAAAATCAGGGGGGATCCAGATCCAAAACCAAAACACGAGGGTCAGCGCACATCTCTACACAAAACCCAGAACCCAAAACACAGAAGGGTGGTTTTGGCAAAACCAATCCAGATTCAAAACACGAAGAAAGATCCAGATCCAAAACCAAAACACAAATTACGAAAAGTGGCCGGTGCACACCCCTAATCTGAACACAAGCACACCTGCATGTTCCCCAACTAACAGTATGATTACACTATGCAGACGTGTGCAAACTTTGGGGAAATGTAAGTGTCAGTTTGAGCAAACTGCATTGTAATAATTTTACAACAAATCAACAAGTCCACAGAAAACCAAGAGATGTGAATTGGCAGTGTCGGCAGTAAAGGAGCAATTACCCTAATTGTACACAGTATAATAATGTAATGAAATGTCATAAACACAAAATAAAATTGTTTAAACAAATACAAAATACATTCAGTTCAATCTGGAGATAAATTAAATTCTGCCTGGATCGGATCCCGGGACCTTTCCGGATAACATGGAGATATAGGCCCTCATTCAGAGCCACTCGCTAGCGGCAGTACGCTCGTTCCGAGCGATGTTCGCACATCTGCGCATGCGTACGGATCGTTATACGCATGCGCGAACCAGTCAGTGCGGCCGAAATTCATGTGCTAGCAAAATAGCGAATGCCTGATAATTTGAGTGACAGGATGAGGCGTATGTGGGTGGTAACAGGGGAAGGTGCTTGAAAACGGGGAGTGGAAATCAGAACGCAGGCGTGCTTAAAGGTCAAAACGGGCGTTTTATGGGTGTGCATATTTAAAACAGCAGCGTCATTGACCACGTCACTGGGTTTTTTTTAAGCCAGAACTGTTCGCAAAATTGTGGTAGCAAAAACCAACCACAAGAATAGCGAGCAGTTCATACGCTGGTCGATGTACTCGATTAATCTAATAAATAGCGGACATGACGTATGGTGCGAGCGGCCAGGGGGCGTTTTTAACAAATAAACGAGCGTATGTTTTGCTCGCTCGTTCAGACTTAGAGGTGTGAACAGACTGCAATTTGCGAACGGATCATTTGAATAGCCACCCCTTGTTTTTGAAAGAACGACCGCAAATAGCGAACGGCTCTGAATCAGGCCCATAATTGCTTATTGCAGACTACCTTATGGGATGTCAATCAGAGGCTTTTTGTGTGCATTTTAAATCTAACACACATGTATAGTTGTGTAAGTGTGTCCAATAAATTGTTCTAATTTTTTAAATACTATAAAGTGCTTCATTATGTGCAATTTTCTCTTCTTTTGCTTAAATTGGTGAAAACGTCTTAGAAAAAATAACTTATTTGTGAAACACAATAAGATACAGTGAAATTCTGTCATATATTATTTTATGTAAGCCAAAAATTATTTATTTTGAAGAGCGTTTGGTGAAAGTACCCTTCTTTATCTCAATTTCGGATGGTGGAAAAAGTGTTTTCTAACTCATGTAAATGTACTTTATTGCGTTTTAAGTAGGGGTGTGCACCGGCCACTTTTCGTGTTTTGTGTTTTGGTTTTGGATCTGGATCTTTCTTCGTGTTTTGGATCTGGATTGGTTTTGCCAAAACCACCCTTCCGTGTTTTGGGTTCTGGGTTTTGTGTTTTGGATCTGTATTTATTTTTTTTTAAAAAAGCATGAAAACAGCTAAAATCACAGAATTTGTGGGGTTTTCTGCTCCTATGCTATTATTAACCTCAATAACCTTAATTTCCACTCATTTCCAGTCTATTCTGAACACCTCACACCTCACAATAGTGTTTTTATGTCCAAAAGGTTGCACCAAGGTAGCTGGATGACTATGCTAAGCGACACGAGTGGGCGGCACAAACACGTGGCCCATCTAGGAGTGACACTGCAGTGGCAGACAGGATGGCAGTTTGAAAAACTAGGTCCCAAACAGTACATGATGCAAAGAAAAAAAAGAGGTGCAAGATGGAATAGTCCTTGGGCCCTCGCACCCACCCTTATGTTGTATAAACAGGACATGCACACTTTAGCAAACCAATCATTTCAGCGCCAGGGTCTGCCACACGACTGTGGCTGAAATGACTGGTTCGTTTGGGCCCCCACAAAACAAGCTGGCAATTAATCTGTCCCTGCACAAACTGGCTCTACACAGGCAAGATGTCGTCCTCATCCTCCTCATCCACCGATTCCTCACCCTCTTCAGTGTTGTGTACATCCTCATCCTCACAGAGAATTAATTCGTCTCCGCTGGAATCCACCACCACAGGTCCCGCTGTACGTCCTGGAGGCTGGTCTCCCTGGAAGAGTTGATAATTCATTTTTATGAACATCATCTTTTCCACATTTTGTGGAAGCAACCTCCTACGCCTTTCGCTGACAAGGTTCCCGGCTGCACTAAACACTCTTTCGGAGTACACACTGGAGGGGGGGAAACTCAGGTAAAATAGAGCCAGTTTGTACAGGGGCCTCCAAATTGCCTCTTTTTCCTGCCAGTACAGGTACGGACTGTCTGACATGCCTACTTGAATGCTGTCACCGATGTAATCCTCCACCATTCTGTCAATGGTGACAGTATCATATGCAGTGACAGTAGACATGTCAGAAATTGTTGCCAGGTCATTCAGTCCGGACCAGATGTCCAAACATGGTCCTGCCTGCCCTGCATCACCGCCAGCGGGTTGCTTAGGATACCTAAGTTTTTTCCTGGCAGCCCCAGTTGCGGGAGAAAATGAAGAAGGAGCTGTTGACGTGTCACGTTCCGCTTCAGCTGACAGTGTTTTCACCAGCAGGTCTTTGCACCTCTGCAGGCTTGTGTCGGCCGGAAAGAGAGACACCACATAGGCTTTAAACATAGGATCGAGCACGGTGGCCAAAATGTAGTGGTCTGATTTCAACAGATTGACCACCCTGGAATCCTAGCAAAGCGAATGAAGGGCTTCATCCACAAAACCCACATGCCGAGCGGAATCGCTCCATCTTAGCTCTTCCTTCACTTTCTCCAGCTGCTTCTGCAAAAGCCTGATGAGGGGAATGACCTGACTCAAGCTGGCAGTGTCTGAAATGACTTCACGTGTGGCAAGTTCGAAGGGCTGGAGAACCTTGCACAACACGGAAATCATTCTCCACTGCGCTTGAGTCAGATGCATACCCCCTCCTTTGCCTATGTCATAGGTGGATGTATAGGCTTCAATGGCCTTTTGCTGCTCCTCCATCCTCTGAAGCATATAGAGGGTTGAGTTCCACCGCGTCACAACCTCTTGCTTCAGGTGATGGTGGGGCAGGTTCAAGAGTGTTTGCTGGTGCTCCAGTCTTCGGCACGCAGTTGCTGAATGGCAAAAGTGGGCAGAAAATTTTCGGGCCACCCAAAGCATCTCCTGCACGCCCCTGCCGCTTTTCAGAAAATTCGGCACCACCAAGTTATTGTGAGAGCATGGGACGTGCTGGAATTTGCCCAGATGTAATGCCCGCACAATATTGGTGGCGTTGTCAGATATCACAAATCCCCAGAAGAGTCTAAGTGGGGGTAAACCACCGGGCGATGATTTCCCTCAGTTTCTCTAAGAGGTTGTCGGCAGTGTGCCTCTTACTGAAACCGGTGATACACAGCGTAGCCTGCCTTGGAACGAGCTGGCATTTCTGAGATGCTGCTACTGGTGACGCTGCTGTTGTTGCTGCGTAAGGTGATACATCTACCCCGTGGGCTGTCACAGTCATATAGTCCTTAGTTTGCCCTGTTCCACTTGTCCACATGTCCGTGGTTAAGTGGACATTGGGTACAACCGCATATTTCAGGACACTGAGGACACTTTTTCTGACGTTTCTGTACAGTCTCGGTATCGCCTGTCTAGTGAAGTGGAATCTAGACAGGATTTGGAACCGGGGACACACTACCTCCATCAATTGTCTAAATCCCACTGCACTAATGGCGGATACCGGATGCACGTCTAACACTAACATAGCAGTCAAGGCCTCAGTTATACGTTTTGCTTCAGGATGACTGCTGTCGTACTTCATCCTCCTCGCTGAGGACTGTTGGAGGGTCAATTGTTTAGTAAAAGTAGTGGTGTTCCTACTTCCTCTCTGAGATGATGAATGACTCGAGCAGCAGCAACAGCAGCAGCGGCAGCAGTAGGTGTAGCAATGCAGGATCCTCCGGAGGAATCCCGTATAGGAGAGTCAGTCATGCCAGTGACATGGCCTGCAGGAATACTTCCGATCCTGACTAAGGAGGAAATTGACGAGGAGGGAGTTGACGGTGTGGTTTGCAGGCGCTTGGATACAACAGGACAATGGGATTTAGATGTCCCTGGACTGCTTACGGTCTTGGCCAAAGTTTCTGAACTTGACAGTAACTTTTTATGAACGCGCTGCAGGTACCGTATAAGGGAGGATGTTCCTAGGTGGTTAAGGTCCCTACTCCTACTTATTTCACCTTTACATATGGTACATATGGCAAGACAGTTGTTGTCTGGATTTGGATAGAAATATTGCCAGACCAAAGAGGTGGAATGTTTGGTCTTCTGCCCAGGCATGACCGTGATGGGCTTTTTCATCTTCATCCCACGGACAACAACTGTCTCCCCCGGAGCCTGATTTAAACAAACCACATCACCATCAGAATCCTCCTCGCCAACTTCCTCCTCAGTGCCAGCTACACCAGTATCCTCATCCTGTTGTACTTCAACAGTGACATCTTCAATTTGCATATCAGCAAGTGGACTGTGGGTGCTCCTTTCAGCACTTGCAGGGGGCGTGCAAATGGTGGAAAGAGCCACCTCTTCCCGTCCAGTGCTGGGAAGGTCAGGCATCGCAACCGCCACCACACTTGGACTCTCCTTGGGGATTTGTGATATCTTCTTAGAATGCGCAGTTCTTCGCTGTGCTTTTGCCAGTTTAACTCGTTTGATTTTTTTAGCGGGAGGACGGCTTCCATTGTCATCTGAAGCTGAACCACTAGTCGTGAACATAGGGAAAGACCTTAGCCGTTCCTTGCCACTCCGTGTCGTAAATGGCATATTGGAAAGTTTACGTTTCTCCTCAGATGATTTAAATGTTTTTTTTAAGGTCATTTTCCTGAACTTTGTCATTTGGGATTGTATGTGCCCTCTACTATGACATTGGGCATCGGCCTTCGCAGACGACGTTGATGGCATGTTATCGTCTATGTCATGACTAGTGGCAGCAGCTTCAGCACTAGGAGGAAATGGTTCTTGATCTTTCTCTATTTTATTTTTATCGGAGAAAGTTTGGTCCTCCATTTATGTTATATTGATATATACGTGCGGCTAAGGCGCACACAAACACAGAAAATAATTTTTTATTTTTGTTGCAGGCTAGTGCACTTTGTGGGTTACACCACCCTTTAAGAAATGAGCCAGCTGGCTCTTTACTTATGGGACACAGGCGCACGCTTGGCGCTGCTCCTTTGTTGATGCACGTGCAGCTACAGTGCACACAATTCACAAAGATGGAAAAAAAAGAATTTTTTATTTTTTGTGGAGCGCACTTTGAGGGTTACACCACCCTTTAACAGACAGATGCACGCTTGTCGCTGCTGCTTTGAGGATGCACGTACAGTGCAGACAATTCACAAACACAGAAGAATGTTTTATTTTTGTTGGAGTGCACTTTGGGGGTTACACCACCCTTTAACAGACAGACGCATGCTTGGCGCTGCTGCTTTGAGGATGCAGGTGCGGCTATAGCCCACACAATTCACAAAGACAGAAAAAAAAAGAATTTTTTATTCTTTGTGGAGCGCACTTTGAGGGTTACACCACTCTTTAACAGACAGACGCACGCTTATCGCTGCTGCTTTGAGGATGCATGTACAGTGCAGACAATTCACAAACACAGAAGAAAATGTTTTATTTTTGTTGGAGTGCACTTTGGGGGTTACACCACCCTTTAACAGACAGACGCACGCTTGGCACTGCTGCTTTGAGGATGCAGGTGCGGCTACTGCGCATACATTTCACACACAAACACAGAAAAAAAGATTATTTTATTTTGGTTGGAGCCCACTTTGGGGGTTACAACACCCTTTAACAGACAGACGCACGCTTGTCACTGCTGCCTTGAGGATGCACGTACAGTGCAGACAATTCACAAACACAGAAGAAAATGTTTTATTTTGTTTGGAGTGCACTTTGGGGGTTACACCACCCTTTAACAGACAGACGCACGCTTGTCGCTGCTGCTTTGAGGATGCAGGTGCAGCTACAGCCCACACAATTCACAAAAACAGAAAAAAAGGAGAAGTTTTTATTTTTTGTGGAGCGCACTTTGGGGGTTACAGCACCCTTTAATGGACAAGCCAGCCGGCCCTTTACTTATGGGACACAGGCGCACGCTTGGCGCTGCTCCTTTGTTGATGCACATGCAGCCACAGTGCACACAATTCACAAACACAGAAAATATTTTTTTATTTTGTTTGGAGTGCACTTTGGGGGTTACAGCACCCTTTAACGGACAAGCCAGCCAGCCCTTTACTTATGGGACACAGGCGCACGCTTGGCGCTGCTCCTTTGTTGATGCACGTGCAGCCACAGTGCACACAATTCACAAACAGAAAATATTTTTTTATTTTGTTTGGAGTGCACTTTGGGGGTTACAGCACCCTTTAACGGACAAGCCAGCCGGCCCTTTACTTATGGGACACAGGCGCACGCTTGGCGCTGCTCCTTTGTTGATGCACATGCAGCCACAGTGCACACAATTCACAAACACAGAAAATATTTTTTTATTTTGTTTGGAGTGCACTTTGGGGGTTACAGCACCCTTTAACGGACAAGCCAGCCAGCCCTTTACTTATGGGACACAGGCGCACGCTTGGCGCTGCTCCTTTGTTGATGCACGTGCAGCCACAGTGCACACAATTCACAAACACAGAAAATATTTTTTTATTTTGTTTGGAGTGCACTTTGGGGGTTACAGCACCCTTTAACGGACAAGCCAGCTGGCCCTTTACTTATGGGACACAGGCGCACGCTTGGCGCTGCTCCTTTGTTGATGCACGTGCAGCCACAGTGCACACAATTCACAAACACAGAAAATATTTTTTTATTTTGTTTGGAGTGCACTTTGGGGGTTACAGCACCCTTTAATGGACAAGCCAGCCGGCCCTTTACTTATGGGACACAGGAGCACGCTTGGCGCTGCTCCTTTGTTGATGCACGTGCAGCCACAGTGCACACAATTCACAAACACAGAAAATATTTTTTTATTTTGTTTGGAGTGCACTTTGGGGGTTACAGCACCCTTTAACGGACAAGCCAGCCGGCCCTTTACTTATGGGACACAGGCGCACGCTTGGTGCTGCTCCTTTGTTGATGCACGTGCAGCCACAGTGCACACAATTCACAAACACAGAAAATATTTTTTTATTTTGTTTGTAGTGCACTTTGGGGGTTACAGCACCCTTTAATGGACAAGCCAGCCGGCCCTTTACTTATGGGACACAGGAGCACGCTTGGCGCTGCTCCTTTGTTGATGCACGTGCAGCCACAGTGCACACAATTCACAAACACAGAAAATATTTTTTTATTTTGTTTGGAGTGCACTTTGGGGGTTACAGCACCCTTTAACGGACAAGCCAGCCGGCCCTTTACTTATGGGACACAGGCGCACGCTTGGCGCTGCTCCTTTGTTGATGCACGTGCAGCCACAGTGCACACAATTCACAAACACAGAAAATATTTTTTTATTTTGTTTGGAGTGCACTTTGGGGGTTACAGCACCCTTTAACGGTCAAGCCAGCTGGCCCTTTACTTATGACACAGGTACACGCTTGGCGCTACTTTGTTGATGCACGTGCGGCTACTGCGCACACAATTCACAAACACAGAAAAAATATTTATTTTTTTTGCACTTGGGGATAGCACCCATGATGGACAGAGCACCTCCTGGACAACACTACAGCACCCCTTTAGGACTGGGACACTGCACAGGACTTTGGAGTGGACACAGCCCCTATGGACAACTGACTGCACAACACAGTCCAGCCAGCCCCTATGGACTTTGGAGGAGTGGACACAGCCCCTATGGACAACAGCAGCAAAGCACAACACAGCCAGCCCCTATGGACTTTGGAGGAGTGGACACAGCCCCTATGGACAACAGCAGCACAGCGCAGCACAGCACAACACTGCACTACACTACACTACACAGCCCAGCCAGCCCTAACTCCCACCCTCCCTCTTCACTGTCCACAGCCGAGTGAGAAAATGGCGCAGACGCGGGTACCTTATATAGAATCCAAAACCCGCGAGACCCGGAAGGCGGGATGATGACGTTTTGCCTCGATTTCAGATCCGAGTCAGGCGGGAAAAGTCGACCCTGACTCGTATCGGGGTGGCTCGGGGGGGGGTTTCGGATTTCAGAAATACGAACCCGCTCACCCCTAGTTTTAAGGGATCGGGGCAGAGTTTCCCTTGTTCAGTCCTCAGAGCATACTAACAGTCCAGGTTATTGGCTTGTAGATAGCAGCGTCAATAATGACGGTGGTCCCCATCATCTCAAATACATCCCCACATTAGTACATGGAGGAGAAGCAGTATCAGCACACATAACATGTGCTGATACCACTAAACCCCCATGTTAAATTAGTGTTTTACCCTTACAGTATTTAATCACTGTTTAGATAAAAGTTTTAATCACTCAAAAAAAAGAATAACATTTTTTCTTAAATCAAACTGCTACCACTAATGAGTTTGAAATTCCCCATTCAAGGTTTGCAATTCGATGTTAGTGTTTGAGATTCGCCGTTCTTACAAATTCTGCCAAATTTAAAATTTTTCTTGAACATGTGCTAACAAACTTGAGGCTCAAACATGCCTGAAGCAGCTCAAACATTGTTGAACCTGTTCAACTGTCTCGATCTGAAAGTGGTTCTAAATTAGAAGATCTTTTTGTATAATTTTCAAAATTTAGAATGAATCTGCCAAACCAGAGTGGGATCCGAAACACAGCTGGTTCGAACACCTTTGGTAGTCATCCTAGATTGCTGGAAACTCCAAGGCCAGCTTGTGGAACTTAATTATATCAATGTTCGATAAAAGAAATGAATAACATCATTCACTAGCCTTGACCAGTGGGGTAACACACAATTTAGGCTCAGTCTGCAATCATTACCAGGGAAGCAGCTAATCTGACATCAGTTATAAATGTGGAAATACTCTGTACAGAGTCTCAGTAGAGAAGTGCAAAAATTTTGAACTGGTTTGAAATTCCATAAAAAAATCACTGTTTTGATAGTAATTAGAGCACCAAATGTGCAGCTTGCGATCACTGTTTGCGTTTCAACAAAAATATTTTTAACACAATTAAAATTAATAAATTGAAAAGTATTTAACTTTTTTTTTTAAATAAAAAGAAACTGAACATTTGCATTTCCCTGTGTAAGGTTCACCATTTACGTTCAAGATTCACAATTAAAAAAAAATCTCCCAAATTTTAAAAATTAATTTGAACATGTTCAAGCTTGTTCGCACAGACTCGGGGGAGTTGAGTGAATTGTTTGGCTAATGCGCATGTGCAAAAAGTGTAGAAAACCCTTACTGCACACGCGCTAACCAAGGTGTGCAATGGCGTACGTAATTGCGCACAACATCGCTATGATTATAGACTGTGTCTGCGATCGATGGGTGTTTCAGGGAGAAGACTGGGAGGGAAGCTAAAGTGTTCGCAGTAAAAGGCATCTCATGGGCCTGTAATGGGAGTCTCAAGGGTATGTCTTCGATCGTGGCAGCATTCCCAATCGCCCATGTTTAGAAGTACTGGAGATGAAAAGCCTGAGTGACCCCTAGGCTACCGCCTGTGCCGATGGTGCACCGATGGTGGAGTTTTTACAACAACTGTTGCAGTTGCATTAAACGGAACGAGCATGTGTACTCTCTGTCACGTGCTGGTGCACATTGGGAAGGCTGACATCAGCATTCGCATATTTCCGCAACCTCTGTTGAGACAGCGGTTGTACTAGTGAATGCATTAGCGTCCCGTCTCTGAATCAGGCTCTGTATACCATATTGTTGTATGCACTCTACATGCCACTTGCATCTCTTTACTCCAAGATACTGTGTGTCCACATATTTTATAGTTAGTAAGTGACCTTTAAAGTCACAGATCAATCTCTCATTGGCAACTAAGAATTGCTAATCCATCTCTCTGATGTCTGGATTCCTCTCTCTCAGTAAGCGCAGTTACACTTCAATATGGAGAAGGTCAATTATTCATCCCAGCTCAGCACTCACAGCCTGAAGCTGAGGGGAGAGACATCATTCTGAACAGGAGCAATGACTCTCAGGAGAATGCAGGCAACACACTGCATACAAATATCTGTTGGTTCAGGAATGTTTGATCAATGGTAGAAGCTGGTATTAAATAACAAGATCAGGGGGGTGATGCCAGTGAAGTGGTTCATTTATTGCGTGCTATACAGGCAGTTGCAGTGATCTACAGTACATAGACATACTGTACACTACAAGGTGCCCTTACACACAGCTGGTGGCCCTGGGCGATGCTGCATGGAGCCATTTAATCAGTGGCTCAGTTTAGCTAACCAACTCCTCATTGTATCTTGTGGTGTTCCTGCTCACACCTCATCCCTAGTTCTCTGCTGGGACTGTAAGAGTAATGGGGGAGTACTGGGGAAATTGGCAGCATGGAGAGGGAGACACCATGAGCTCGGGAAAAGGACACATTAGTATAATGTTTTCTGGTGTTGGCAGAGCAGCTTGAAAGGGACTGAATGCCTTCTGAGAGATACAAAGGAGAGACACAGAGGAGAGACAGAAGAAAGATACAGAGGAGAGAAAGAAGAAAGATACAGAAGAGAAATACAGAGGAGAGATACAGAAAAGAGATACAGAAAAGAGATACAGAGGAGAGATACAGAAAAGTAATACAGGGGAGCAATGCAGAAAATAGATAAAGAGGAGAGATACAGAAAAGAGATACAGAAAATAGATAAAGAGGAGAGATACAGAGGAGAGATACAGAGGAGCAATACAGAAAAGAGATACAGAGGAGAGATACAGAGGAGCGATACAGAGGAGAGATACAGAGGAGCAATACAGAAAAGAGATACAGAGGAGCAATACAGAAAAGAGATACAGTGGAGCGATACAGAGGAGAGATACAGAGGAGCAATACAGAAAAGAGATACAGAGGAGAGATACAGAGGAGAGATACAGAGGAGCAATACAGAAAAGAGATACAGAAAAGAGATACAGAGGAGCAATACAGAGGAGAGATACAGAGGAGCAATACAGAAAAGAGATACAGAGGAGAGATACAGAGGAGAGATACAGAAAAGACATACAGAGGAGAGATACAGAGGAGAGATACAGAGGAGAGATACAGAGGAGAGATACACAAGAGATATACAGAGAGGAGATATACAGAGAGGCGATATACAGAGAAGAGACACAAGGGATATACAGAGAGGAGATATATAAAAGAGATACAGAGGAGAGATACACAAGAGATATACAGAGAGGAGATATACAGAGAGGAGATATAAAGAGGATAGACATAAGATATATAAGACAGGAGATATAGAAAGGAGAGACACAAGATATATACAGAGAGGAGATATACAGAGGATAGACAAACGAGATATAAGACAGGAGATATAGAAAGGAGAGACACAAGAGAAATACAGAGAGTAGATATACAGATGAGAGATCCCAGAGATATACAAGAGATTTACAGAGAGGAGATATACAGAGGAGACACATATATGAGAGATACAGAGGAGATACATCTAGGGAAACAGAGGAGAGATACAGAAAGATACACATAGGAAAGATCCAGATGAGGGACACAGAAGAGAGATAGAGGGGAGATACAGAGGAGAGACAAATAGCGATACAGAGGAGAGATACAGAAAGATACACATATGAGAGCCACAGAGGAGAGATAAAGAGGAGAGATAAACAGGAGAAACACAGAGATACAGAGGAGGGACACAGACGAGAGACACAGAGAAGAAATAAAGAGAGACATAGAGGAGAGATACAGAGAAGACACACAGAGGAGAGACACAGGTTAGAGAAAAAGAGGAGACACACAGAGGAGACACATAGGTGAGAGAAACAGAGGAGACATATAAAGGAAAGACACAGGTGAGAGACACAGAGGGGAGACACAGAGGAGAGACACAGAGGGGAGACACAGAGGATACACATAAAGGTCGCACAGGTGAGAGACACAGAGGGGAGACACAGAGGAGAGACACAGAGGGGAGACACAGAGGGGAGACACATACAGGAAAGACACAGGTGAGAGTAACAGAGGAGACACACAGAGGAGACACATAGGTGAGAGAGACAGAGGAGACACATAAAGGAAAGACACAGGTGAGAGAAACAGAAGAGACACACAGAGGAGAGACACAGAGGGGAGACACAGAGGATACACATAAAGGTCGCACAGATGAGAGAAACATAGGAGACACACAGAGGAGAGACACAGAGGAGACACATACAGGAAAGACACAGATGAGAGACACAGAGGGGAGACACAGAGGAGAGAAACAGAGGAGACACATACAGGAAAGACACAGGTGAGGAAACACACAGGAGAGGTACAAAGAGAATCTAAAAATTGTAAATGTCAAAGTCCCACCACATACTCAGAGGTGCTGGGCTGAGGTGTGGGGACTGCTGCACCCTCTGTAATGGTAGTAATTCCGCCACTGTTTGCACAGACCATCAGCAAAGTGTTTGTAGTGAGTACTTTATGGAGCTTCACTGAGATTGGGCCTTACCTTAATCTCAGAAGAGCAGAGCAGGGGCTGTGGTGGGTGATTGGGCTGCATCTCCAAACCCACCCCAGATGTTGCCCTGCCTTGGGACACCCCAAAATAGCTTTCCACCTCTGCTCCTACTACTTTAGTCCTACCCCTTTTATTACGTATAACATTTCCATTATTTTCCTTAAAGTGAAATAAAATGATTCTGGAGAATGATAATAGCTGTGCCACATTCCACACTGTACGAAACGTCTGTAAAACGGTGCGCTCTCCATCCCAGTATCTCATTTTAATGATCTTACTCTGCAAAATAAGATGCCGGTTCCGCTACTTTATTCTTAGCTAGAAAGACCAATACTCTAAGTAAATCCTATTCAAAACAATTTAGATAACATTTGCCAGATGTAACGTTATTTTCTATCCAATACTTTAGAAGGTAAAGAGCTGATTTAGCTATCACTAGTGACTTTTCTGCGTGGTTGGCACATATACCCCAGAGACAGCACAAGCATCAGTTTTCTATCCAGTATTAGGATAAAATACAGTACATTTTGTTCCATCAGATCCCACCATCAGCACCATAAAAACACCAATTAAAGTAGACTTATCGCCATGAATTATTAATGTCTAACAAATGACCACCATAAGAGACAACAATATGTCTCCAAGCATTGCCACTAGCATGACGAGAGTTCTTGTGTTTTGTATTTTATTTATATAAGAATGTGCGGTACAGATTCCAAATCAATACAGGACAACATTAATTAAAGGTATCATTAAACATAATACATGAATCATGGGTGGAATAGTCATAGCGTTCAGAACTAAGGACCTCATTCAGAGTCGGTCGCAAGCACTGAGCGCTCACAAGCGACTCAATGTTTTGGTCCTGCGCACGCGCAGTGGCCGCACTGCACGTGCGCAAGCCCCGGAGCGAGAGAGAAACTTTCTCACTCCGGAGCTCTCTACAAAAGGGGCGGCTGTCGATGTTGATTGCCCCGTTTTGAGGGCAGGCCGGGGGGGTGGTTTCCAAAACGGAGGCGTTCCTCCGCCTACTGTTTTGTGGGCGGCCGCACTGACATCATCAGTGATGTCAGTGGGGAGTTTCCTGTTCGATCAGAGCAGGAAGCTCCCTGGGGCTTGCGGTTGCCAAGACCTTAGGGTCTCGTCGCAAGCCCCGATGGTCACGATGGTGTTCACCATCGCGACCATCAACCTGGTCGGTCTCTAAGCTGTGGGTGGTAACCCACAGATTAGCTACTGACCAGGAGGCCGCACTAAAAAAAAAAAGGAAGCGGCTGCCCTCATTCAGAACGAGCGCTCGCTTCTTGCGAGCGCCTCTGAATGAGGGCCTAAATATCTAGGTCCCACCTTCAAAGTATATTTGGTTTATCCACCTTTTTAAACACCGTTGTGCACATCTTGGCGGCTGGACCGCCCATATCTGTATACATCATTTGATAGCGGTCATCATAATCCGTGCGCCAGATGTACATTAGATGCAAAATGTACATCTGGAAACTGGCGTACATATAACTACATAGGCATTGCTCGCAATGCTGTTGGCACGCCATCACTGAATACCCCAATACAGCCCAGTTATGCCCTTCAGCCACAAGTGTAGATGAGCTTGATTTGATGGTCGTCTAAATGCCGACCATCGGCATCCCGACTGTCTAATCCCGGAAAGGGTCTAATGACAGACGTCGAAACCCCAACGCCTGTCATTTTACCTACGCCGGGAGCCCGGCATATCGATCGGGAGGGTTAGGATAGGGGAAAGGGGGATTATGGTTAGGCACCCCCAGGGGGAGGTTAGGGTTAGCCACCCCCCCGGGAGACTTAGGTTTAGGCTGTGAGGAAGGGGTGGTTAGGTTTAGGCACTTACAGGGGGGGTTAGGGTTAGGCACTTGGGGGGCAAGTTAGGGTTAGGCACCCCTAAGGGAGGGTTAGGGTAGGGGGAGGGGGTTAGGTTAGTAAATAGTAAAATACTTACCTGTCGTGATCTTCACTGCTGTTCTTCCAGCGTCGGTATTCAAACCGCCGGATGTCCGGCTGTATTTCATACCGTTCCCCTTGATTTACGTATTTCTCTGTATCACCAGCAGCTGCGTACCCTTGTTTCTGGTGCGTGCGCAAAGTGAACATACGTGAGATAATCATTGCGAATGGTCTTGTGTTTCATGCTGCCAGCCCCTTGCTTTTTATTAATTGTATATATGGGATCATGCACTCCCTACTGTAAATTAGTCCAAACCTGTGATGGAACTGTTAATTTATTCTCATATTGCTTTGGCTGTTTAGTAAAAAGTATTTAGGGCAGCATCAGTATACTACAGTTATATTAATGTACAGCTAGATCTAGGCAATAGGCGAATAGAGAAGTGAATACAAATATGTAAAATGTGAATCAGCCCAGTAAAGATAGAAGCTGGGGAATGGGACCGATAAACAGTCTAATAATATAAACATCTAAACACAAAGCAAAAAAAAAAATAATAATAATTAACTGAAATGATTGGCCCAAAAACACATTGGCTGAGGGAGAAAGCTGCCGTTTTTCTGTTATGTGCTATTGGGCAGCATCAGGGGCGTTTCTAGAGAGAAGGGGGCCATGTGCAGTCTCCGACACGGGCCCCCTCCTCTCCGTGCGGCAGCCGGCTGCGCACTGAGAGGTGAGCGGCCAGAGCCACACTTATAGACAATGGGAAAATAGCCACTGCGACCATTTTCCAGCCGTTTTTTACAGTGCAGACACCGGCGACGATGTGGGACCCCGGAGAGGTAAGTATAATATGGGTGCAGGGTGTGCGGTACGGCCCCCCCCTGGTCCCATTCTAAATACGCCCTGTACAGCATGGTTGGCGTATAGGTTAACATTACTGCCTCACAGCACAGAGGTTCTCGTTTCAATTATGTGTGGAGTTTGTATGTCCTGTCTGTGCTTGGTTTCCACGAGGTAATCTGGTTTCCTCCTGCAATCTAAACATATTATGGTAGGTTAATTGGATTCTGACCCAAAAAATGTCCCTTGTGTGAGTATATATATGTCCATCCCCAGCACAGAACAAGTTGGGCGCTGGCACTGTGCAAGGATAAAAAGCATGTGCATTCTGATTCCAGCAATAGACTATCAGATCAAAAAATCATAAGGCTGGCAACAGCAGTATCAGTCTATTGCTTTACGTAATGTTGAAGCATACTTACCTACTTTTGTTTTGGCTACTACCAGAGAGGAGATGCACCTGACAAGTTTTGGCGCAGGGCGGGGCTCTTTATATAATTAGGCCCTGCCCCAGCTGCTGCAAACTGTCACAAGTCACAGGTCTGCAGGGAAGGGGTGGAGCTAAAAGAATGCAATTTTATCCTCGCCCACTGCACCAGGAGGTGGGTGGGATGTGGAAGATCCGCAGACTCTTCTTGGCTTGCGGGAGACTACCCAAAAAATCAGGTGTCTCCCGAAACTTTCTGGAGAGTGCAGGAACATGAAATCCATGTTTAAACAGCAAAATAATATTTATATTAAAGTAGGGGTGTGCACCGGCCACTTTTCGTGTTTTGTGTTTTGGTTTTGGATCTGGATCTTTCTTCGTGTTTTGGATCTGGATTGGTTTTGCCAAAACCACCCTTCCGTGTTTTGGGTTCTGGGTTTTGTGTTTTGGATCTGTATTTTTTTGAAAAAAAGCATAAAAACAGCTAAAATCACAGAATTTGTAGGTTTTTCTGCTCCTATGCTATTATTAACCTCAATAACCTTAATTTCCACTCATTTCCAGTCTATTCTGAACACCTCACACCTCACAATAGTGTTTTTATGTCCAAAAGGTTGCACCGAGGTAGCTGGATGACTATGCTAAGCGACACGAGTGGGCGGCACAAACACGTGACCCATCTAGGAGTGACACTGCAGTGGCAGGCAGGATGGCAGTTAGAAAAACTAGGCCCCAAACTGTACATAATGCAAAGAAAAAAAGAGGTGCAAGATGGAATTGTCCTTGGGCCCTCCCACCCACCCTTATGTTGTATAAACAGGACATGCACACTTTAACAAATCAATCATTTCAGCGCCAGGGTCTGCCACACAACTGTGGCTGAAATGATTGGTTCGTTTGGGCCCCCACAAAACAAGCTGGCAATTAATGTGTCCCTGCACAAACTGGCTCTACGGAGGCAAGATGTCATCCTCATCCTCCTCATCCACCGATTCCTCACCCTCTTCAGTGTGTACATCCTCATCCTCACAAAGTATTAACTCGTCCCCACTTGAATCCACCACCACAGGTCCCTCTGTACCTTCTGGAGGCTGGTCTCCCTGGAAGAGCTGATAATTCATTTTGATGAACATCATCTTCTCCACATTCTGTGGAAGCAACCTCCTACGCCTTTCGCTGACAAGGTTCCCGGCTGCACTAAACACTCTTTCGGAGTACACACTGGAGGGGGGGCAACTCAGGTAAAATAGAGCCAGTTTGTACAGGGGCCTCCAAATTGCCTCTTTTTCCTGCCAGTACAGGTATGGACTGTCTGACATGCCTACTTGGATGCTGTCACCGATGTAATCCTCCACCATTCTGTCAATGGTGACAGTATCATATGCAGTGACAGTAGACATGTCAGAAATTGTTGCCAGGTCCTTCAGTCCGGACCAGATGTCCAAACTTGGTCCTGCCTGCCCTGCATCACCGCCAGCGGGTTGCTTAGGATACCTAAGTTTTTTCCTGGCAGCCCCAGTTGCGGGAGAAAATGAAGAAGGAGCCGTTGACGTGTCACGTTCCGCTTCAGCTGACAGTGTGTTCACCAGCAGGTCTTTGCACCTCTGCAGGCTTGTGTCGGCCGGAAAGAGAGACACCACATAGGCTTTAAACCTAGGATCGAGCACGGTGGCCAAAATGTAGTGGTCTGATTTCAACAGATTGACCACCCTGGAATCCTGGCAAAGCGAATGAAGGGCTTCATCCACAAGTCCCACATGCCGAGCGGAATCGCTCCGTCTTAGCTCCTCCTTCACTTTCTCCAGCTGCTTCTGCAAAAGCCTGATGAGGGGAATGACCTGACTCAAGCTGGCAGTGTCTGAACTGACTTCACGTGTGGCAAGTTCGAAGGGCTGAAGAACCTTGCACAACACGGAAATCATTCTCCACTGCGCTTGAGTCAGGTGCATACCCCCTCCTTTGCCTATGTCATAGGTGGATGTATAGGCTTGTATGGCCTTTTGCTGCTCCTCCATCCTCTGAAGCATATAGAGGGTTGAGTTCCACCGCGTCACAACCTCTTGCTTCAGGTGATGGCGGGGCAGGTTCAAGAGTGTTTGCTGGCGCTCCAGTCTTCGGCACGCAGTCGCTGAATGGCGAAAGTGGCCAGAAATTTTTCGGGCCACCCAAAGCGTCTCCTGCACGCCCCTGTCGCTTTTCAGAAAATTCTGCACCACCAAGTTTATTGTGTGAGCAAAACATGGGACGTGCTGGAATTTGCCCAGATGTAATGCCCGCACAATATTGGTGGCGTTGTCAGATATCACAAATCCCCAGGAGAGTCTAAGTGGGGTAAGCCACTGGGCGATGATTTCCCTCAGTTTCTCTAAGAGGTTGTCGGCGGTGTGCCTCTTACTGAAACCGGTGATACACAGCGTAGCCTGCCTTGTAACGAGCTGGCGTTTCTGAGATGCTGCTACTGGTGACGCTGCTGCTGTTGCTGCGTAAGGTGATACATCTACCCAGTGGGCTGTCACAGTCATATAGTCCTTAGTCTGCCCTGTTCCACTTGTCCACATGTCCGTGGTTAAGTGGACATTGTGTACAACGGCATTTTTCAGGACACTGAGGACACTTTTTCTGACGTTTCTGTACAGTCTCGGTATCGCCTGCCTAGTGAAGTGGAATCTAGACGGGATTTGGAACCGGGGACACACTACCTCCATCAATTGTCTAAATCCCACTGCACTAATGGCGGATACCGGACGCACGTCTAACACCAACATAGCAGTCAAGGCCTCAGTTATACGTTTTGCTTCAGGATGACTGCTGTCGTACTTCATCCTCCTCGCTAAGGACTGTTGGAGGGTCAATTGTTTAGTAAAAGTAGTGGTGTTCCTACTTCCTCTCTGGGATGATGAACGACTCCCAGCAGCAGCAGCAACAGCAGCAGCGGCAGCAGTAGGCGTAGCAATGCAGGATCCTCCGGAGGAATCCCGGATAGGAGAGTCAGTCATGCCAGTGATATGGCCTGCAGGACTACTTCCGATCCTGACTAAGGAGGAAATTGACGAGGAGGGAGTTGACGGTGTGGTTTGCAGGCGCTTGGATACAACAGGACAACGGGATTTAGGTGTCCCTGGACTGCTTACGGTCTGAGCCAAAGTTTCTGAACTTGACAGTAACTTTTTATGAACGCGCTGCAGGTGCCGTATAAGGGAGGATGTTCCTAGGTGGTTGACGTCCCTACCCCTACTTATTTCACCTTTACATATGGTACATATGGCAAGACAGTTGTTGTCCGGATTTGGATAGAAATATTGCCAGACCAAAGAGGTGGAATGTTTGGTCTTCTGCCCAGGCATGACCGTGATGGGCTTTTTCATCCCACGGACAACAACTGTCTCCCCCGGAGCCTGATTTAAACAAACCACATCACCATCAGAATCCTCCTCGCCAACTTCCTCCTCAGCGCCAGCTACACCAGTATCCTCATCCTGTTGTACTTCAACAGTGACATCTTCAATTTGCATATCAGCAAGTGGACTGTGGGTGCTCCTTTCAGCACTTGCAGGGGGCGTGCAAATGGTGGAAAGAGCCACCTCTTCCCGTCCAGTGCTGGGAAGGTCAGGCATCGCAACCACCACCACACTTGGACTCTCTTTGGGGATTTGTGATATCTTCTTAGAAAGCACAGTTCTTCGCTGTGCTTTTGCCAGCTTAACTCTTTTGATTTTTTTAGTGGGAGGAGTGCTTCCATCGTCATGTGAAGCTGAACCACTAGTCATGAACATACTAGGGATCGACCTTAGCCGTTCCTTGCCACTCCGTGTCGTAAATGGCATATTGGCAAGTTTACGTTTCTCTTCAGCTGATTTAAATGTCTTTTTCAAGGTCATTTTCCTGAACTTTGCCATTTGGGATTGTATGTGCCCTCTACTATGACATTGGGCATCGGCCTTGGCAGACGACGTTGATGGCATGTTATCGTCTATGTCATGACTAGTGGCAGCAGCTTCAGCACTAGGAGGAAGTGGTTCTTGATCTTTCTCTATTTTATTTTTATCGGAGAAAGTTTGGTCCTCCATTTATGTTATATCGATTTGATATATACGTGCGGCTAAACACAGAAAATAAATTTTTTTTTGGTTCGGACTGGAGTGTACTTTGTGGGTTACAGCACCCTTTAACGGTCAAGCCAGCCGGCCCTTTACTTATGACACAGGCGCACTCTTGGCACTACTTTGTTGATGCACGTGCGGCTACTGCGCACACAATTCACAAACACAGAAAATAATTTTTTTTTGGTTTGGACTGGAGTGTACTTTGGGGGTTACAGCACCCTTTAACGGTCAAGCCAGCCGGCCCTTTACTTATGACACAGGCGCACGCTTGGCACTACTTTGTTGATGCACGTGCGGCTACTGCGCACACAATTCACAAACACAGAAAATAATTTTTTTTTGGTTTGGACTGGAGTGTACTTTCGGGGGTTACAGCACCCTTTAACGGTCAAGCCAGCCGGCCCTTTACTTATGACACAGGCGCACGCTTGGCACTACTTTGTTGATGCACGTGCGGCTACTGCGCACACAATTCACAAACACAGAAAATAATTTTTTTTTAGGTTTGGACTGGAGTGTACTTTCGGGGGTTACAGCACCCTTAACGGTCAAGCCAGCCGGCCCTTTACTTATGACACAGGCGCACGCTTGGCACTACTTTGTTGATGCACGTGCGGCTACTGCGCACACAATTCACAAACACAGAAAATAATTTTTTTTTTGGTTTGGACTGGAGTGTACTTTCGGGGGTTACAGCACCCTTAACGGTCAAGCCAGCCGGCCCTTTACTTATGACACAGGCGCACGCTTGGCACTACTTTGTTGATGCACGTGCGGCTACTGCGCACACAATTCACAAACACAGAAAATAATTTTTTTTTTGGTTTGGACTGGAGTGTACTTTCGGGAGTTACAGCACCCTTAACGGTCAAGCCAGCCGGCCCTTTACTTATGACACAGGCGCACGCTTGGCACTACTTTGTTGATGCACGTGCGGCTACTGCGCACACAATTCACAAACACAGAAAATAATTTTTTTTTGGTTTGGACTGGAGTGTACTTTCAGGGGTTACAGCACCCTTTAACGGTCAAGCCAGCCGGCCCTTTACTTATGACACAGGCGCACGCTTGGCACTACTTTGTTGATGCACGTGCGGCTACTGCGCACACAATTCACAAACACAGAAAATAATTTTTTTTTGGTTTGGACTGGAGTGTACTTTCGGGGGTTACAGCACCCTTTAACGGTCAAGCCAGCCGGCCCTTTACTTATGACACAGGCGCACTCTTGGCACTACTTTGTTGATGCACGTGCGGCTACTGCGCACACAATTCACAAACACAGAAAATAATTTTTTTTTAGGTTTGGACTGGAGTGTACTTTCGGGGGTTACAGCACCCTTAACGGTCAAGCCAGCCGGCCCTTTACTTATGACACAGGCGCACGCTTGGCACTACTTTGTTGATGCACGTGCGGCTACTGCGCACACAATTCACAAACACAGAAAATAATTTTTTTTTGGTTTGGACTGGAGTGTACTTTCGGGGGTTACAGCACCCTTTAACGGTCAAGCCAGCCGGCCCTTTACTTATGACACAGGCGCACGCTTGGCACTACTTTGTTGATGCACGTGCGGCTACTGCGCACACAATTCACAAACACAGAAAATAATTTTTTTTTGGTTTGGACTGGAGTGTACTTTCGGGGGTTACAGCACCCTTTAACGGTCAAGCCAGCCGGCCCTTTACTTATGACACAGGCGCACGCTTGGCACTACTTTGTTGATGCACGTGCGGCTACTGCGCACACAATTCACAAACACAGAAAATAATTTTTTTTTAGGTTTGGACTGGAGTGTACTTTCGGGGGTTACAGCACCCTTAACGGTCAAGCCAGCCGGCCCTTTACTTATGACACAGGCGCACGCTTGGCACTACTTTGTTGATGCACGTGCGGCTACTGCGCACACAATTCACAAACACAGAAAATAATTTTTTTTTTGGTTTGGACTGGAGTGTACTTTCGGGAGTTACAGCACCCTTAACGGTCAAGCCAGCCGGCCCTTTACTTATGACACAGGCGCACGCTTGGCACTACTTTGTTGATGCACGTGCGGCTACTGCGCACACAATTCACAAACACAGAAAATAATTTTTTTTTGGTTTGGACTGGAGTGTACTTTCAGGGGTTACAGCACCCTTTAACGGTCAAGCCAGCCGGCCCTTTACTTATGACACAGGCGCACGCTTGGCACTACTTTGTTGATGCACGTGCGGCTACTGCGCACACAATTCACAAACACAGAAAATAATTTTTTTTTGGTTTGGACTGGAGTGTACTTTCGGGGGTTACAGCACCCTTTAACGGTCAAGCCAGCCGGCCCTTTACTTATGACACAGGCGCACTCTTGGCACTACTTTGTTGATGCACGTGCGGCTACTGCGCACACAATTCACAAACACAGAAAATAATTTTTTTTTAGGTTTGGACTGGAGTGTACTTTCGGGGGTTACAGCACCCTTAACGGTCAAGCCAGCCGGCCCTTTACTTATGACACAGGCGCACGCTTGGCACTACTTTGTTGATGCACGTGCGGCTACTGCGCACACAATTCACAAACACAGAAAATAATTTTTTTTTTGGTTTGGACTGGAGTGTACTTTCGGGGGTTACAGCACCCTTAACGGTCAAGCCAGCCGGCCCTTTACTTATGACACAGGCGCACGCTTGGCACTACTTTGTTGATGCACGTGCGGCTACTGCGCACACAATTCACAAACACAGAAAATAATTTTTTTTTTGGTTTGGACTGGAGTGTACTTTCGGGGGTTACAGCACCCTTAACGGTCAAGCCAGCCGGCCCTTTACTTATGACACAGGCGCACGCTTGGCACTACTTTGTTGATGCACGTGCGGCTACTGCGCACACAATTCACAAACACAGAAAATAATTTTTTTTTGGTTTGGACTGGAGTGTACTTTCAGGGGTTACAGCACCCTTTAACGGTCAAGCCAGCCGGCCCTTTACTTATGACACAGGCGCACGCTTGGCACTACTTTGTTGATGCACGTGCGGCTACTGCGCACACAATTCACAAACACAGAAAATAATTTTTTTTTGGTTTGGACTGGAGTGTACTTTCGGGGGTTACAGCACCCTTTAACGGTCAAGCCAGCCGGCCCTTTACTTATGACACAGGCGCACGCTTGGCACTACTTTGTTGATGCACGTGCGGCTACTGCGCACACAATTCACAAACACAGAAAATAATTTTTTTTTAGGTTTGGACTGGAGTGTACTTTCGGGGGTTACAGCACCCTTAACGGTCAAGCCAGCCGGCCCTTTACTTATGACACAGGCGCACGCTTGGCACTACTTTGTTGATGCACGTGCGGCTACTGCGCACACAATTCACAAACACAGAAAATAATTTTTTTTTTGGTTTGGACTGGAGTGTACTTTCGGGGGTTACAGCACCCTTAACGGTCAAGCCAGCCGGCCCTTTACTTATGACACAGGCGCACGCTTGGCACTACTTTGTTGATGCACGTGCGGCTACTGCGCACACAATTCACAAACACAGAAAATATATTATTTTTTTAGCACTTGGGGGGAGCACCCCTGATGGACAGAGCACCCCCTGGACAACACTACAGCACCCCTTTAGGACTGGGACACTGCACAGGACTTTGGAACTGACTGCACAACACAGTCCAGCCAGCCCCTATGGACTTTGAAGTAGTGGACACAGCCCCTATTAACAACAGCAGCACAGCACAACACAGCCAGCCCCTATGGACTTTGAAGTAGTGGACAACAGCAGCACTACACTACACTACACTACACAGCACTAACTCCCACCCTCCCTCTTCACTGTCCACAGCCGAGTGAGAAAATGGCGCCGACGCGGGTACCTTATATAGGATCCAAAACCCGCGAGACTCGGAAGGCGGGATGATGACGTTTTGCCTCGATGTCAGATCCGAGTCAGGCGGGAAAAGTCGAGCCTGACTCGGATCGGACTCGGATCGGGGGGGCTCGGGGGGGTTCGGATTTCAGAAATCCGAACCCGCTCACCCCTATATTAAAGGGATGTGGTCAATATCCCAGCTGTGGGGATTCGGCCGTGGGGATTCCGGTGGAATCCAAAGGGTAAGTAGCAGGGTTAAGGGGAGGGTTAGGGTTGGGGGTTAGGGTTAGGCACTAGGGGGAGGATAAGGCACTAAGGGGGAGGGTTAGCTTTAGGGTGCGGGAAGGGAGAGGTTAGGTTTAGGTACTAGTGGGGAGGGTTAGGTTTAGGGTGCATGAAGGGGGAGGTTAGGGTTGGGGGTTAGGGTTAGGCACTAGGGGGAGGGTTAGATATCGTTCATCGCATCCAATATCGTCCAATGTGTACTCGGTGAGCGACCAACGATGCACGCTTCCGCGCGTCGTTGAAGATGTCGTTCATCGCCTGAACATGCGGGACAACCTGACAATAACGTCATGGTTTGCATGTTCAGGGATGAGGGAGGGTGCCAGCACTGAACAAAATCGTTAACGACATTGAGCATGGCACTGCAGGGGAAACACTAGACGATATCGCTCATGGAGCATATCGTCTAGTGTGTAAGCCTTGGAGAGAGATAAAGTACCAACCAAACAGCTCCTAACTGTCATTTTTCAAACACAGCCTGTTAAGTGGCAATTAGATGATTGTTTGGTACTTTATGATGTTCCAAGGCTTAGTGCATCTCCGCCATGTCTAAATAATGTACCTGTCAAAATTTTAACTGTTTACTTATTGAATGTAGACATTTAGTCCATGGCAACATTATGGTGTCTATGTTTTCAATATCAAAATTTTAACTGTGTAAGAAAAGTACCTAACCCCATAGCCGTGATGCTAATGATGTACTGTAAGTATTATCAGCTGTACGGATCAATACACATGGAACCAATTAGAAATGTCTAGTTAGTGCTGCTGATGAATATCGTCATCATTGTGTATTGCTGCCCCAGCCCTGTAAGAGGAGCGTCATAGATGCGTCTATGTCTACTGGTAACCAACCTGTCTGGTCCTCACTCAGTCGCATTCTTCTGCCACTGCCGGAGCTCTTCTCTCTTGAGCCCGGCATCTTCTGGCCTCTTCTGCGGCCACCGGTGATCTTTCCGCGATATCTGCATCCTTCACCCGCCGCCAAACTGATTTTTCCGCCCAGTGGCGCCTGATGTCATACATCAGCTATGACATTCTATTGGCTGCCGGTCTGCGAAACGTAATTGGTTGCACCCAGCTCGCAGCCGGCACCAAATGTCACATGCGGCTGGGAACAGTACGGTGAGATGGGCCCGCCAGACTGACGGACTTCCGGCGCTTGGATCAATACTTGAACCCAGCGCTGGACATTGCCCAGGCCGGTGCCGTTCCCCTCTGCTGGGCCTGTCAGAAGGCGTCCAGGGCAAGGTGACACACACACCCCCCTTGGTATGCCACTGCAAACTGTACACAATTTATGCTTGGACCATACTTGCCTACCCTCCCGATTCGGGCGATGCTCCCGACCCACCGAAAAGGCAGGCAAGCCGACCCTTCCGATTCCCCCCCCCCGCAGTACAATAGAAACATGCGTCATAGTGGCCCCGCCCCCTGCTTCACAATGTCGTTAATCTTGGCATTGTGAAAAAGGGGCGGGGCACGATGATGCCAACACTTCATCATTGCAGTGCCACTGCCCCTTTCTGCCGCGACAACCCCCCGCCATGGAGGCCTGACAGCTCCCAGAAGAAGGGAGCTGAAAGTCGGCAGGTATGGCTTGGACCCCTCCCCCTTACTCTACCTCCATCCGCCTCTCCTAATCTATAATCTGTAAATCTACATTCTGTCGCTTGTTTTAACACATGCGCCGTACGGAAATGTGGATGAAATAAATATTGGCTTACGCCCGACTCCAGTTCCGGCCCAGGTCTGCATTCAGCTCTGTTCAATTCCCTTTTACTCAATGCTATTTGGTCATATAATTACAGAACATGCAGTATGTATAAGGGTATATACTACTCTTACACTCCTAGATCCCTAAGTGTTAACAAAGAGCCAGAACATTTATTACATCTGCGATTTCTAATAGCCCAGTCTGGTAACTCTATTTAAAATAGATGAATGATTACATTTTAAAGAGCTCAATTTCATCTACTGGCAGCCGTTCTGCTTTATCACGGAAAGGTCTCAGGCATTGTCTGCTATAGGGATTTCCCATTTCTGAGGGAGAAACTTATTTATCAGCAAAATATATGGTCATTGCTTATTAAAATGCCACCTTCTAGGCTGCCTTTGTATTGGAAAGTATTACAGTGGCTGCATTTCTTCCCAGCCGAATAACTGGCCCCTGAGCTAAACTAATGCATTCCTCCATTTCTGCTCATTCTTGTTACCTGGGAAATGTTGCCTGTCAGAGTCTTAGTATTGCCGCATACTGTATGTCTATCCGATCTCTCAGTGCCAATATGTCGGTCTCTGTCAGACATTGAGTCTATCTGTCCTCTCAGTATCTATCGACATGTGAAATGCAGACATTCTGAGAATGTCAATATTCGGGTTAGGCTGCGGGATGGGAGGGTTAGGCTTAGGCACTAGAGGGAGGGTTAGGATTAGGCTGCGGGATGGGAGGGTTAGGCTTAGGCACTAGGGGGAGGTTAGGGTTAGGCTGCGAGATGGGAGGGTTAGGCTTATGCACTAGGGGTAGGTTAGGCTGCAGGACAGGAGGGTTAGGGTTAGGCACTAGGGGGAGGTTAGGTTGCAGGTAAGGAGGGTTAGGGTTAGGCACTAGGGAGAGGTTTGGGTTAGGTTGCAAGACAAGACGGTTAGGCTTAGGCACTAGGGGGAGGTTAGGATTAGGCTGTGGGGTGGGAGGGTTAGGCACTAGGGGGAGGTTAGGGTTAAGTTTAGGCACAAGGGGGAGGTTGGTGTTAGGCTGCAGGATGGGAGGGTTAGGCTTAGGCACTAGGGGGAGGTTAGGGTTAGGCTGCGGGACTGAAGGGTAAGGCTTAGGCACTAGGGGAGGTTAGGGTTAGACTGCAGGGGGGACGGTTAGGGTTAGGCACTAGGGGGAGGTTAGGGTTAGGCTGGAGGTGGAGGGTTAGGCTGCAGGAGGGAGGGTTAGGGTTAGGCACTAGGGGGAGGGTTAGGGTTAGGCTGCAGGGGGGACGGTTAGGGTTAGGCACTAGGGGGAGGTTAGGGTTAGGCTGCGGGACGGAAGGGTAAGGCTTAGGCACTAGGGGGAGGTTAGGGTTAGACTGCAGGGGGGACGGTTAGGGTTAGGCACTAGGGGGAGGTTAGGGTTAGGCTGCAGGAGGGAGGGTTAGGGTTAGGCACTAGGGGGAGGGTTAGGGTTAGGCTGCAGGGGGGACAGTTAGGGTTAGGCACTAGGGGGAGGTTGGGTTAGGCTGGAGGGGGAGGTTAGAGTTAGGCACTAGGGGGAGGTTAGGGTTAGACTGCAGGGGGGAGGGTTAGGCACTAGGGGGAGGTTAGGGTTAGGCTGCAGAACGGGAGGGTTAAGGTTAGGCACTAGGGGAAGGTTAGAGTTAGGCTGCAGGATAGGAGGGTTAAGGTTAGGTATTAGGGGGAGGTTAGGGTAAGGCTACAGGGAATAGGTTAGTGTTAGGGACTAGGGGGAGTAATAGGGGTAGGGGTCAGGGATAGTGGGACTGTGTCCGCTCCATCAGATGACTCCAGCGGAACTGTCAGTCACATGACCGACTGGACGCAGAAAACACCGCTGCAACCATCAACATTTCATCAGTGACTACATGATGAATGTCAACACAATCAATGTCGACATTATGTATGCCGACATAGCATACCACACCCGTCTATCCTATGTCCATACTGAATGTATCTGCTCGTATTTTTGACCAGTCATCTGCCGGGCTGCAAGTTAGTGTGGCCGTCACTGCACCTCTCTCTCACCCGCTCACGTCCGCTCTTCAATGGCCACAAACTTGTCCATCGCAGTAGTAGGTACCATTGAGATGGGGGGGGGGGGAGCACAAGACAAGTGAACGGATATTCTAGTTTGACAACTCTGAGCAATGCTAAAAGTAAGGAGCATACACACGGTCAGATTTGTCAGATTTGTCAGATTTGTCAGATGAATGATTGAACGATTTGAACGATTTGACCAAAGTTTTGAACGATTTGAACGATTGAACGATTTTTGACTGCATTAAAATGAATGGAATGGTCCAAGTCTGACTGCAAACCCATCAGATGTCAGATATCGTTATCTGACAAACGGGAACGCGCATTGTAGATCGTCCATCGTTCAGGTAATGTCAGATATGTCAGATTTTTAAATCGTTATCGTTCAGATCTGAAGGAAAAATCTGACCGTGTGTATTCACCTTTAGTCCTTTATAATAGCACACCTACGACAATGATGGAAGCAGGGTGAGAGTTCACTGGGGGCAACTAAACTTTACCTCTCGAAATATGTGATATCCATAGAGTTCTGTTAGTTCCTGGTATGAAAAAAAAAAAAACGAAAAATCAAAAACAGGAAGTGTCCAATAAATGTCCCGGAACTACTCAGCGGTAATTTCCAAAGGGGAGGCTCATGTAGCTGACAGAACGTTACGTGTTATACAGCTCCGCACATATCGGGTAATTGCGGGAGGAAAACCTGGCTTGCTTTTTTGGGGGCTCGCACCTCTATTCTCTAAAATCATGCAAGGATTAAAAGATTTCCTACCCAGATAACCTAACGGAACCTCATGACAAGCTGTAACGCCACTGCTCTACATTAATATTTAGCATCGTACCAAGGCAAGATTTCATATTCTGAACTGACATTAATCTCTTTACATATACGAGTGGATTCATCACCAACATTCTTACAATCAATGAATTTTAATCCCACTAATGTACACTTATGGAATAGCTGTTACTCTATTGACGTCTGACCAGCAGTTTAATGACATAATATTATTACAGTGATATATGGCGCTGGGGTCACTGTCTGTTTTAGCTACTGCACTGTAGGTCACCATTTGTTCTCCTGAAAATGATGCTGACTATATAATATGATTCCTGTTGCCTCGCAGTCATGTATTTTGCATAATAGCCAGATGTTATAGATTACATGTAATATAAACTTCAGTTAAATGGCAATATAATCCAATAATCATGGTTTAAATGCCATCTTTAGCAATGTTACTTGATAAATTAATACTGATTTACGATTCCGTATCCATTTGCACTGATTTAGTGTGTGGACCTCATGAGCAAGTTGGACTCGGCCGGGTGATTTACCTGCCACTTGGTGATTTATACAACCAGCTTCGTTTTTATTATAGATGACCTGAATTTACATACAGCGCACGCATTAGCACTCTGGCAATAATATACTAAGGGCATGATTACAAAAATCAGATATTTTAGAAAGCTTAATTCTGCTTTCCATCATTTCTGTGCACACAGACAGGACTGGTTCTGTAGACCCTGCCCCAATTTATTCCACCAGTTTCTAACTGTCTATAGTGCTTGTGTTCTTGACATTTTGTCCTGACCTTGTCTGAATTTTGGTAATTGGGAGAAACTATAGGCAACAGTGGCGTAACATGGGCGTGGCGAGCAGGGCATGTTCCATGACAGGCCTGGCAGAGGGGGGCACTGCCGGTCAGGGCAATGTACGGTGTGGAGATGTGCTCCACTGTAACACCCAGAGTCGGAGGTCCTGCGGCCTGGTGAGATGTGACCTCAGCAGGACACATCAGTGGCCGGCACTGGGACACTGTGTCTGTTTCCAGCGCTGGTCAAATAGCAGTGGCGGGTGACATTCGGCGCCGGATGCGAGCTGGGTGCAGCCCGCGGACCGCCAGTCATTGAAGAGCAGCGTCAATTTTGGCACAGGCCATCAGGTAATCATGGCTCATGGATCAGCAGCCAATAGAAAGCGCCTGCAGCGAGGCAACCATGGCTCGCCACCTCATGGCTAGCCCCACACACGGTGCTTGGCGTCAGACTCTGCTGGGCAAAAGAGCCAGTTTGCTGTGGCGGGCGAAGGACGTTGTATGAAGAGCTCTGGCGGCCACAGAAGAAGCCAGAAGATGCCAGGCTCAAGAGAGAAGAGCTGCAGCGGTGGCACCAATGGCCAGGACGGGCCAGCGCCAGAAGAAGGACCGGAGAGTGCTGCAGTGGTGGGAAAGTTAAAAAACTACAGAAGCTTGACACCGCGGCCTCTCCCACCTGACAGGTTGGACCTCTGTGAGGCCTTCCTATTATTAACCCCTCCTAGACCACCAGGTTGTTGGTCACCAAGCCCATGGGGGTAAATAGGCCATAACCATTTTTCAATTTGCCCTGAGCGCCAAAACCCCTAGCTACGCCCCTAATAGGCAACAGAAATCTAGAAAATACTATGGTGGGTTTATGATGAAATCCACAGTATGACGCAGGGTACAAGAAGGTTTGGCAGAAAATAATCCTTATGTCTAGGAGTACCGAACTTGAAGTTGGGGAGCATTGAAGCTGACCTGGCAACCTTCCTGAAAAGTAACATTTATGGAGATCATGGTTACAAGAGAGTGAAATACAATAACAGAGGGGGATTGTGACCCATTCCTGAGAGTGACAATAATATAACCTACAGACAATAGAAAGTTGGTTTTGTGGAAATAATTTGTTATTATTGCCATCTCTAAATTCTATTAGTCCCACACAGATGGCACAAGTATCCAAATACATTGTAATATGCACCTAAACCTGTACCCGCAGGTGCCTACCGTCCTCTTCCTTACTATGGGCCTGCTTCTCATGTGGAGGGATAAAGCATTTTTGCATACTTCCCAACTTTTAGGTTCCCTGACGAGGGACATTTGGCGCGCCAAAGGCCAAAAAGGAGGCGGTGCTGCTGTGAAAAGGGGTGGAGCCTCTGGAAAACGGGGCGGAGCCCCGTGGCTTTCTCCGTTTACACCACTATGAGGATGTGCCCAGTACTCTCTGAGATGCTGGGCAGCCCGCAGGCTCTCCGTACACTGGTGAACAGATGCCGTGCTCATGAGTGCAGCATCTGTTCTCCTTCTGCAGCGGTTTGTGCTCCCCCCCAGCTTCACCCCCACCACAGGACACTGCGGCCTGCCGGTGGGACAACGAGATAGTCCCAGAAAAACGGGACTATCCCGCTGAATGGGGGACAGTTGGGAGGTATGATTTTGGGACGCAGCAGCTGTGCTAACATATGCAAAACCAGGCAGGAGGTGTCTGTAAAAGAAACTCACCTCCTGCAGTGATCTATGGCTGTGTCCGAGGATGCAGCCATCGCATCACTAGTGTGAACATCGGCCATCTGTGTAACACTCAGGTTACACAGGACAGCTGGTGGTTTCACGCTGACAGGGCCAGGAAATCTGTGTCGGAAGACACAGACCATGGCCTCGGCAATCCCACAAAACGGAGGTGACGCGCCTCTGTCTGTGGTTCTGGTAAGTTTGACCCTATTCAGAGTCCCCTTAAAGCATACTTACTAACTCTCCCTGATTGTCATGGAGACTCCCTGAAATTGCAGCAATCTCCCTGACTCCCTGAAGAGCCTAGTAATCTCCCTGATTGCACCGTACCCCCATTATGTAACTGTTATATATAAAAAAAATACAGAGATATATACATTAAAATGGGATCATTAGTATAATCTCCCTGCATTGGTTATAAGGCACAATGATCCCTATGGCTACATGCATGTTCTGTAATGTATCAGTGTGTTTTCAATTCGTCAACACATAAGGCCTGATTCAGACCTGGGCACTAAGCCGCGATCACTTGCTATGGGCGATTGTTGCCCGTCTGCGCATGTGTTGCAAAACTCGTGTGCAAGCCAGTCACGGTGGCTGGGAATCGTGCACTCGTAGTACACAGACTGAGCGCTACTTTGAGTGACAGATAGCGCCGTTTGTGGGTGGTGTCAGGGAAAGGTCTTTGAAAACGGGGGTGTGGATGTGTGAACGCAGGCGTGCTTGTGTGTTCTAATGGCGTTTCATGGGTGCGCATAATTAGCATGGAGGCGTCAATGTACACGTCACCTGGTTGTAAATCAGCCTGCAGTGATCGCAGTGCTTGCGGTGGGGTAGGGTCTAAATCAAGCGCTGCGTGCAGCTCCGATGGCTCTCGATGTTACTGATTAATCATACACTTCCTGGAGATGACGTGTGCTAAGAAAGAAAAGTGGGCGTCTTTATACCGGCATGCGCTCACTCTGCCATCGCAGACATACATAGAGGGTGTCCTTACGCCAGACAGTGCGATCGCGGAATTTGCATACCCGGCCCCTGATGGCAGCAAAAGTGCGCAGCTTAGCGTCCGGGTCTGAATCGCCCCCCTCCCCACTTTGGCGCTGCAAATGTGTGTGGGGTTTTCTCTCAAGGGGGCGTGGCCATGCCTCCCACAATTAGGCCACGCCCCATCCGCCCTGGGCCCGGCATGGCTCTCTACGCCCCTGAATACAGCGGTAGACGCAATGTCAATGATTGTGCAATTATCCAATGTTTTTTATACTGCGTATGCGTCCGAGTCCCACTGAGCCTGCGTCCCCATGGTTACCGCGGATGGTCACAGAACAAATGTTGTCACAGAGCGAGGCAATTTCGGTGGGTGCTCCTGGGAGGTAACAGAGGGTTAGCCAGTCAGACAAGGGCGTGTCGCGGCCAGCGGCCATAGGGCTTGATTCAGAGCCGGACGCTATTTGCGCTCGCTCGTCCAGAAAAAGGGGCTGTCTATTTAAATTAACCGTTCGCTCTTTGCGGTCTGTTCACGCCTCTATGTCTGAACGAGCAAACAAAACATGCGAACGGAATTTTGAAAAAACGCCCCCTGGCCGCTCGCATCATACATCATGTCCGCTATTTATTAGATTAATCGAGTACATCGGACGGCGTATGAACTGCTCGGTAGTCTTGTGGTTGGTTTTTCCTACCACAATCATGCGAGCAGTTCTAACTATAAAACAACCAAGTGACGTGGTCAATGACGCTGCTGTATTAATTATGCACACCCTTAAACGCCCGTTTTGACCTTTAAGCACGCCTGCGTTCGGATCTCCACTCCCCGTTTTCAAGCACCTTCCCCTGTTACCACCCACATATGCCTCCTCCTGTCACTCAAAATAGCAGGCATTCAATATTTATCGAGCACACGATTTTCGGCCGCACTGACTGGTTCGCGCATGCGTATTGAAATCCGTACGCATGCGCAGTTGTGCGAACATCGGTCGGAACGAACGAGCGGCCGCTTACGAGCGGCTCTGAATCAGGCCCATAATTCGACAGACATTCTGCACTATAATGCAATGTCCAATGGTGCCACTGATGTGCGTTTGATTGTGCGACTTGTACTCACAGGGGCAGATTAGACATGCAGCCGGCGGGCATCTCAGTAAGAAACCCATCGGCTGCGGCATTAGCATAAATTCACAGTCGCGTTGCTCAAGAAAACGCAGTCGTGGTCTCAATAGCGTCCACCAATGAATCAGGGCCTCCATTTCTGTAATGGCAGAACTCAAGTTCCAGAGTCTCCTACAAAGTGAGAATGACCAAAGTCCCATTATTACCCATGGGAAGGTTCCTGGCACAACCAATGCTGAGACCTTTATAATGCCGGCTTGAAACAGCGAAAACAAATATACACAAATCTTATATGTTAGAGTTTCAATGTAACTTTCGCATCACTTGCTGTATTCAAAGTTCTCTACAGTGCCCACCCCTGGAAACGTCACTATTAATTAACGGGCAGAAGCAAGAGGGACTAAACCAGGACTTGCCAGGACCGCTGACGTGGAACTGGGTTTGTTTGCTTTAAAAAGAAAATCCAACATTTAGTGGCGCCTCCCTGTCTCCTCCACATGGACACGGCAGAGGGGCCTGATTCATAGATATATGCTAATGTCATCGCAGATGCAATCCCCGTACGCAGCTGCTGTGCGAAAATACACGAATGTTGCAGACGCTGAGGAACGTAGTGAGCACCCACCTGCCGGTTTGCAAATCCAAACATCTGCGTGCAAAGACACATCATGGATCACAGATCATTCGATTATTGGTCTTCTGAGTAACTGTGGTCGTGCAGCATGGCCGCCGGAACTAAGACGCCGGAGCCACTTTCACTACGTACAGGATTGCAGACGCAGGCTGTGACATGCCCTGTATTGTTTGATGCCAGTCCCCATTACTTCCCACAAACGCTCTCTAACTGTCAATCACACTGTGAGCAAATGGTTGTTGCGAGCGACTACGGTACTGTACCCAGGGTTGCCCACCCTCCCGATTCGGCCAGGAGCCTCCCGATAAACGGGTGCAGCTCTCGGCCCCCCGGAAAGGCAGGCAAGCCACCCGACTCCCACCGATCCCCCCGCCCCCCCCCACAAATACTTGTTGAACCCCCGCTTCGGGGGGCAGTGACGCGATTGATGCTGAATCGCATCATTTAGCCCCGATTCACAATGCCTGTTTTATCGGCACGAATGACATGATCGTGCAGCCCCTCTCCCGTCACGTCCGCAAATGACATCTGCCCACCCGGCCACAGCCCCTTTTGCCAGCCACGCCCCCTGCTCTGCCGATCTGGCTGCTCCCTCCCGGAAGGAGCATCCATAGAGTCGGCAAGTATGCTGTACCTTGTTCCATCGGGATCATTTTGCTTTACAACTAGAGATGTGCACCGACCTCTGTGTTTTGGTTTTGGATCTGGATTCACCTTCGGGTTTTGGTTTTGGATCTGTATTTAAAAAAAATTAAAAAAAGCAAATATTAGTTTTTTTCGTTCCAAACCGCGGGAAGATCTGAAACGGGACTTGGTTCAACTCGGTACCCCAAAGTGATTCCGAACTCGGACTCGGTTTGTCTCGGAACCCCTAAATTCGGTTGTTGTCGAACCGAACCCGCACATCTGTACTTATAACCAATGCAGGGAAATTACACTGATTATCCCATTTGAATATATATATATATATATATATATATATATATATGCATATATTGTGATATGATCGGGGTAGGGGTCCCTCTCCTGGAGTAGATGGACACCTCCTTACACACAGCAGCCAGGAAACAGCACTCCAGTCATGGGCATTCGTGCAAGCTGATCGGTGCCAGTTTTTATTGTGCAACACCAATAATCAAATAAACAAAACATAAAATAAATCCTAACCCGTCTGGGCTCTAACTAGACAGTAAATTCCCTCAATAACCGAACACTAAGTAAGCTCACGTCCACATTACCTTCTGGATTGTAGCAAACAGTGTCTCAGAGCAAGCTAACCTGCAGGCCTGCTCTCCCAGGTATGAGACACTCAGCCACAAGTAAACCTAACTTATCACAGACATTTCCAGGTGCAAGCCCTAATGACCTGCTACCAGGCTGAAAGGCCCAACACCCGGAGTGGCCTGTGGATGGAGCCCTCCCTCTCCTCACATCCACACCCCCAGGACCCATTCTGGCTTTTCACAAAAGCCGACCTTTCTAGTCTGCTTTGTCCAAAAGACTTCTCCCGGCGGTTTTAAAACACGTAGGACAGGAATCTGGGACAGATATAGAAGCCATTCCACACTTCTCCAGTGCTTCTATCACAATATATATATATATATATATATAGATATATATATATATATATATATATATATATATATAGATATATATACTTATGATTTATTTTTTTCTTCCCAAGTATATAACAGCTAAATAATGGGGGTACGGTGCAATCAGGGAGATAGACTCTTCAGGGAGACAGAGAGATTACTGCTATTTCAGGGAGTCTCCCTGACAATCAGGGAGAGTTGACAAGTATAGGTAGGAGTTAGAAGGGAGATCGAGGGATATGGGTCAGAGCATGTGCTCTAGGAATGAAAGCCTGCGAGCAGCTAAATTCATCTGTGCTGTTGAGGGATTACCAGATCTAGCATAGAGGTTTCAGTGTGTGAGCCCCACACTGGTTGACAAATTGGGGCTGATTCTGACTTGGGACTAAAGCAAAATAACCCAGGACTATTTCCAGGGGCGGCCGAGCCGTGCAAAAAGAAAGCAGATTACTTTGTATCTGGAACAAACCATGTAGCTGTGCAAGGGGTGCAAATACATTTAGTATTTTGCATGCATTGTAAATACTGGCTGCTTTTGCATGTAGCGCATACTGTAAATGCTGGACAGATATAGTAGCTCATTCAGACCCCCTCGCTAGATGCGTACCCTCGCACCCAGCGTATGCAAATTTGGGAAAGCAGGCGATCGCACGGCAAGGCATTAGCACGCCCACTATGTCTTGGCGTGCGATCGCTCAGTGTATGCAGATGACCACCAGCCTGTCTTAAGACACCCACTTGCGCATGTCATCTCCTGGAAGTTTTTTCAACCACTGGTACATTGGGTACCATCGGATGCGATCGCAGCACTTGTGGCTGACCATACCCTGCCGCAAGCACTGCGAGCACTTCATTGTAAAAACCAGCCAGGTGATGTGTACTATGACGCTGCCTATAATTTATGCACGCCTCTGAAACGGCGTTGAGACACTCAGTTACGCCAACGTTCGCATCTCCACTCCCCCGTTTCTAGCGGCCAGCCCCTGTCACCACCCACAAACGGCTTCTCCTGTCACTGACTGCTGGGCTGTCTAAGCGCAGCGAGCGTACGCTTCCCGATCTATCGCTGCGGTTTGCGCATGTGCACTGCGATGTGTACGCATGCGCACAATGTGAAAATCGGCCAACTACGAGCGAACGCATCATAGCGAGCGGGTCTGAATCAGGTCCTTCATGTTTAGATTACAGCTAGGACACGCCCCTCCCAAGACTAAATCTCTGTACATTTTACAGCTCCCCCACCTGCAGTGCAGTATGGTTTTACCAGAGGTGCAAAGTTACTTTCTTTTTTATTTATTTGCTTCCACCTCAGAATAAGCCCCCAGTAGCTCATATTTACCGACATTCTAAATCCCAGAGAGGAGACTCTGTGACATCTTCGGGGGGCGAGGCCGGACTGTATACAGCATTAGGCCCCGCCCACCACCAGAAAAAGGCAGCGATTTGCGGGTCCGCGAGCAGGGGGCAAAGCTAAATGACACGATTCGTGTCATTTTTAGCCCCGCCCCCTACCCGCGAACCCGAAAATTCCCTGTAATATCTCCCCATCCTGCCCACTTCACTAGGAAACAACTGAGTGCCAGCCCTTGTGCCAAATAATTCTTTTGTCTCCCATTAGGCCTGAAGATAAGGGTAGGGAGATAAGATGAGGCTGCACTGTGACAAGTCTTTGTGGTTCACCCAGGAATTGTGTATACCAGAGGTTCCCAAACTCCACAGTCCAAATTTTAAGGATTACCATGCTTGACCCCATGTGACTTAGGGCCCGATTCAGAGCCGCTCGTAAGCGGCCGCTCGTTCGCTCCGAGCGATGTTCGCACAACTGCGCATACGTACGGCTCGTAATACGCATGCGCGAACCAGTCAGTGCGGTCGAAATTCATGTGCTCGCAAAATAGCGAATGCCTGATAATTTGAGTGACAGGATGAGGCGTTTGTGGGTGGTAACAGGGGAAGGTGCTTGAAAACGGGGAGTGGTGATCCGAACGCAAGCGTGCCAAAAGGTCAAAACGGGCGTTTTAAGGGTGTGCATAATTAACAAAGCAGCGTCATCGGCCACGTCACTTGGTTGTTTCTTAGCCTGAACTGTTCGCATGATTGCGGTAGGAAAATCCAACCACAAGCACTGCGAGCAGTTCAGACGCCTTTCGATGTACTCGATTAATCAAATAAATAGCGGAGATGACGTAGGATGCGAGCGGCCAGGGGGCGTTTTTATCAAAATAGCGGCCGCAGGTTTTGTTCGCTCGTTCAGACTTAGAGGCGTCAACAGACCGCAAAGAGCGAGCACTTCATTTAAATAGCCAGCCCGTTTTTCAGAATGACCGTTCGCAAATAGCGTCCGGCTCTGAATCAGGCCCTTAGTTAGTACCTCAGTCAATTTGATTTGACCATTTGGACTCAAACTCGGATATCCTTAAAACCTGGACTGCAATGGCGGGAGTTTGGGATACTGTACAAAGAGATAGACACAAGATTCATTTAGAGACTGTGGACCTCATTCAGAGTCGGTCGTACGCATCCGATGTTTCCAAACCACGCATGCATACGGTTAGTTGTGCGCATGTGCGGACGAGGCTTTGCGTTATAAAATGCTGTAGATCGTACGGCTTACGAGCAGGAAGTGGCTTCCGAGAGTTGATTGACATGAAAGGCCGTTTGTGGGTGTTGACGGGAGGTGGTGGTCTGAAAACGCAGGCGTGCCTCAGCGTTTTGAGGCCGTTTTAGGGGCGTACATAATTTACCTGCTACGACCGACATAGAAGGCCAGAAGTAGTAAAACGTCACTCTGCGAGCAGGTTCGAGGCCTGGCTGATCGTACAGCTTGAGGTTGGGTATGTGCTCTCTCAAGCCCCAGAGTACAATCGATACTATCGAATGTTATTGATGTTAGGATTGATGCTTCTATTTTGAGCCACACAATGCAAGCAGCTAATAATCGTTTGTTGAAGCTTATAACACTGCTAATTGGCTTGTAATTGATTCAGCTGTGTTAGCATTAGCGAATAATAAGAATAAATAAATTTCATGGGGATGGCTTATTCTATGCGGCTTTTTGTTAATTTTAACATGTATTTAGCAACAACACAACATTATTATTCCAAAATCCGGGTTTAAAATCTTTTTAATTTACAAATGCACTACCGGTAAAACATCAGCATGAACTAAATGACATTTGAACAATACAACACAAGCGGCCGCAACCATCAGAAGAAAATTAACATACAGCGACTGACAACGATTAACTCGATCGCTAGCTGCTATCACTCGCTATCTAGAGGAGCTGCATTGTTCACGTATGGGCGTCACTTTGGTTGCGACCGACCGGCCGTGAGATTGCTTCCTTTTTCAGGTTCTCGGTCGTTAGGCGTACAACCAAGCGGCAGCTTACGACCGACTCTGAATGAGGTCCTGTGTTATTATCTGCTGGAAATAAATGACCAGGAGCCCATGATTTCCATGACATCATTTCACACGCACCTGCTTACCCACACTGACCATATAGCCAGGCTGACAGAGACGGCTCTCAGGTAGGTACAGATCTGTGCTGGGGGGTAACACAGTCATATTCCTCCAGCATTCATTTTAAGCATAATTATTCCATCAATCTCTATCAGAAAACCAACTGGCATCCACACTGGGCGTCACATAAATAAATAATGGCTAGTCTACCGTATCTTAAAAAATTACCTTGGTCAAGGGATAAAACAACTAAGGTACAACTGAGAGATGAATCCATTATCCTAAACTGCTGTCGCTACTGACGGCTATAAGCAGTTATGCTGGGACAAGCTCACATAGGTTTTGCTGTTCCTGCTTCCAGATTCGCTGAGCCGATTATTTCCTTTCAGTAGGAGCTGTCTAGTTTCAGGGGGGGAGATACCTGCCGTGCGCTGCCACAATGTGTGACAACAGCGCCGAGCCGCACACAGCATCTGCTTTGTCATGTGGCTTCTGGGAAAGAAGCTCGGTGTCAGGGAAAAGCTTTGCTGAGGTAACACTAGGTATAAACGTCTCATCGATGAGTCGCTGTTGCAGTATTCTGTTTACCACGTTCTCGGAATAGCGAAGAAAGGTTTAAAATATATATTTTCTGTATGTTGTTATCTCCATTAAAATTTCTTACTGTTGCCCATACTTACACAAGGGGAGTGCCTCTAGACTGCACGCCCAAATGTAATGAGAGGTGCTATCTTGCTGAGATTTATAGTACTACGCATAGAATAAAATGGACGCAGATGCATTATACAATCATTACTACTCGAAATTGAACCATATATTACAATTGAATATCATATAAGAGGTTGTTAGCATATATTTGGCCAAAAATATGGGCCTGCCCAACACCGTCCAGGTCACCTCTACTTGGGCAGGACGCACCCAAACCACCCCAGCCAAAGACCACCCCAGGGCATCACACTGGTGAAAAATAGCAGTTGAGTGTTACAGGTTATCAGGTGTGTGAAGGCAGCTACTCGGGAGGTAAGGTACCAGTAAATCAGCTCCCAACTGTCATTTTTCAAAAACAGCCTGTGAGATGGCAGTTAGGAGCTGATTGGCTGGTACCTTACATCCGTTCACTTTATCTCACAACACAGTTTAGTATATAGACCCCTAAGTGTGTTACAAATGTATAACTTTCACTTTCGCTGCTGCCTCCCATTGCCCGTTAAGACTGTAAGCCCTTCAGGGCACACAACGTAATACTAATGTCTTCTTCCAATTACACATATTATACTACTTCGATTTATTTCCTGTAGGTCTGTAGGGATCTGCATATTCATTATGGTGGTGTAGAAAGTTTACTGACAATGGCTCCCTGGATCTTTTTGTAGGTATGCCCATCGTGAACCAATGGCTGGCAATCATTAATCTTTCCAATCCGATGGAGAAGATTTTCCCATTTGAGCCAAGATTGCTTTGGATTGCACCATCGGATGCTTCCCTGATGGCTGCTGATGTCACTTTGGCTGCATACACCAGGAAGGAGAGTCCACTGTGCATGGACAAATTTCAGGTGTCCACTTTGCGATTGCACCAGCATGCCACCGATGGTCAACATCGCAGCATTGCCATGCAAAGCCACAAGAATTTGGCGGGCCCCTTCCGTTGGCCATGCCTATCTCTTTGTCTGATTGTTATATTAATTCAGCCTGCGCGGAGGTCAACCTCACATGCCAAGTTGCCAGTCTCCCAATGTAGTAACGGGGACGGGTTCCAAAGTCAAACCGGACTCTACCCCCAAACCAAACTTGTACACACATAAATAAGGTAAGGGCAACCGGTGCTCCTAGCGACTTTGTCAGATATAGATCTGAACATGAAACAGCTAATTGGAGTTGCCTCATTATGACTAAATCAGCAAAGTAACATTTTCACAGCGGAATAATTAGATTTTTTTGGCTAAATAATCATAGCCTGGAGATAATTAGAGCCAATTATTCAGTTCCATTAGCAGAAGCAATGACCTGAGAGCTGGAAACATTGATGGGCGACAGTACAGTATGTCTACAGTGTTCAAAGCACAAAACCACTATAGAAAAAAGTTCTAAAGCCAAATATTTCCTATATAATTACATCTGCCAGGCAAGTATAATGTTTATTTACTGCCGCAATTCCTTCTATAGTCCCAGGTTACTGATTCATTCTGACTAGCAGATCTGCAGAGTTTCCATGACATAAAGGTTGTGTTTTTGGCAGGGGTGCAACTGAATTTTTAGTTCAAGAGCACAGTTACAATTCTCCAACCTCGCTGCCTTCCTCTGTGACAGCCCAGGAGGCATTACAGGGAGAAGTGGGCGGTACATTACTAAACGCAGCTCTCATCCAATCACATGCACTGGCCAGGAACACCCCTTTCCTCTCACGTGCCTACAAGATAAATATTATCTTCTATTAATAAGTCATCACAGGGGTTCTGCAGCACAGTGCATAGGGGTAACATACAATAAGTGTCACAAGTACAAATGAGTACAGACAAAAACAAAAACAGTGGGTCGTGGAGGGGGGCGGTTGGCATGCGGGGGTGGAGTATTTGGAGGCGGCGCATTTTACAGAGAGAAGTGTATGGGATTCACAGGGACAGAGCTTTGTCGCAAGCTCTGTCCCTGCAAGCAGATGTTAGTACATCCCCGTGATGTTTCCTAAATTCGCAATACGAATTTATTCAAAAATATCACACTACAGCCTGATCGTATTAAATAGGCCAAAGTATTGAAGCACTCTTACTTATCTCAGGCAGTGGCACCATGCCCCCCTAGCTGATGTGTCATTTGGCTATGGAGGGGTTAATGCAAAGTGTGACATTTTGCACCTTATCTTTTTTTAGCATGGTCAATTCTTTTGTTACTGGAGTAAATGTGACCAGTTTTGTTAGGGCTTGGTTAAGGGTTCCAGCAGAGCTGTAACTAGACTTTTGGTGCCCTGTGCCAGAAAGAACATTGGCGCCCCCCTCATTTTTCAAAGGGACATAATGCACCCAAAAAAGGGCCATGGCCTCATGGGGAAGGGCCAGGAAAGAGATAGGAGAGGCCAGGAGATGCTGGGGATGAAATAAGAGGAAGCTACAAGTGAGAATGAAAATAAATAGAAATGTGACAGGCCCAAACAGCGCCCCCTGACCTGTGGTGCCCTGTGCGATGGCACCGACCACACTACCCTAGCTACGGCCCTGGGTTCCAGATGCCCTAAGACACAGGTGCTCAAACTCGGTTTTCAGGACCCCATACAGTGTATGTTTTCCAGGTCTCCACACAGAATCACAAGTGACATAATTATCTCCACCTGTGAATCTTTTAAAATATGTCAATGAGTAATGATCACTTAATGACCTGCTGGGTGACCTGGAAAATGTGACCTGTGTGGGCAGGGCCGTAACTAGGGTGGTGCGAGCAGTGCCATGGCACAGGGCACCGCAGGGCTGGGAGCGCTGTTCGGGCCTGTCAATGTTCTGTTTATTAGCATTCTCACTTGTAGCTTCCTCTTCTTTTATCCCCAGCATCTCCTGGCCTCCCCCATCTCTTTCCTGGTCCTTCCCCACGAGGCTATGGCCCTTTTTCAGGTGCGTTATGCCCCTATTTTAAAAATAGGGGGGCACCAATGCTCTTTTTGGCACAGGGCACCAAAAAAGCCAGTTACGGCTCTGTGTGTGGGGTCCTGAGGACAGAGTTTGAGAACCACTGCCCTAAGATAATACCCCCGCCTCAAAACCCCCATCCAACGATGACATTTTTAGTAAGCAACAAATCAATGAAAAACTTTTTTGACTTTTATACATTTATGTGCACTGATATTCATAGAAAATTGTGGTAATAATCAGGTTTACTTGCACACTCTCCCCAATATTATATAAATCAGAGTAACTTGTATGACTTCCTCCCTGTGTCCTCCATACGCCCCACATTATAGTGCTCCATGTTCACTGCCAAATGAATTGAGCTCTTGAATTGTTCTTAATGAAAAGTTGATTTAGAAAAATACAAAGTATAAAGGCAACTAAAAAAAACCCCACCCTACCTCCAAAAAAACACACACACACACACGCACACAAAATTGGCCAATCAGATCATTTATCATTGTTTATTGTCTCAGTGTATAGGCCCCTTATTAAATGTTTTAAAGTGGAGAGCAGAATTGTTCATGTTTGCCCTAAGGAATCAATGTCAGGATTGCAGGATTACCTTGATACTACTGACTGGGAACTAATGATTTTGTAATCAGTTGAGAATTTGGGTGTTAATGTTGAGGCTTCTCCGTTATGTCTTGTGGTAAACTGGAGTATTGAGAATGTCACAGTCATGAAGTGCTTCAAGCTGTTTTCTAACGAGAAGCTGTGGATGAATGGCAAGGTTTGTTTACTGCTTCTGGGCCCACAATCAGCCATTTACATGAAAAGTCTGTGAAGTATATAACGTAGCATGATCAAATTTGGGGATCAGCAAGGCAAAAATAATCTGGTTGTGCATTTTACTGTGTCTGGGGGAAGACTTGCCTCTCTGCTAAGGCGTGGTCTGAGTCAGCAGTTGCCACCAAAAAAATCCAGAAAGTTGATCTATCAGATAACTAACTCCAACTTGCACCCACTCCACACCATCTGTATTATTATCTTAAGCAAGGTACCACAATAGTTTTACATTTCGGGGTTAAACATGCTGAGGAACACCATTGTGCAAAAGCCATTGTGCTTTTTTTTACCACCACTTCACCCCAGAATCCTGCTTCCCCTTTACTAGTCCCTCTTAATCTAACATGATTCTACAATGTTTAATTTACTGTTGTTGAATATTTGTTTTATATGCAAAATGTCTAAGAAAAATAGGCAGCAAAGTACTGACACCAGACTGCATTGTATCTTCTGTACTCTAACAAAAGGAAAGTTTAACTTGTAATGATTAGTAAGCAGGAGAAAACCACTCTCCATTATCAACCGCTAAATAAATTCACCTTTCTATAGAAAGTCTATTTAAGGAACACTCACAGAACTCACTAATTAAACAGCATGCGGTATATAATGTATAATTTATTGCCTGCACTCATGTATATTTTATGGCCTACCTCATGGATCAATGTGTCAATCTACATTGTAATTATTTTTTCTCAAGTAGAAAAAAAAGTTTTTAATTTGCCAGGCTGGAATAAACATTTTGCTTTATATCCTGGGGCATAGAATACTTTATGTCCTACTGGCGGGTTCTTGTTACATTTTTACCATTTTTGTATTTTACTAGGATGTTGTGGACATGCAGAGAATTATATATTTTATAGAGTAGGGTCTGTGGGTAACAGCTGGCAGGGCATCTCATTGCTGAGGTGCATTAGGTGACTCTGCAAAGCCAACAGCCAATATGATTTCTCAGTGCATTCTGGGACATCCCCCATACTTCCTTTCAAGTGAATTCTGATTGGTTGTTCTCCATCAGTGGAAGATATGCAATGACCAATGGTAGTACATAAAATAATTGCTATACAGTTGTATTATATAATGTCATTTACGAGGTTGGTTCAATAAATAAGGTAATAAGACCTCTCACTGTGTAAATGTATTGAACTTGCAGGTATAATCAATAGTATGGCCTTGATACAGATTATTTTCCACATAGTCCCCATACTTGTCTAAGAATTTGTTTCAACGGTAAACAAAGGAATCTATCCCGGCATAGAGGAAACCAGTGTGAAGTGCCTGAAGCCAGGACATGACGGCTTGCTGAACTTGACCATCGGTTGTGAATCGCTTTCCACCCAGGTGCTTCTTCAATGGTCCAAAGATATGGAAATCACTCGGTGCCAGGTCAGAGCACTTCAATGCAGCACAAATTGCCCATAGCAACCAACCAACTTCTAAATGTCCCTTTTTATTCCCCTTCAAACCAATTTTACACAACAGTGGTGCTTTCAGCTGCTGTGTGCCTGGACAGCTGCCCGACCATCGGTCCAGTTATACCGCTAATGGTGCTCTGCAGAAGTAAGTGTGGGGACAAGACGCAGTTTTATACTTTGCTGCCCTGCAATCTGGGGGCTGGATTTTTAGTCATTTGTATTGCTGTGAGCGGTGCTTGCTACAGCCGGCACCTACACCCGCTCCACTAGCCGTCACAGTGTTCCACAGAAGCAAGTGTGGGGGTGAATTTACAACCTAATTTGCTGCTACTCCATTGTCTGAGGAACAGACTACCAAGCACTTGTCCTTGCCATTTTAGCGGCACATCACACTGCCGGCACTCGCAGCCGCTCCATCAGTCAGTCCAGGACTTTTTCATGTCAATCTCAGCATATTGAACCCATCGTTCAAACAGGGTATTCTGGATATCCTCTCCATGGGGGTTCTGACTTTCAGCAGAGGATATTCACCATGACAGCCAGGGCCGGATCAATGTCTGTGGGGGCAGGGGTTGATCTAGAACAAACTGACAGGGGAGGGCACCATGATAGCGGAAGGTGTGGGGTGAGTGGTGTTAAGTGCGCGCCAAAGGCGCACAAGTTCCTGGGAAGTGGGTGTGTCCTCATAGCAAGGGGCGTGGCCTCACAGGGAATGCCATACCCACGAGCCACGTCCTCGTTTTTATCATGCTGAGGGCATACAATAACCAGCCAACATACGCATAAGAATGCATGGATCTCTCTCACTGCCCTCTCCCTGCCCATATCTATATTACTGCCCCCTCTCTCCATATCGGTGATTACCTTCTCCATTGTTGTCTCAGTGCCCCCTCCCTCCATATTACTCTGAGGGCCTGATTCAGAGCCGCTTGCAGGAATTTTTACCAGGCTGCTTGCTAAGCTGTGGGTGACCACCCACATATTTTGCGAGCGGCCTGGAGCCCGTCGAGATTATCGCGACCATCGGGCTTGCGAGGAGACCATGTGGTATGGTCTCAGCTCGCGCAAGCCCAAGTGGACTCCCTGCTCTAATAGAGCAGAAAGTCCCCTACTGACATCACTAGTGATATCAGTAGGGCCGCCCACAAACGCCAGGAGTTCCTAAGGGAACGCCTGCATTTATGTAGCAACCCCCCCTCACCGCCTACAAAATGGGGCGAGCTGTCAATCAACATCAACAGCCGCCCCATCTTGTAGCGAGACCCGTAGCAATGGAGCTGCCGTCGCTGTACGGGTCTTGCGCATGCGCATGCTGGAGGCGGCGCATGTGCAGAGGGGGACCATCGACCCACTTGCGAGTGCTGTGCGCTTGCGAGCGGGTCTGAATCAGGCCCTGATTACCCCCTTCATTGTTGTCTCAGTGCCATTGAATATCTCCCTGATTGGACCCTTCATAGCTGTCTCATCTAGTCCTCACTGCATATATCTGTTATTGCCCCCTCCACAGCTGTCTCACTGCCTGTTCCTTCCATATAACACTGGCCCCTCACAGCTCACTCATTGACTCCCTTACTGCCCCCCTAACAACACCCACTGTCCACCTCAGCGCACTCACTGTCCGTTTCATTGTCCATCACACAGCACTTTCCCCTTCATTGCTACCTCACAGCACTTCTCTTCCCATCACACAGCACTCCTGTCCCCACCACACAGCACTCTCTTCCCCACCACACAGCAGTCCCCCCTTCACAGCCACCACACAGCACTCCTCTCCCCATCACACAGCACTCCCCTCCCCATCACACAGCAATCCCCTCCCCCCCACACAGCACTCCCCCTTCATTGCTACCTCACAGCACTTCTCTTCCCATCACACAGCACTTTCCCCTTCATTGCTACCTCACAGCACTTCTCTTCCCATCACACAGCACTCCTGTCCCCACCACACAGCACACCTGTCCCCACCACACAGCACTCCCCCCTTCACAGCCACCACACAGCACTCCTCTCCCCATCACACAGCACTCCCCTCCCCATCACACAGCACTCCCCTCCCCATCACACAGCAATCCCCTCCCCACCACACAGCACTCCCCTTCACAGCCACCACACAGAACTCCAACCTTCTCTGCCACCACACAACACTTTCCCCTTCATTGCTACCTCACAGCACTTCTCTCCCTATCACACAGCACTCCCCCTTCACTGCCACCACACAGCACTTCCCCTTCACAGCCACCACACAACACTTTCCCCTTCATTGCTACCTCACAGCACTTCTCTCCCCATCACACAGCACTCCTCTCCCCACCACACAGCACTCCCCCATTCACTGCCACCGCACAGCACTTCCCCCTTCACTGCCACCGCACAGCACTTCCCCTTCACTGCCACCACACAGCACTCCCCCCCTTCACTGCCACCGCACAGCACTTCCCCTTCACTGCCACCACACAGCACTCCCCCCTTCACAGCCACCACACAGCACTCCCCCCTTCACTGCCACCACACAGCACTTCCCACTTCAAAGCCACCACACAGCACTTTCCCCTTCATTGCTACCTCACAGCACTTCTCTCCCCATCACACAGCACTCCTCTCCCCACCACACAGCACTCCCCCATTCACTGCCACCGCACAGCACTTCCCCCTTCACTGCCACCGCACAGCACTTCCCCTTCACTGCCACCACACAGCACTACCCCCCTCACTGCCACCGCACAGCACTTCCCCTTCACTGCCACCACACAGCACTCCCCCCTTCACAGCCACCACACAGCACTCCCCCCTTCACTGCCACCACACAGCACTTCCCACTTCAAAGCCACCACACAGCACTTTCCCCTTCATTGCTACCTCACAGCACTTCTCTCCCCATCACACAGCACTCCTCTCCCCACCACACAGCACTCCCCCTTCACTGCCATCACACAGCACTCCTCTCCTCACCACACAGCACTCCCCCTTCACTGCCATCACACAGCACTCCTCTCCCCACCACACAGCACTCCCCCTTCACTGCCATCACACAGCACTCCCCTCTCCAACACACAGCACTCCTCTATACACTGCCACCTCACAACACTCCCCTCACCACAGCAGTCCCCCCTTCACAGCCACAACACTCCCCTTTTTTGCCATTTAGGACTTTGGGGTAAATTTACTAAGGGTTAATTTTGGTTCCAGTTAAAATCAACCAAAATAGAACCAAAATACCCTCACCATCAACCACAGTGTTTCTATTCAAAATAGATAATTTGCAAACAGTTGATTTTGGTTTTCATTCTGATTTCGATGTTGCACTGGTTTCTATTCAAAGTTCCATTTAAAGTTCTAAATGTGTTTTATTCACCCTCAATATAACCCAAAATCGACCCAAAATTATACAAAAGCATTCCTATTCCTAAGGTTATTCCCTTTGTTAACACCTATTCATCCCATAGTAAATCCATTGGGTGTGCGGTAAAAAAAATGTGGCCTTTATTAAAGACAGACAAAACTTTGCCCTTTCCTGATACCAATATCTTAAATTGTTACAGGAGAGGACGGAATTTAAAAGACATTTTAGTACATAATGACATTAGTGATGATGGACGGAACCGTCCGGATCATTTTCTGTCAAAAGCAAATGGATGCTACAGATGTACGGGCTGTACTACATGTAGTCATCTTGAAATAGGTACTTATATTACTCATCCACATCTAGGATATAAAATCCCTATTAGGCATGTTCTTACTTGTTCTAGTAAATACGTTATATATGTGATTAAATGCCCGTGTGGTCTGGCCAACGTAGGGAAGACCATCTGCATGTTCAAAGAAAGAGCCGCCCAACATAGGTCGGCCATATGTTTGACTCTACAAGGTAGGGACATAGAATAGCCAATAGCCAGGCATTTCCATGACACTAAACATTCCCTGGCAACTTTAAGATATAAATTGGTGGACCATGTCCCCCTTTGTTGAAGGGTGGTGATCGTGGTAATCTACTTTTAGAACTTGAATCCCGATGGATCTTTAAATTAAATACTTTAGCACCCCATGGTTTTAATGAGACCATTAGCTACATACCTTTCTTATGAATTGTGAATTTATCAGAATATATTTTTTGCTGTACTAACTTACTTAAGATTAAGTGGTCACATGTGACAGATTTTGGGACATTATTTTAGCAGTATTAAAAGGCTTAAGGTAATTATTGTACTTGTTATATGTTGATAAACTATATTTATGTATCTTTATATGGTATACATTTGTGCCACTGTAATTGTTTTTTAATGTTTGTTAATGTGTTGTATAATGTGCACTTTATAATGGGACTGAACACAGCGATTGTCCCTCTTTCTTGTCACATGATTATATGTGATTGTTGTTGGTTGCCATGCGACCTGCTTGTCCTCCGGCTTGAGGATTTGCTGATGACATCATGACGTCATGACGCCCGCGACCGGAAGGCGGAGGTCCGGTGGTGAGGTGCACGAGTGTGATGGTGAAGGTATTTAGGTAAGCTGTTTTTCTTTATTTGTTATCCTTGAAAAAAGATGCAGTAAAGCGTCTGAAACGTTGGCTGTCCAGCTGTGCGCTGTTGTCATTTTCTTTCAAGTCCATGGAGTGCTACCTTCATTGTTTGCGTGCATTAGGGGTCTTATTTGGGCCGCCAGGTTTTGCACCCGGGCAAATTCAACTGTATTGTTTAACAGGAGTGCCGGTCTTTTGTGGTATACATGTGTATATATATATATATATATATATATATATACTGTATGTATATATATATATATATATCTTAATATAGATGGGTAAAACACACAGCGCTACACCCACAGTGTTCAGAATGTCCGAAATATATGACAGAAATTCTTCTATGTATACACTTCCCAGAGATTAGTGGCAGCTGAATGTTCTCCAAAGAGACCGTCGTTGTACTGTCCCAAACGTTTTATGTAAGACAAAAAGTGAGAGCACAGCTATGACGGGCCGTTCAAGTCAAAATTACAGCTTTCTGGATATGTCATATACCTAAGTTATTGCTTTCTGGATATGACATGCTGAAATGGATATGACATATGCTGAAATGGATATGACATATGCTGAAATGGATATGACATATGCTGGAATGGATATAACATATGCTGAAATGTATATGACATATGCTGAAATGGATATGACATATGCTGGAATGGATATAACATATGCTGAAATGAATATGACATATGCTGAAATAGATAACACATATGCTGAAATGGATATGACATATGCTGAAATGGATATGACGTATGCTGAAATGGATATGACATGCTGAAATGGATATAACATATGCTGAAATGGATATGACATATGCTGAAATGGATATGACATATGCTGGAATGGATATAACATATGCTGAAATGTATATGACATATGCTGAAATGGATATGACGTATGCTGAAATGGATATGACATGCTGAAATGGATATGACATATGCTGAAATGGATATGACATATGCTGAAATGGATATGACATATGCTGGAATGGATATAACATATGCTGAAATGTATATGACATATGCTGAAATGGATATGACATATGCTGGAATGGATATAACATATGCTGAAATGAATATGACATATGCTGAAATAGATAACACATATGCTGAAATGGATATGACGTATGCTGAAATGGATATGACATGCTGAAATGGATATAACATATGCTGAAATGGATATAACATATACTGAAAAGCACATGATAGTGCCAGCCAATCACAGCTCTCCTATATAGGCAGGGCTCCTGGGAAGGAAGAGCAGGAGTACAGTGTGGCAGAGCTGTAAAGTGGAGGTGAGTGCTAACATTATAGTCAGTGGTGTAATAACCTTTGCTGTGCTGATGATGGTAATGTAACACATAACTACTACTGCATGTACTATTAGTTATAGCTGCAGATAGGAGACTGCCTCTTTCAGCTTGTTTCTCCTGTGAGGATCAGGCTCCTGCTGCAGGCAGGTTATGTATTAATGTTACTTTCACTTTTCCTTTCTGTCCTCATTCTCTCTCATCTCAGCTCTTTCTTTACTCTCCTTTCTCTCCTTTCTCTATGTCTGATTTCCTGCCAGTGCCCCAGGTCCCTGCTCATGTTTGGGAGTGCCCTGACTCCCAGCAAGATGCCTCCTTCATAATCCAGCAGGTGGGGAGGATCTCCCTATTGTATGGATAGATGTACTGGACATTAAAAATAAACATGTTACATAATCTTCCCAATATACATTTTTCACTGTTGAAGTGAAAGTAAAAGCCAGAGCATCATAGAGAACATTGACATAGCCACGTTCACATAAAATACATATTGAAATCCAGAACCACAAAAAATACATTGAGAATGCCAGTGCCCATTATGCTGTGCCCCTTGTAGTTGTGCCCCATATGCAATGATCCCTGTAGCTGTGGCCCTTATGCAATGACCCCTGTAGCTGTGCCCCCAGCACTAGCTCCCCCCCTATGAAGAAACTTACCTTTGTGCTGGCACCGCTTCACGACATCAGGGCTCCCAAGTCCCGCCGTGCCATCGCTGCTGCTTCTTCTGCTGCCTGCTGGATCTAACTGGATCCAGCACACACGCGGGCTCCTCACATCGCGGGTGATGTCATGATGTCACCCCGCACTGCATCAGAGGCTTCTTTAGCCTCTGATGGATTTAGAGACCAGCATTCCCAGTAACAATGGGGGTCTGCCGAGCCGAGAGCCACATTAGAAGCTCAGAGTACCTCATGCGGCTCGAGAGCCGTGGGTTGGCCACCGCTGATATACTGTAACATGAGCAGGGACCTGGGGCACTGGCAGGAAATCAGACATAGAGAAAGAAGAGAAAGGAGAGTATGGAAAGAGGTGAGATGAGAGAGAATGAGGACAGAAAGGAAAGTGAAAGTAACATTAATACATAACCTGCCTGCAGCAGGAGCCTGATCCTCACAGGAGAAACAAGCTGAAAAGAGGCAGTCTCCTATCTGCAGCTGTAACTAATAGTACATGCAGTAGTAGTTATGTGTTACATTACCATCATCAGCACAGCAAAAGTTATTACACCACTAACTATGGTGTTAGCACTCACCTCCCCTTTCCAGCTCTGCCACACTGTAATCCTGCTCTTCCTTCCCATCAGCCCTGCTTATATAGGAGAGCTGTGATTGGCTGGCACTGTCATGTGCTTTTCAGTATATGTTATATCCATTTCAGCATACGTCATATCCATTTCATTATATGTCATATGCATTTCAGCATACGTCATATCCATTTAATTATATGTCATATCCATTTCAGTATACGTCATATCCATATCAGTATACGTCATATCCATATCAGCATACGTCATATCCATTCCAGCATACATCATATTCATTTCAACATATGTTATATCCATTCCAGCATACGTCATATCCATTTCAGTATACGTCATATCCATTTCAGCATACATCATATTAATTTCAACATATGTTATATCCATTCCAGCATACGTCATATCCATTTCAGCATACGTCATATCCATTTCAGCATACGTCATATCCATTTCATTATACGTCATATCCATTTCAGTATACGTCATATCCATATCAGTATACGTCATATCCATTCCAGCATACATCATATTCATTTCAACATATGTTATATCCATTCCAGCATACGTCATATCCATTTCAGCATACGTCATATCCATTTCAGTATATGTCATATCCATTTCAGCATACGTCATATCCATTTCAGCATACGTCATATCCATTTCAGCATACGTCATATCCATTTCAGCATACGTCCTATCCATTTCATCATACGTCATATCCATTTCATCATACGTCATATCCATTCCAGCATACGTCATATCCATTCCAGCATACGTCATATCCATTTCAGTATACGTCATATCCATATCAGCATACGTCATATCCATTTTAGAATACGTCATATCCATATCAGCATATGTCATATCCATTTTAGCATACGTCATATCCATTTTAGCATACGTCATATCCATTTCAGCATAAGTCATATCCATATCAGCATACGTCATATCCAAAATCACTATTACAATAAAAATTATTTTTCCTGATGAAGTCCAGCCTGAAGAGCGTAAGGGAGGAAACGCGTTGAGGACGGGGTGACGTGTGACACAAGCACTTTATCCAACTGGGTTGAGGCCTTAATATAAGCGAATCTGAAAGAAATTTTATTGTAATAGTGATTTTATCCAGGTGTTTTGAGGGGTGTATGTAATAAATGTGTTTATACTGCACCATGAGAGTATCTTTTTCTTTTTGTGTTCCCTCTGAATACATGTGGAATTGGTGACCTTGACGGGCAATAAGTAGAAGTGTTCGTACCCTGGTACCAGTGGGGAGTGGAGGAATCCTGGTGTGGAGATTCAGGAGTGATTGGTTATATGCACTGATATATACGGTATATATAACCTATATGGTACGGGCACTTGACTATTACATTTGAATTTCCACATAAGAATAAAATTATTACACTATGAGGTGCTGTGCTCTCACTTTTTGTCATATATATATATATATATATATATATATATATATATATATATATATATATATAAATAATCCAGCACACAGACTGGCACTCTCCACTAAAAAGTATAGTATGATAATATGCTCCGGTGCACTCTGAAAACAATAATACACAGGCGATATAGCCAAACAGCGGCACTCGGAGGCTTCGAAATAGCAAAAAACTTGTGTTTTTTAATCCATACCACCAACGTTTCGGGACCTCACATGCCCCTTTATCATGGTGTAAAAGGAGCTTGTGAGGCCCCGAAAAGTTGGTGATATGGATTACAAAACACACGTTTATTTCCAATTTTTAAGTCTCCGAGTGCCGCTGTTTGTATATATCGCCTGTGTATAGATAGATAGATAGATAGATAGATAGATAGATAGATAGATAGATAGATAGATAGATGTAAGTTAATGCATTAAGCTTTGTAGTATATAAATACTGTACAACTGTAAAGTCACCCACGTATTATGTGCTGTTGTTTCTCCGTGAATAATGGAACATACATGTTGATCCACAGCTAAGCTTATTGTCCCTATAGTTCTATCAACATAATCTGGGCTTGAATTATCACGAGGATTGCTACTAACCTTCCATAACCTTTCATGCTTTAATTGCATCTCCATAGCAAATTTCCAAGTGGCATAATTATCTGAATCCGCTAATTGTGCAAAGCTCTTGCTGGTCCCTGCACTGTACATTTTCATACAGGTGAATTAGGGATTTTCTGTACTTACTTAGATCCTCTTATTCCATGTCATTGCAGTCTGCCTTCTTGGTATCACCAATGTTCACACCGCAGTGTCTGGGCACATTGGCATTATGAGTTGTGCATGTTGGTGCTAGTCACGTTAGTGTGCTGGGCCCATAGCCAATTGGCAGAGTTTGACTAATGTCCACACAGCAGTAAGTCGGTTTATTAACCAAGTAGAATCAGGTAGCGGTATAACATAGCGTTAGTTACTAAGTACAGGCTGTAGCGATATTGCCAGTTACAGCCTGGAGTGTATATCATGACATAACTACTCACAATATGACTCATCAACACATTTAAGTCATGATACAACTGCTCACCAAAAATAACTAGAGATAGGCGGTTTGGTTTTTTAGAAAACCAAACACATCCGAACTTAGGGGTTCCGAGTCTAATCGAGTCCCAGTTCAGAAATATTTTAATGTTCTGAATAGAACAGAGGGCCTGATTCCGACCTGCTCATGAGCGCATAGCGCTCGCAAGCGGATCGATGTTGGGCCAGTGCGCAAACCCCGGAGCGAGTGAGAACTTCACTCACTCCAGGGCTCGCTGCAAGACGGGGCAGCTGTCGATGTTGATCGACAGCTTGCCCCAATTTGTAGGCGGGTAGCTGGACAAACGGAGGCGTTCCTGAAGGAACGCCTGCCATTTGTGGGTGGCCCTACTGACATCACACGTGATGTCAGTAGTGGACTTCCGGCTCTATTAGAGCAGGAAGTCCACTCGGCCTTCAGGCCGCTCGCTAAGCTGTGGGCTTGCGAGGAGACCCTGTGGTACTGTCTCAGGTCTCGCAAGCCCAATGGTCGCAATAATCGCTACCATCGCCAGGCCGTCCACTAAAGCTGTGGGTGGTAACCCACAGCTTAGCGAGCGGCCTGAAGGCCGGGGATTAAAATATAACACCCCACCCTGATTCAGAGCGAGCGCTCGCAAATAGCGATCGCCTCTGAATCAGGCCCAGTGTCTGGACTCGGGTCTTGTCGTAATTCGGAACTCGGATTTAAAAACCGGATCTCGTGTGTTTTAGATTGCAGGTTATTGGAAATGAATGTTATTGGTGTCAATAATGCAATTTAGCTGTTTTCAGCAATTTTTTAAGAAATCCAAAACCGAATCCAATCAAAACAGTTGCCGGCGGTTTTGCCAAAACCAAAACACGACCATGATTTGGAACCAAAACCAAACACATCTCATGACTAAATGTAAATTAGGATATAACTTCTCACCAAGAGTAAGTGATGATATTTCTTACCAAATATGTCATGACATCGCTGCTTACCATATGTCATGACATCACTGCTGATCAAATAAATATCATGACACAATACTCACCAATTAGAAGTCACAATACACAGTGACTACTCATTAAATAAAAGTATATATTTTACAGGAGCTATTAAATAAACTCACGTCTTAAGGATCTACAATGCAAAATGTAAATGTACTATAGAAGATGGCAAATTGCCACTGGCACAAAGCGTGCTGTATAACTCCCCATAAAGCTCTGCTGGGGAAACAGAACTGCTCTGTGAGGATTTCTCATTAGAGGCACCTAACGATAGCTGCAGAAAATGTCACCCTGGGAACACATCTGTCTATCAGGCATCACCAGTACATGAGGAGACCAAAATCTATGCTCTGGAACATATTGGAACTATTCTGAACGTGCAGTTGCCTGTCTGTCCCTCTCAGGATTTGGGCCATTTGCACTGATTAGAATTAAGTTTTTCTCTTTTGCAATCCCCGAAGCCTGTAACTATTACTGTATTTTCTGTGACTCCTGCTCTAGACGTAACAAATGTAAAGCTGTCAGAACAGCTACATCATGATACTGGGCTCTATTTACTACAATCTGCATATAAAATGCAGATTGTAGTGTGATATTACCGGTTGAATTCGCATTCCGAATTCAGGCAATATCACAGGGATTTATTAAAAATCCCTTGCAGGGACAGAGCTTGCGATAAAAGCTCTGTCCCTGCGAATTCCCTCCGCACACTTATCACTGTATTTTTCGGAGGTGCCTTGCATGCGCCAACTGGCCGCCGCTTACCCCCTTTAGTAAATTTAGGTAAAACTAAAATAATGTGAAAGGAGTGTGAAAACACAAAACACCCTTTTTCACTTTATTTTAGCAAATCTAATGGTAATAAATTAGAGCCCACAGTCTTAATGATACAATGGGCTCTATTTACTACAAACCGCATATGTAATGCAGATTGTAGTGTGATATTACCGAGTGAATTCGCATTGTGAATTCAGGTAATATCACAGGGATTTACTACAAATCCCTTGCAGGGGCAGAGCTTGCGATAAAGCTCTGTCCCTGCTAATCCCCTCCGCACACTAGTCACGGTATATTCGCAAAAAATAAAGTGACAAGTGCCCATGTATGTGCTAACTGGCAGCCATTAAGCCCCGCCCATTTGCTAAGCCCCCCCTCACTTAATTGCACTTACCTGCAGTGATCGGGGCTCCGGTGATGTCCTGCATGGCTCTGGTCAGCTGACATCCCATCCTGCACTGGGACCCGGTCACCTAATGACCGGGTCTCAGTGCATGATGGGAGACCAGCTGACAGGAGGGAGGTCATCACCGGAGCCCCGATCTTTTTTTTTTTCACTATATATTTTTTTTTTAGCAGTGATCAGCGTGTGGTCTGTTTAGACCACACAGCTGATCACTGGGGCTGGCTCCAGGCTCTGCTCTGCCTGTTAGAGCGAAGCAGGAGTCCGGTAACCGGGGGAGACCCTGTATAACACCACCTCCAGATACAATTTATTTTTAGTAACTCTGGTCGGATCACATTTCCCATTACAATTATGGGGAAATGCGATCTGCTTACTAAAAATAAGTGATAATTATGGGTTGGAGTAGAATTTTACGAATTCTACTCCAATTGCCCTATAGTAACTGTAGGTGTAACTAAAATAATGTGGAAAGGGTGTGAAAACACCTTTTTTCACTTTATTTCAGTAAAAATAATGTTAATAAATAGATCCCATAGACACAGAGTATACACCATAGGTGCTAGTATAACACAAATTTTACCAACCGTAAACCTTCTGAGGGGTGCCCCGTGCATACACCATATAATAAAAAACATTCTGAAATAAACCATATGAAATAAAGACTCAGAGACGTAAGATTTGGCAGAATAATTTGTTAGCTATTTAGTAAAACTATATCACACACCTGAAACACGTTAGCAAATGGAGCCCATTGTGCGTTCAATAAAGTGAATTCCATAGAAAGACCCATGATGACAGTAATAACATAGTAATATGAGATGGGAGACGATAAATTAAGGATGTCTGATCAAAAACTGCAAAGTCTTTTTTTTTAAGACAGGATCAGTGACTACAAGTCACATCCTATAACAGAAAATGCTTTAGAAGATAATTTGCTGTTCCTTGGGAAGGATAAGCATATTCTTATCTCATTAACATGTCTGTAATTACCTGGTCTAATTATAATCTTGACACTTTATTAATGGCTTTCCCAGGAATTTCTGCCTCACTTCCTTGCAATGAACCAGGCCCTGTTATTAGAGGGAACATGTGCAGAACCAGGCCCAGTTATTAGAGGGATCATATGCAGAACCAGGCCCAGTTATTAGAGGGATCATATGCAGAACCAGGCCCTGTTATTAGAGGGAACATATGCAGAACAAGGATCTGTTATTAGAGGGATCATATGCAGAACCAGGCCCTGTTATTAGAGGGAACATATGCAGAACAAGGATCTGTTATTAGAGGGATCATATGCAGAACCAGGCCCTGTTATTAGAGGGAACATGTGCAGAACCAGGACCTGTTATTAGAGGGAACATGTGCAGAACCAGGCACTGTTATTAGAGGGAACATGTGCAGAACCAGGCCCTGCTATTAGGGGGATCATATGCAGAACCAGGCCCTGTTATTAGAGGGACCATGTGCAGAACCAGGCCCTGTTATTAGAGGGACCATGTGCAGAATCAAGCCCTGTTATTAAAGGGACCATGTGCAGAACCAGGCCCTGTTATTAGAGGGAACATGTGCAAAACCAGGCCCTGTTATTAGAGGGATCATATGCAGAGCCAGGCCCTGTTATTAGAGGGACCATGTGCAGAACCAGGCCCTGTTATTAGAGGGACCATGTGCAGAACCAGACCCTGTTATTAGAGGGAACATGTGCAGAACCAGGCCTTGTTATTAGAAGGACCATGTGCAGAACCAGGCCCTGTTATTAGAGGGATCATGTGCAGAACCAGACCCTGTTATTAGAGGGAACATGTGCAGAACCAGACCCTGTTATTAGAGGGAACATGTGCAGAACCAGGCCCTGTTATTAGAGGGATCATGTGCAGAACCAGGCCCTGTTATTAGAGAGATCAAGTGCAGAACCAGGCCCTGTTATTAGATGGATCATATGCAGAACCAGGCCCTGTTATTAGAGGGATCATATGCAGAACCAGGCCCTGTTATTAGAGGGATCATATGCAGAACCAGGCCCTGCTATTAGAGGGATCATATGCAGAACCAGGCCTTGTTATTAGAGGGAACATGTGCAGAATCAAGCCCTGTTATTAGAAGGATCATATGCAGAACCAGGCCTTGTTATTAAAGGGAACATGCGCATAACCAGGCCCAGTTATTAGAGCGATCATATGCAGAACCAGGCCTTGTTATTAGAGGAAACGTGCAGAACCAGGTCCTGTTATTAGAGGGATCATATGCAGAACCAGGCCTTGTTATTAGAGGGACCATGTGCAGAACCAAGCCCTGTTATTAAAGGGACCATGTGCAAAACCAGGCCCTGTTATTAGAGGGATCATAAGCAGAGCCAGGCCCTGTTATTAGAGGGAACATGTGCAGAGCCAGGCCCTGTTATTAGAGGGAACATGTGCAGAACCAGGCCCTGTTATTAGAGGGAACATGTGCAGAACCAGACCCTGTTATTAGAGGGAACATGTGCAGAACCAGGCCCTGTTATTAGAGGGATCATGTGCAGAACCAGACCCTGTTATTAGAGGGAACATGTGCAGAACCAGACCCTGTTATTAGAGGGAACATGTGCAGAACCAGGCCCTGTTATTAGAGGGATCATGTGCAGAACCAGGCCCTGTTATTAGAGAGATCATATGCAGAACCAGGATCTGTTATTAGAGGGATCATATGCAGAACCAGGCCCTGTTATTAGAGGGATCATATGCAGAACCAGGCCCTGTTATTAGAGGGATCATATGCAGAACCAGGCCCTGTTATTAGAGGGAACATGTGCAGAATCAAGCCCTGTTATTAGAAGGATCATATGCAGAACCAGGCCTTGTTATTAAAGGGAACATGCGTATAACCAGGCCCAGTTATAAGAGGGATCATATGCAGAACCAGGCCTTGTTATTAGAGGAAACGTGCAGAACCAGACCCTGTTATTAGAGGGATCATATGCAGAACCAGGCCCTGTTATTAGAAGGATCACACACGTAGCTAAGCCCCGTTATTAGAGGGATCATACACAGAGCCAGGCCCCGTTATTAGATGGATCAAATGCAGAGCCAGGCCCTGTTATTAGAGTTAGGACTAATTACCATAGAAAAGTTACATTTTATGTTCAGAAATTCAGGTAATTGTTATCAAAGTCAACAAAATAAAGAGTCTACTGTACATTGAGTCACCATTTTGCTTGATCTTTTACAGAGGTTCTCAAACTCGGCCTTCAGGTCCCCACACAGTTCACGTTTTCCAGGTCACCCAGCATGTGCACAGGTGTAGTCATTACCCACTAACACATTTTAAAAGTTCCATCCCACTTGTGATTCTGTGAGGAGACCTGGAAATCATGCACTGTTTGGGGTCCTGAGGACCTAGTTTGAGAACCTGTGATCTATTAGGGGGAAGTAACAGTATATATTTTGTATTTATCTTGAGGTGCTGAAGATTTACAATGGTTTGTTCCTGTGCCTGCAAGAAGTCTCAACAGGTAGTACCTCCCATTATGTATATTCAGGGTGTGCAGTCCAGGAATCTTTCCTATACACTCCATTTAATGTGCTTTATTGCACACCTGAAGGAAAGGAGACGCCTTCAGCCTGGATTAGCACCCTTCCCTTATTGGTTTAAAAGCATGGAGTGTGGTATTGTATATGCACACTAGTAATAGGCACAATTTTAGGTAAGTCCTACAAGTTATATACTGTAGTGCAACTTTGGGTTGATTTTTGGGGCGTGGGTCCCCCTGGCTTGCTTTGGTTGGTCTGATTCAGGGCATCGCATTATAACACATTCTTCCTTTTTTGCACTAATTTAACACTTTACTGTTTGTTTTTATTATATTTGTATTTTCACCTTTCTATGCAGCCATAGCTGCTCTTACCTTTCTTACTTCACATTTCACTTTTATCATTATGGCGGTGCCCTGGGGTGGCTCAGCTGCGCCAATTTAGAGGTGTCCTGTGCTCTGGATTTGAACCCTAGTATGTTGGGGACCTACCCTACAGAGGTAACCTGGATATGGTGGGTAGGCCCATAACCTTGGCCATGATTATGCTAAAAGCCTCTACTGATTGCAAAATGTTATTGCATAATGTATTTATATATAATCAGTCATTTGGAGTTGTGCACCTGTGATTTGTCTGTTCCTGTGCCTGCAAGAAATCTCAACAGTTAGCACCTCCCATTATATATATATATATTCAGGGTGTGCAGTCCAGGAATCTTTCTTATACCATTCTTGCCTGAGCGTCAGGCTTCAATAGGTGTCCGGATCTCGGTTACCTGTTCCCAGAAGCCAGTGTTCCATAATTCATGAAGACATTGGGTCTGATTCAGTACAGATCGCAGCAGCGTATTTGCACGCAATTGAGCTGTGAAAATATGCTGTCTGCCACCGCCTAGCCAGCCCACTGCTTCTTTCTCACAACCGTAATAACAGTCCTTCGTATACATCGGTACCGTCACACACAGTCCTTCGAGAACATCGGCCCATCACGTACACTTACAGCAGGTCTGACTTGTCTCAGAAACTTCAAGTCTCGTCGCACTGAGTGATTACACAAGCTGCGTAGGCAATCGCAGTGGCTAGTTTATGCACGCCCATGCAACGGCGTTCACACAGTCAGGCACGCCTGCATTTCTGCAACCACTCCCTCGTCACCACTCCCAAACGCTCACGGCCTGTCACTCACTCTGCGATGGATTCGTGTCTGCGTGCGTAATCGCAGTGCAATCGCCGCCCACGCAGTGCGCTACATGCGCAGTACGCAACAATCGACCGATCTGCGTCCACTGTTACAATTGTGATCCGTGCTGAATCGCGTCCCTCGTCCTTTGTAGGAAGAGCTGTGGACACAGATGGCCAGAGCAGAACGCATGTCTGGGTGTGGAGGGCATCTTGCATTGAATTCACTTGTCACATGCTCAGGCGCACGCGAGTTGTTCTCATGTAGATCGCTTCTAAATTTAAGACTGAAGGGAGTAAACGGAGCAGATTTGGGGCATTCTTGCATAGGCAAAGTTGGCTGAGGGTGCGGGCTGAGCAGAACTGACAAGTGACAACGCGCCTATTGCTTATACAGTAACTCTGCATATGGACGAGCAGATAACACAAAATGCGCTCAGTTTACTGGCAAGTCTGCAATGAGCTCCTCTATGTCACCCAGGAAAGGGGAACTGTGTAAGTGTAAAATATTCCAAACTTATTATTGTGTGCACTGTAAAGTGGGTGTGGCTCTGCAGCAATGTGTGAGTGGTGGGGCTTACTAGCAGTGGGTGTGGCTCTGCAGCAATGTGTGGGAGGTGGGGCTTATTAGCAGTGGGTGTGGCTCTGCAGCAATGTGTGGGAGGTGGGGCTTATTAGCAGTGGGTGTGGCTCTGCAGCAATGTGTGGGAGGTGGGGCTTATTAGCAGTGGGTGTGGCTCTGCAGCAATGTGTGGGAGGTGGGGCTTATTAGCAGTGGGTGTGGCTCTGCAGCAATGTGTGGGAGGTGGGGCTTAGTAGCAGTGGGTGTGGCTCTGCAGCAATGTGTGGGAGGTGGGGCTTATTAGCAGTGGGTGTGGCTCTGCAGCAATGTGTGGAAGGTGGGGCTTATTAGCAGTGGGTGTGGCTCTGCAGCAATGTGTGGGAGGTGGGGCTTATTAGCAGTGGGTGTGGCTCTGCAGCAATGTGTGGGAGGTGGGGCTTATTAGCACGGGGTGTGGATGGAATGGGGCCACGGCTGAGTGGGTGGTGGGGCTTATTAGTACGGGGTGTGGATGGAATGGGGCCATGGCTGTGTGGGTGGTGGGGCTTATTAGTACGGGGTGTGGATGGAATGGGGCCATGGCTAAGTAGGTGGTGGGGCTTATTAGTACGGGGTGTGGATGGAATGGGGCCATGGCTGTGTGGGTGGTGGGGCTTATTAGTACGGGATGTGGATGGAATGGGGCCATGGCTGAGTAGGTGGTGGGGCTTATTAGTACGGGGTGTGGATGGAATGGGGCCATGGCTGTGTGGGTGGTGGGGCTTATTAGTACGGGGTGTGGATGGAATGGGGCCACGGCTGTGTGGGTGGTGGGGCTTATTAGCACTGCATTTGAGGGGTCTAAACCCAAAAGCAGAATATACTGTAATGGTTCCCAGGCAATACTCATGAAGCAGTACTGCCACTGGTAACTCATTGAAATGTAGCGTCCCTGACCAAGTGCAACACTCACTGATACCGAGGATATAGGACCTAGACAAAAAAAAAAAAAAACTTAGCAAGACGTGACTTATGAAGTTGCATGTTTCGGAAGGGGTTGAAACTCTTTGTTTTTAGAGGCAAAGATACTGTAATTAGCAACCAGTGGAGAAGGAGGACACGGGATACATCACAAAGCTGCAGACTGCTGGTTTCCATAACCAAGATTTATATTAAGCTCTACAATTCTGTTACCTTATAAATCCCAGGAATGCACCTTACACAGTAATTAGGCTTCCCGAGTGATCCAGGCCGTGGGAGATACCTTAAAAGTAATTTAGGCTGCACGAGAGACAAACAGTCCAGTGTAAGCGCGGAGCATACACGGAGTAAATCCCGTCTCCTGGCTGCAATGTAATAAAACATAGACATTGTTGCACTAGAAGATTTGGAAAGGATTATTATTTCCTCGTACATCTGCTTCATATTCAGACTTTAGTTCTATTGTGAGCTCACAAAACCTAAATATAGAAAACCGAGCTGACGTCTCGCCCGGGAACATGCTGAGATCTGCTGCTTAGCCAAGCACAAGAAAGAGATTTACCATCAGGAAACAGTTAATATTTTATATAAAATAATAAATAATAATAAGATGCACAGTGAGATTTCATGCAGTATCACATTTAGTGTATTAAGTGGAACTATACAGAAATGTCACGGCATGTTTTTCCATTCCTGTACCCCAATTTATATGATGATTGGCAAAGTATGTTAGCACCAATACACATACGGCTTGATACCTGAAGGATTGCAATTGCAAAGCTGCCCGCAGGCTATAGATATGATGTATGCACGCAGGCTATAGATATGATGTATGCACGCAGGCTATAGATATATGATGTATGCACACAAGCTATAGATATGATGTATGCATGCAGGCTATAGATATATGATGTACTGTATGCACGCAGGCTATAGACATGATGTATGCACGCAGGCTATAGATATGATGTATACACGCAGGCTATAGATATGATGTATACACGCAGGCTATAGATATATGATGTATGCATGCAGGCTATAGATATATGATGTATACACGCAGGCTATAGCTATATGATGTATGCACACAGGCTATAGATATATGATGTATACACGCAGGCTATAGATATGATGTATACACGCAGGCTACAAATATGATGTATGCATGCAGGCTATAGATATATGATGTATGCACGCAGGCTATAGATATATGATGTATACACGCAGGCTATAGATATGATGTATACACGCAGGCTACAAATATGATGTATGCACGCAGGCTATAGATATATGATGTATGCATGCAGGCTATAGATATATGATGAATGAACGCAGGCTATAGATATGATGTAGGCTTGCAGGCTATATATATATGATGTATGCACGCAGGCAGCTTTGCAATTGCGATCCCTTGCAGATTTGGTAATGTACAGGAGGCATCACGCTCCTTGTGCATTACTTATCCGAGCTGTGTTGTCCAATGCAGCATCAGATAATCTGCATAACATCAGCCGGCTAAGGTGACCCATGGGGTCACGCAGCCGGCCGCCGCTGTTGTGAGGAAGAGGCCAGGAAATCTCCGTCAGCCGATGGTGATCCTGTCCTCTTCCCTCCCCTCCCATTTCCAACCTATTGGTGGAATTCTGAATAACGCTTCTGATGAAGGACCAATAGTTCGGAAAGGAGTCAAGCTGGGGCTCATTTTATATGGACTCCCGATGCTCATACTAGCGGACTTGGGGTCTGATTCAGAGCCGCTTTTGTTTGTGTATACCTTTGCATTTTGTGTTATTTGTATATTAGTACTCACACACTAGGATGTGTGACCTGTTTATTGCTGTGTTACTTGTATGTTAGTACTCACATAGTAGTGTGTGTGACTTGTTACAGTATTGCTGCCTGAGTACTCAGGGCTTTAGCGGAATGACATAGCAGCGTTCTGTACATTGAGAAGTGCTGGCGCAGCAGCCAGGAATCTGTACATGAAGAATGTTGGGTATTGATCAGAACATCAATTGTCTTGACTTCAAAAAATCATTACAATCACTACTACTAAGACCAAGCCTGCGCTCCATAGCTCATCCCAAAGCTTTCCATCAATACCCTGCAGGAATAAAATAAAGATGGTAATGCATTTATCTCAGAGCCAGAGATCTTACTAGACATTTTGGTCCAATGTGCCAGAAAGCGCTTTAGTGTCCCCCCCCTCCCCCCAGGGACAGTTCACACCGTAGGCGCGAACGTCAAAATAGCGTCATGGTCTCATAGGGAAAGGGCATAGCCACACTATAGTACCCCCAATTTACATTATGCCACAAGTAGTGCCCCTTAATCACGCTACACTACATAGTAGTGTCCCTTACACACATTACGCCACACAGTAGTAATGCCCCTTACGCATTACGCCACACAGTAGTAATGCCCCTTGCGCATTACGCCACACAGTAGTAATGCCCCTTGCGCATTACGCCACACAGTAGTAATGCCCCTTGCGCATTACGCCACACAGTAGTAATGCCCCTTGCGCATTACGCCACACAGTAGTAATGCCCCTTGCGCATTACGCCACACAGTAGTAATGCCCCTTGCACATTACGCCACACAGTAGTAATGCCCCTTGCACATTACGCCACACAGTAGTAATGCCCCTTGAACATTACGCCACACAGTAGTAATGCCCCTTGCACATTACGCCACACAGTAGTAATGCCCCTTGCACATTACGCCACAGTAGTAATGCCCATTATACATTATGCCACACAGTAATGCCCCTTGCACATTACGCCACACAGTAGTAATGCCCATTATACATTATGCCACACAGTAGTAATGCCCCTTGTACATTACACCACAGTAGTAATGCCCCTTGTACATTACACCACAGTAGTAATGCCCCTTGTACATTACACCACAGTAGTAATGCCCCTTGTACATTACGCCACGGTAGTAATGCCCCTTGCACATTACGCCACAGTAGGAATGCCCCTTGCACATTATGCACACAGTACAAAGCCCCCCATACACACACTATGCCCGCCATGACGTCTCTCCCAGTCCTGGGCCGGAAAACACAACAACAGATGGGGAGGGGGCCAGAGATGGATTAAGACATTGTGGGGCAAGCGGCCCTAACAACACGGGGACCTCATATGGTATAAAATTAAAAGCATTCTTTCCTCAACACTTACTGTCTGCAGAAGCACTAGCCCCATGGGAGGTTCTGCTGCTGATTAGCGCATGCACAGCCATATGAATATACAATATATATATATATGTGTGTGTGTGTGTGTGTGTAGATATGTGTATATATACTAATATATATATCCTGAAAACTTACATTCTGTCTTACATTGTCGGGTCAGCTATGGTTTGGTCAGTGTGGAGCATTCAGCTAGGATAAGGTCTGAGTAGCACAGCACACTTCCGGGTACACTGCCTCCTAGGACTATAAGCTGGCCACACATCTAAAGATTATCTGTCCAACCAGTCAACTAGTTGGTTGGTAGGAATGAAAATCTGGTAAGGAATGGGAGTAACTGACAATCAGGAATGTGCTTCTAAATGCCAGAAAACAGATGAAAATGGCGTCAGACAAGTTTGTTAAATGTTTGATCTAAATTTGTTCAAACAACAGTTTTTGTCCATTTTCCGGCGTTTGGGAGCAAATTGCTGATATCAGTTACTCCCATACGTTACCAGATTTTCATTCCAACCAATCAACTAGTTGGCTGGTTGGATGTAAGTTGGTCTAGTGTGTGGCCAGCTTTAGACTAAAAACCTGGGAGGTCTGTTAGGCTGGCGAGAGCTTGGTCCCTCTTCCCCCAATAACAGCCTACCATTCATGAGGGAAAGAAACGTCAGGGTAGATGGAGGGGGCGAGGCGTCAAACAGGCGGCTACTGCGCTTACTATAACTGAAATAAAATTGAAAGGACCAGCCCCCACATTCTCTGCAACTTGCGGCTGAGAGCAGCTGCCCTGTCAGACAATTTGAGTACAGAAGCAGCAGCCCATCTCTGCGGTGCTGTCAGTAATAACGGCTCGCTCACAGTGGCTGCCGCTGCAGCGCTGTGGATTAAATAGATGGAGAACCGATCCAAGTGTCAGGGGGGCCCGTGGGTATTCGCCCCCTGTGCCCCCCATTAATCTGGCTCTGGAGGGGACGGACCACACGGGGCAGGCAGCTGCAGCGCTGCCCACTATAATGTGTGTTAGTAGCAGTGCGCTCAGCAGAGAAGGAGATGGGTACACTGCGACTATTATACATTGCAGCAGGTTGTTGCGGAAGATGAGAAGGGGTGATCGCGGTGGAGGTGGCCGGTTCCGTAAGCGCACCGGCTGCACCACCCTAGTTACGGCCCTGCTCAGAGCTATGTGGTGTACTCTATATAAGGTACTGTACACATACATACAGCCTTAGAGGGATATCAAATTCTCTCTCTCTCTCTCTCTATAATCTCATTAGTGCGGTCTATAGAGAATATTTTTATCTATGTAATCCAGAGCCGGATTAAGAGGGTAAGTGGGCATGTGCCAGGGCCCATATCTCTCAGGGACCCCCCAGCCTTTGGTTAAAACTGCAGTGCAAAACTACATTACAAGCTGGAGAAATTGAAGGACATGGAGGGTGGAGTGCAAGCCGGGGGCGTGGCTACACAGCACTGTACATTCAGTGCACTACAAGCATCATGGGAGAGAGGAGGGGAGAAGCTGCTGCAGAGGTATGCAGTCGGGAAACTGGATGCCCTAATATCAACAGCCGGCTTCCTGACTGCTTTATCCCAGAGTGGGATAAATGACCGGTGTCTATATCTAGACGCCTGTCACTTACCCGACCCCAGGAGACCGGCGCCCAGCATCCCGATCGCAGCGGACAGCCGCGGGGGGGGGGGTTAGGTTTAGGGCACCCGGAGGGGACTTAGGGCTAGGCAGCCCCCCAGGAGGGTTAGGCTACGGGAAGGCTACGGTTAGGCTAGGGTTAGGCACCCCCCTGGGGGACTTAGGTTTAGGCAGCAGGGAAGGGGGGGTTAGGGTTAGGCACTTAGAGGTGGGATTAGCGTTAGGCACTTTGGGAGGTTAGGGTTAGGCACCCCTAAGGAGGGTTAGCGGTTAGATTAAGTTAGTTTATACTTACCTTAGGGACGATCGGGATTTCCAGCGCGTCGGGCTTCCGCTGCCGGGCTCTGCTGATCTGTTGGGCTGCCGCTGCTGGGAATCTATCTGCTGGCCATGCGGCAACCGAGATTCCATACCGATTCCACTGCAGACACTGTACCCAGAGTATATTTGCCTACTCTCCCTGTAACGGCCAGGAGACTCCCAAAAGGTGGCGCTCCCAGCTGCCCCCAAAAGAGCAGGGCAAGTTTCCTGGACCAGTTGCTACCCGCACAACCACCCCCAAACCCCCCCCCCCACGCACCCACTCAATTACAGAGTGAAAGTGGACTTTCCGGGAGGGCAGTTTGCATCATTGTAGCGCCCTTCCTTGATACTCTCGGCATTGTATAGCAGAGAACGGGGTCGCGATGATGTGATTGCACCACCATGCCCCCACACAACCCACCATTGCCGCTGCAATGCCCCCTGCTCTGTCGACCTGGCTGCTCCTTCCTGGAGGGGATGACAACACTATATTGTATGTCTGTGTGTGACTGTATGCAGGGGCGCCGAGAGGGGGGGTGGAAGCGAGTAATAATTATCTGGGCCCTGCCGTGCTGGAGGGACCCGGGTTTAGTGCCTCCTCCCACTATCTTACTTCACAGCAGCCCAGCACATGCTGCTGTGTGCTGGGCTGCACTGGGAGACTGCTTGTGGCTGCTGAGCAGCAGTCTCCTATACTTGTAGGGGGGAGCTATCACACTGATGGCGCCCCCTCCTGGCTTTACGCCAGGCTGAGGGACACACAGTGCCCCTCTACCCAGCTCGCAGCGCTGCAAAAATATTTTTTTTTAATCCTTAGTGGGTGCAGCCACGCCTCCTGCGCATAGGCCACACCCCTTTTCCCACCCAGCTCTCTCTCAGCACCCCTGACTCTATGTATGTGACTATGTATATGTGTTTATGTATGTGACTGTGTGTGTCTATGTCCAGTATGTGACTATGTATATGTGTGTTTATGTACAATATGTGACTATGTATGTGACTATGTATAGGTGTCTATGTATGTGACTATGTATAGGTGTCTATGTATGTGACTATGTATATGTATGTGACTATGTATAGGTGTTTATGTATGTGACTATGTATATGTGTGTTTATGTACAATATGTGACTATGTATAGGTGTCTATGTATGTGACTATGTATATGTATGTGACTATGTATAGGTGTCTATGTATGTGACTATGTATGTGTGTGTCTATGTATGTGACTATGTATATGTATGTGACTATGTATAGGTGTTTATGTATGTGACTATGTATATGTGTGTCTATGTATGTGACTATGTACAGGTGTTTATGTATGTGACTATGTATATGTTTGACTATGTATATGTGTGTCTATGTACAGTATGTGAATATGTATATGTGTGTCTATGTACAGTATGTGACTATGTATATGTTTATGTATGTGACTATGTATATGTGTGTTTATATATGTGACTATGTACAGGTGTTTATGTGACTATGTATAGGTGTTTATGTATGTGACTATGTATATGTGTGTTTATATATGTGACTATGTACAGGTGTTTATGTGACTATGTATAGGTGTTTATGTATGTGACTATGTATATGTGTGTCTATGTATGTAACTGTATAGGTGTTTATGTATGTGACTATGTATATGTGTGTCTATGTACAGTATATGAATATGTGTCTATGTACAGTATGTGACTATGTATACGTGTGTGTATGTATGTGACTATGTATATGTGTGTCTATGTATGTGACTATGTAAAGGTGTTTATGTATGTGACTATGTATGTGTGTCTATGTATGTAACTGTGTGTTTATGTATGTGTGTATGTATATGACTATGTATATGTGTGTGTATGTATGTGACTATGTATAGGTGTTTATGTATGTGACTATGTATAGGTGTTTATGTATGTGACTGTATATGTGTGTCTATGTACAGTATGTGACTATGTATAGGTGTTTATGTATGTGACTGTATATGTGTGTCTATGTACAGTATGTGACTATGTATAGGTGTTTATGTATGTGACTATGTATATGTGTGTATGTATGTGACTGTGTATGTGTGTTTATGTACGTGACTATGTATATGTGTGTCTATGATTGTGACTGTGTATGTGTGTTTAAGTATGTGACTATGTATATGTGTGTCTATGTATGTGACTATGTATAGGTGTTTATGTATGTGACTATGTATATGTGTGTCTACGTATGTGACTATGTATATGTGTCTATGTATGTGACTATGTGTTTATATATGTGACTGTATATGTGTGTCTATGTATGTGACTATGTATAGGTGTTTATGTATGTGACTGTATATGTGTGTCTATGTACAGTATGTGACTATGTATAGGTGTTTATGTATGTGACTATGTATATGTGTGTATGTATGTGACTGTGCATGTGTGTTTATGTACGTGACTATGTATATGTGTGTCTATGAATGTGACTATGTGTATGTGTGTTTATGTATGTGACTATGTATGTGTGTCTATGTATGTGACTATGTATAGGTTTTTATGTATGTGACTATGTATAAGTGTGTCTATGTATGTGACTATGTATATGTGTGTCTATGTATGTGACCATGTATAGGTGTTTGCTTGTGACTATGTATATGTGTGTCTATGAATGTGACTATGTGTATGTGTGTTTATGTATGTGACTATGTATATGTGTGTCTATGTATGTGACTATGTATAGGTTTTTATGTATGTGACTATGTATAAGTGTGTCTATGTATGTGACCATGTATAGGTGTTTATGTTTGTGACTATGTATATGTGTGTCTATGTAACTATGTATAGGTGTTTATGTATGTGACTATGTATATGTGTGTCTATGTATGTGACTATGTATAGGTGTTTATGTATGTGACTATGTATATGTGTGTCTAGGTATGTGACTATGTATATGTGTCTATGTATGTGAGTATGTGTTTATATATGTGACTGTATATGTGTGTCTATGTATGTGACTATGTATATGTGTGCCTATGTGTATGTATGTGTTTTTATGTATGTGTCTATGTATGTGACTGTGTGTGTCTAACTGTAGAAGTATTTATGTATGTGACTATATATAGGTGTTTATGTATGTGACTATGTATAGGTGTTTATGTATGTGACTATGTATATGTGTGTCTATGTATGTGACTGTGTATACAGTACGCTCGAGGGCCAAAAAGCAAGCGGCCAAAAAGATGGTCGCGATGGTCAAGACCATCGCGACCATCGGGCTTGCGACGAGACCCTTGTGGTAGGGTCTCGTTGCCGAAAGCCCTGGAGTGCTTTCGGCTCTATCATAGCCGAGAGCACTCCCACTGACATCACTTGTGATGTCCTTGGGGCCGGCCCCAGACGGTAGGCATTCCCATGGGAACGTCTCCATCTGGGCAGCCATGCCCCCGGCACGCCCACCAAAGGGGGCGTGCTGTCACTCACCATCGACAGCACGCCCCCTTTGTAGCGAGACCCATAGTGACGGCTTGGCCGTCGCTATCCGGGTCTAGCGCATGCGCACGACGGAGCCGGCTCCCTCGTGCACATGAGCACTTGGCCAACATCGACCCGCTTGCGAGCGCTCAGCGCTCGCAAGCGGGCCTGAATTAGGCCCTGAATTTGATGAAAAGTTTGTATAGACAGCATCGATATTAATAGCTACTCTGAAAAATAAAACATTGAAGATGACAACAGGGTCAACTCAACTCGATGTGTGACATTAATACATCTGTGTGTGACTGAGTCTAATTCTGTGTAAAAAGCGCACCGATGCAGCGGCCGCCACCTTTCCTCGCACTAAGTTCCAATGTCCTTCACCTGCGACTTTGTACATGTGTAAAACTAATTCATGTGCGGTTAGAGTCGCAGCACAGCATCTCTGGTACACTGTCAGCGGCTCTGCGCCCGGTCTGCGATGCAGATAAGATGCAAAATTGAAATAAAAATAAATATACTCCTCTCGGAGCAGCTCTGATGCGCTGGGCGTTTCGCGTCATATGACGTACAGACAACCAGTAAGTGGGGACACATCAGTAATGTGCTTTACATGTGTATTACATTGGGGATTTATATTATTGGGGAATTATTACGGTGTAAGTTAAACTAATCCTCGTGTGGTCTTTCTGCGATTAAACAAAAAAGTAGAATCCTGAAAAGCGTCACTTCCCAAAGATTTTCAGCCCACAAATGTTTTTTAATCCAAACTGCAAATTATTTTGTTGCGCTGATTCCTATGTATTTTATTGTTTTTTTTTATATCTCCAACTTCAAGGAAACAGGACAAGTACTGCAGAACTAGGATAAGTGTGGACTATCCCTGTACTGCAGAACTAGGATAAGTGTGGACTATCCCTGTACTGCAGAACTAGGATAAGTGTGGACTATCCCTGTACTGCAGAACTAGGATAAGTGTGGACTATCCCTGTACTGCAGAACTAGGATAAGTGTGGACTATCCCTGTACTGCAGAACTAGGATAAGTGTGGACTATACCTGTACTGCAGAACTAGGATAAGTGTGGACTATCCCTGTACTGCAGAACTAGGATAAGTGTGGACTATCCCTGTACTGCAGAACTAGGATAAGTGTGGACTATCCCTGTACTGCAGAACTAGGATAAGTGTGGACTATCCCTGTACTGCAGAACTAGGATAAGTGTGGACTATCCCTGTACTGCAGAACTAGGATAAGTGTGGACTATCCCTGTACTGCAGAACTAGGATAAGTGTGGACTATCCCTGTACTGCAGAACTAGGATAAGTGTGGACTATCCCTGTACTGCAGAACTAGGATAACTGTGGACTATCCCTGTACTGCAGAACTAGGATAACTGTGGACTATCCCTGTACTGCAGAACTAGGATAAGTGTGGACTATCCCTGTACTGCAGAACTAGGATAAGTGTGGACTATCCCTGTACTGCAGAACTAGGATAAGTGTGGACTATCCCTGTACTGCAGAACTAGGATAAGTGTGGACTATCCCTGTACTGCAGAACTAGGATAAGTGTGGACTATCCCTGTACTGCAGAACTAGGATAAGTGTGGACTATCCCTGTACTGCAGAACTAGGATAAGTGTGGACTATCCCTGTACTGCAGAACTAGGATAAGTGTGGACTATCCCTGTACTGCAGAACTAGGATAAGTGTGGACTATCCCTGTACTGCAGAACTAGGATAAGTGTGGACTATCCCTGTACTGCAGAACTAGGATAACTGTGGACTATCCCTGTACTGCAGAACTAGGATAAGTGTGGACTATCCCTGTACTGCAGAACTAGGATAAGTGTGGACTATCCCTGTACTGCAGAACTAGGATAACTGTGGACTATCCCTGTACTGCAGAACTAGGATAACTGTGGACTATCCCTGTACTGCAGAACTAGGATAACTGTGGACTATTCCTGTACTGCAGAACTAGGATAACTGTGGACTATCCCTGTACTGGACTCGCTCAGGGGTTGGGCCTGAACTTCATCTGTCCTTTGGCAGCTTGTACAAGACTAATGACAGTGACAGAGGGCCTGATTCAGAGCCGGACGCTATTTGCGGACGGTCGTTCTAAAAAAGGGGCAGGATATTTAAATTGAGCGCTCGCTCTTTGCGGTGTGTTGATGCCTCTATGTCTGATCGAGCGAGCGTTCGAAAAATGCGCTCGCTATTTTCTAAAGACGCCCCTTTGCCGTTTGCATCACACGTCATCTCCGGTATATTCGATTAATCTGGTACATCGAAAGGCATTTGAACTGCTCGCAGTGTTTGTGGTAGCATTTTCTTACCGCTATCACTGCGAGCAGTTCAGGCTAAAAGACAACCAAGTGACGTGGTCGATGACGCTGCTTTACTAATTATGCACTCCCATTAAATGCCCTTTTGACCGTTAGGCACGCCTGCGTTCGGATCTCCACTCCCTCGTTTTCAAGCACCTTCCCCTGTTACCACCCAGAAACAGTACATTCTGTCAATCAAATTAGCAGCCCCTCGCTGTTTTACGAGCGCACAATTTCCGACCGCAATGACAGTTTTCAACATGCGCATTACGACCCATACGCATGCGCAGTTATGCGAACATCGCTCAGAGCGAACGAGCGGCCGCTTACGAGCGGCTCTGAATCAGGTCCAGATTCCCCTCTGGGATTGGCAGTTCCCTGTGGTAGAAAGAGAATATATTGGAGAGATGTCCAAGGTGCTGGTTTTCCACACAGAGATTTATACACGTCCCCACTCATATAAATGACTTATAACACTGCTTAAATCCTCTGTGTGATTATAACGCACTTTTTATAATTATAGATGAAGAAAAGGGTTTTCTTTTTGTTTATAGGGATGTAGCTATATCTGGACCTCATTCCCCCCATCCGTGGGCCTAATTCACTACGGATCGCTGTTCTGCTTATAGGCACGCAACGCTGCGGTGATATGTAAATGTTTGCATTCGCATTGCGACCGCAGCCTGATATAAGGACACCCACTACCTCTTACATCCGTATACTAGGGGAACATCGCAAAAGAATCGGTAACATCGGACCCATACGCACAGGTAAGGCAGGTCAGACCTCACTAAGGAATCGCTTATTTCAGCGCACGCTGAGGCCTCAGGCTGCGTATGGTATCGCAGTGGATAATTTATGCACGCCCCTGCAACGCCGTCCCAACACACTGGCACGCCTGCGTTTGCCCGACTTCCACCCCCCCCCATCACCACCCACAAACGCCACTTCCTGTCACTCACTCTGCCATGGGTTTGCGTATCCTCTGCGATCGCAGTGGCTGGTTCGCGCACTGCGATGCATAACGCAACAATCAGCCGATTTGGTGCGTGTAGACAATTGCTGAGTCAGGCCCAGTATCCGCACTTACTCCATAATCCAGGATCCAGGCAATGATCATTTGTTGCCTATTCTGGAATGATTTTTCAGGTCTCGTTTTAGAGGCGACTCTTCCCGATTTTACTTCTTCAGTTTTTTCTTACATGGAATATTTTAAAAGGAGAAAAAAAACACAGCCAATGCGCACGATACCTTTCTATGTCACCGGTTTATAAAATAACTTATCGCATACATATATACAGGGCCATACGGAGGGATGTGTGGTCATGGTCACTTCGCCTATGGCAGCCATAGAAAAGTGCACCCGCACCCATATCTTGCGGCTGGTTCTTGCATGTAGGCAGCTGGTCATCATCATGCTGCCTCTTGTTATGTGTAGGCCTGGAGCTCCGTGTGACCCATCGTTCATCTGACCCTGTGCATGTCCACCAATGAGACTTGGACACACTTCCATTCGCTTCTTGGGAGGCACATATTTTGCAATGCTGCGGGGCCACTTGTAAAGATGATTCTAAGGACACCTGCAGCGCTATATAGAAGCTTCTGATTGGCTACATGTTTCGCCTCTTCAGTTAATAGTATATATTGATATATTATGTTAAGATGCAGCAATTTATTCCATTACCGTTTTGTTTGGACTCAGGGGCGTTTTAAGAGAGGAGGGGGCCCGTGTGCCGACTCAGTGCGGTGACTCTGCAGGTGGTCTATCCGCACTAGGCAGGGGTGCTGTCTGTGTTGTTCAAAAAGGGGCTGCTGCCTCATTCAGGGGTGCTCTTCCCCAGTGTCCAAAAAAATAAAAGTGCTTTTTTTGTGTGTGTGTGTGTGTGTGTGCGTTATTATTGTTTGGTGACGCTGCAGTTTATCATCCACGTATTGTGACACTATAAGTCGTAGCGCAGTGTGTTATTCTTATTCATAAATAATCTTGTGACACTGTAAGTGGTAGCGCAGTCTAATATTCAACTTTTCACTTCTTTCCTCAATTGTGAATAAATGATTACTCTACTCTAAGGCCACAACAAAGTGCTAAATAACATGCGTTATATATAAAACATAATGACTTCACTGTAAGTGGCAGCGCCGTGTATTATTCTTATTCATAAATAATTAATCTTGTGACACTAAGTGGTAGCGCAGTGTGTTATTCTTATTCATAAATAATTAATCTTGTGACACTGGAAATGGTAGCACAGTGTGTTATTCTTTCCTTATTCATAAAAAATCTTGTGACACTGTAGGTCATTGATACAGCGGTGTAATATTTAAAATTGGTACAAATTGACGTGTGTGTGCTGTACCACACTTCATTCGTGTTTGTTAATATGGAGAACGATCAGCTGAGAGGAGAGCACTAGTGCTGGAGCTGCTGCCAGTGCCACCAGTCATGACGATACTGACCCATCTACATCATCTACTGTCAAATCAGTCATTAATAATAATGGATTGAGTTCTTTGTCACCCTCAAGGCTGCGATCAATCAGTTGGAGAGAAGAGACTGGACACGAGTATGTGTGACCACAAGCATCTCCTTTCTGGGTTTAATGCTCCAAGTGAAAAAATGTATACACTCCAGACTATTCACAAAAAAATACATCTGTTGTTCATTATCTGCAGAACTGATGAGCTGGCAGTAACTTCTAGAGTAAGCATTTGAATTAACGCCCTCCTGTCCATATACTTTCTACAGTGTTCTCCCCAGGCTGTTTTCTGCTGGCGCATCGCCCGACAGAAACAGCCTGCCGCCCGGCACTTTTCCCCGCTGACCCCCGCTGTGAAACGAAGAAGCCTCCGATCGCTTCAGACGCCAGCGTTCCCAGTGATGCACTGCGCAGGTGACGTCATGATGTCACCTGCGACATGAGGAGCCTGCCCCACGCGCCTGCTGGATCTAGTTAGATCCAGTCAGTGTGATGCAGCGGCCACCAAGTAAAGGTAAGTACTGGATGGGGCCAGTCTGGGGGCACTGCATAAGGGACACTATTAAACCTGAGGGCACTGCATAAGGGACACTATTAAACCTGGGGACACTGCATAAGGGGCCAGCCTGGGGGCACTGCATAAGGGACACTATTAAACCTGGGGGCACTGCATAAGGGGCCAGCCTGAGGGCACTGCATAAGGGGCCAGCCTGGGGGCACTGCATAAGGGACACTATTTAAGCCTGGGGGCACTGCATAAGGAGCCAGCCTGGGGGCACTGCATAAGGGACACTATTTAAGCCTGGGGGCACTGCATAAGGGGCCAGTCTGAGGGCACTATTTAAGCCTGGGGGCACTACATAAGGGACCAGTCTGGGGGTACTACATAGGGGCACTACTTCAGCCAGGGGGCAATGCATAAGGGCAAAGTTAAACTGTAGGGGGCAATGCATAAAGGGGAAAACTACAGGGGGCACTGTATAATGGGCACTTTTGACTGAGAGCCAGTGGGGGAGCAGCCTGAGACCTGTCGGGCTGGATTGGTAAGGGAGATACCCCTTTTCCCAGCGTGCGCATAATTGCGAAGGCCCCCACACGGCTACTTTTGGATGCCACCCGGCTGGAAAAAATTTCTGGGGAGAACACTCTTTCTGTGTATACGTGGCATACTTGAAAACAAGATGGATTCTTATTCTATACATAATGGCTTCTATGCTTCCACACTACTAAAGCTGGTGCCCAGGGGCATACAGGGCTTAAGTCAGGGCATCTAAAATCAAGAACCAATCTTTTACAGTGTTAAAGAAGAAAACATCAAAGGGAAAGTTAGCTGCAGAAAGACATAAAATTGGCAATATGCCAGTTTCACCACATGAAGTGACAAGGAAAGCCATGACTGGTGGTTCTGCCACTTATGATGATGTAAACACAAGTGAACATGTTGACATAGAAATCGAGGATGCTTCTCTGGAAGTGCACCAGGATGAGCAGGATATTTGTGTAGCTGACGCTAATAAGGATGTTGATGATGAGGATGTGGTTTGTGTAAATTAGGTACCAGTGGATGAAACAGTTGTTGCCCATGAAAATGAAAAGTATATTGTCATGCCTGGGCACAAGACAAAAAAACTTGGTTGTGTTGACCCATCTGCATCACCAGTGTTTATTTTTGGGAAAGTTTAGTTTTACCTCGGCAGATGCATTTGCTGGAGAAACTGAAGGAGAAGCCACCGCTGCATCACGTGCCGCTTGAGCTGACAATTTGCTTACCAACAGCTCTTTGCATCTCTTCAGATCTGTGGCCCTGATTCAGAGCCGGACGCTCTGACAGAGTGCTCGATCTGAATCAAGGACGTCCTTCTGAATTTTTAGAGCGGCCTCCTGGCCGCTCGCATAGCTGTGGGAGACCACCCACAGCTATAGCGAGCGGCCAGGAAGATGGTCGCGATGATCAAGACCATCGCGACCATCAGGCTTGCAACGAGACCCTTGTGGTAGGGTCTCGTTGCCGCAAGCCCTGGAGTGCTTTTGGCTCTATCAGAGCCGAAAGCACTCCCACTGACATCACTTGCAAGCATCTGAATGGATGGAGCTGGCTGGCAGTCACGCCGCATCCCTTAGGCTCCTGGCCGCCATCTTGCTCCCCCCACATGACCGGCCTTACCTCCTCCTAAGACACTTGTGATGTCAGTGGGGCCGGCCCCAGACGGTAGGAGTTCCCATGGAAACGCCTCAGTCTGGCCAGCCACGCCCCCAGCACGCCCACCAAAGGGGGCGTGCTGTCACTCACCATTGACAGCACGCCCACTTTGTAGCGAGACCCATAGCGACGGCTTGCCCGTCGCTATCCGGGTCTCGCTCATGCGCACGACGGAGCCGGGTCCGTCGTGCGCATGCGCACTGGGCCAACATCGACCAGCTTGCGAGCGCTCGCGAGTGGGTCTGAATCAGGCCCTGTGCCCGTTGGAAAGAAAGACAAAATGTCTACATCCCTTCTGGGATGAAAATCCACTACCAGCAGCAGGCATAGAGCTCAAGGATTCTCAAGAAAGACACAATGTACAGTAAGACTTAAACTTTAAATCTTGCGTTTGCTCTGTTCAGCTTGTCCACATATATGTGGTTAAGTGGACATTGGGTACAACGGCATTTTGGAGGCCACTAATTAAGTTTTTTGAATGTTCCTGTACAGGTTAGGAATTGCTTTTCTAGTTTAGTGGCATCTTTGCAAATGATTGTTTAACAGTCAATTGTTGATTTAAAGCACTATTAGTAGTCTTCCTGGGATGAAAATCCACTCCCAGCAGCAGGCATAGTGCTCAAGCATTCTTTTGGGGCAAGGACTGATGTGAATCACAAGATCTGCGGCTCTGAGCCCCACGCATTACTTGCTCCCACTCACGGTTACAGGACTTTCTTCGGGCTGCACCCACTCTATGGAATGCCTTACCACGCACAATACGACTTTCCTCTAGTCTCCAATCTTTCAAGCGATCCCTGAAAACTCACCTCTTCAGGCAAGCTTATCAGATCCCAGAACCACCCACATAACCTTCATAGCTTCCATATCTAATTACATCCCCTTTCACAGTCCACACACAACCTCACATATCGTCCTTCTCTCACATCCTCATGACATTTGGCCAACATTCCTGTGTGAATGGATCATGCAGCCCACAAAATGCAATATATAGCACCTATCCTTGTGTATCAATGCCCATTTCCCTATAGATTGTAAGCTTGCGAGCAGGGCCTTCATACCTATATATCTGTCTGTTATTACCCAGTTTTGTTCTATTAATGTTTACAATTGTAAAGCGCAACGGAATATGCTGCGCTATATAAGAAACTGTTAATAAATAAATTAATAAATTATTTTTTGTAAATGCCTCCCCTCCTCTCTCATAAATTTGCTTCGGAATAAATAAAATTACATTTACTACTAATCAAATCTTTCTTTCCCTGCCTTCAACAACATACATACTTCAACTCCCTTAGACCTTTTGAGTAATACATTTTTTTTTCCTGATGTGCCATGTTGGAAGTTGAACTGCCACTGCAATCATTGATGTGGTTGCTGAATGCCAAAAATGTCCAGAAATTATTATGGGCACAGACAGCATCTCCTGCATGTCCCTTTAATTTAAAAAAAATATTCTGAACCACCAAGTTGATTATGTGGGTAAAACATAGGACATATTGTTCGCCCATGCTCTCTCCTCCTCCGTTTTTGCTTTGGAATCAAAAAATTAAATTAAATTTACTACCAATCAACCCCTCCTGTTCCTGCCTTTAACTACATACATACTCCAACTCCCTCAGGCCTCTTTCTTAATGAAAACATAGGTTTTCTTATGTGCCATGTTGGAAGTTGAACTGCCATGTGTTTGTGCCGCACACTGCTGCCACTTCGATTAGTCAGCCAGCTAGCTTGGTGCAAATTTTGGGCCTAAACCGGATGAAAACAATACTGTGAGCTGCGAGGTGGTTAAAATTGACTGGAAACGAGTGGAAATTTATGTTATTGAGGTTAGTAATACTGAAGGAACAAAAAACAAAAACAAAAAACGAATTATGTAATTTTAGCAGATTTGATCAGTTTTTGAAAAAAAAGTCCAGATCCAAAACCAAAACACGCAAGGGGCGGTTTTGGCAAAACCAAATCCAGATCCAAAACACAAGGCTATACAGATCCAAAACCAAAACAGAGGGGTTAGCACATATCCCTAAGCTAAACGCTGGCTATTGCCTCCTGAGGGAGTAGTAATTGAAAGGAGGGTTCAGGTGTACAAACTGGGGGCAGGGAGGTTACACAGCAGATACATGTTGTCTTGTGGTCATACTTTGCCTGTAGCGTAAATACACTCATACGCTCATCTGTATCATAATTTATTCAACAAGAAATAAGGCCCTATGAAAAAGTTATGTGCGAAGAAAGAAGTACACCTTACAGCTTCCACACCAATGACAAAGGTAATGTGAGCCAAGGGCACTTTACTATAGAGTCATGAGGAAGTGCTATGACCTTTAACCATGATACTTGGTAGTTCATTTGAGAGCATTGCAGAGTGTTGTCACCAAGCCAAAGAGTGAGGAGCCTGACAATCTCAGAGGACCATGTATTCTAGAAACTATTAGAACATTTCCAAGCTCTTTGAAGTCCTTAATTCTACACTGAAAAAGATTATGTATAAATGTAAGATATTGAAGGAACTTGCAAGTCTTCCCAGGCATAGGCATCTCTGCAAATTTATCTAGAATTCAGACTATATCATGCTTTGAGATATCGCAAAGAACTGAAACACTACATGTTGGTGTCTGTCATCACTGCGAAGGTTAAAGTTTATCTGGGAAATGTACTAAAAATTTGGTTCTGTGGCAGGTTGAAGCCTCCACACTGCTGGATTCTTCCCTTCCATTATACAAGATAATGTAACTTCCTCTTGGACCATCTACTGTCCAATATGCTTTAGATGTCATATTTTCCCTCACCATCAATGGTGACAGGAGCAGGTTTACTAGACTTCTTACTGGAACTGGACCTACTGTTATCGTTGGTTTAAGCAGGGAAATATGGAGTGTCTTGGGAATTCTTGTAGAGGGAGGAAGTTGTCCAGTTACAAGATTGATGAACTTGTAAATTTTATATGGACCAACTTATTTAGTCCCACGTTCGGCTGAAGGTGGTCTTAGTCTGACGTTTCTGAGGGACAACTACTTTACTATCTTGAACTTAAAAGGCTGCACCTCTTTGAACAATACCTTGGGTGAAACCCATATATGCAAATAGCGGTTAAATACAAAGAATGTGGCACATTGTCATAAACAAACTCAGCTCATGGTAAGCTCTGAAACCAACAGTCTAGAAAATAATCCTGAGAAATTGTTCAAGGGTCTGATAGGTGCATTCGATCTCTCCGTTGTTGGGTAATATACAGAAGTAAATGGCAGAGGTCAAAACTCAACTTGATACAATGTACTCTCCAAAATTTAGAAACAAATATCAAGCCTCCATCAGAAATGTGTGTATTGACCCTGTTCTCCATACTACAGGCAGAGGCCTAGGGATCCTCACTTGCTTTTACTCAACCCAACAACAGAGATTCTTGCCGGAAAGGAATAGCATGAGGATATGGAAGAGTAATTTCTAGGCTCAAATCTCCTTTTATATGCATCAATTACTATAATGAGCTACATACTATAACAAAATCTATAATGTGCTCCAAATCCAGCTGCAAGGACGTTCAATATTTAACGGACCACCGCCGGGACTCTTATTCTTTGATTGTCATATATAATAGCCCCATCGACCATCGGTGTAGAGTTTTTACATTCTCATGTTTGCATGGGTTTCCTCCAGGTGCTCCGGTTACCACTCACACTCCAAAAACATATGGTACTGGTAAGTTAATTGGCTTCCGACAAAAAATTAACCCTAGTGAGTCTATGTCACAGGTTCTCAAACTCGGTCCTCCAAATAGTGCATGTTTTCCTGGTCTCCTCACATAATCGCAAGTGAAATTATTAGTTCCACCTGTGGATCTTTTAAAATGTGACAATGAGTAATGAATACACCTATACACCTATGTGACCTGGAAAACGTGACCTGTGTGGGGTCCTGAGAACCGATTTCTACATGATAGGGAATACAGATTAACGGTTCTCAAACTCGGTCCTCACGACTCCAAACAGTTCCTGTTTTCCAGGTCACCCAGCATGTGCACAGGTGTATTAATTACTCACTGACACATTTTAAAAGATCCACAGGTGGAGCTAATTATTTCACTTGTGATTCTGTGAGGAGACCTGGAAAACATTAACTGTTTGGGGTCCTAAGGACCGAGTTTAGATTGTAAGCTCTACAAGTACGATTGTGAATTGTTGATATATTCTCTATAAAGTGCTGCGTAACTTGTGCGCTATATAAATAACTGCTCAGAAAAGGAATCCCAAATAAAATGTACTGTGGTGGGAGCTGAAGACTAAAAGCCTTTCATGGACACCAGTAAACCATAGATTCTAGAACTCTAGAAGCAGCAATCTGGGGACCTCTGGATACATCTTCCTGTAGAGTAACCACAGTGGATAGATTGTTTACCAACTGGGTCAGGACCTGTAACTGGTTAGCAAGGCTTGTCTACACAGAGTAAGATGTGTTATAAAGTAATGTATGCCACCAGCTGCACCCAGGTTTCTCCTATAGTAGTCCCTATTTTGCACTTCACCTCATGTATCAAGCTCCTATTTTCCTAAAGATTGTAAGCTTGCAGCGCCATTTACCACTTTGTTAATATTCAGTCTAGTTTTTAGTTTGCTCACAATTATAAAGCGCTCTGGCGATTGTTGGCATTATATTAATGTCAATAACAACTCATTCTTTGCCTGCTACAGCTGCCTTCCAGGTCACATTAACTCCGTATCACGTGACACAGACAGAAGTGTGCAGAATTGTGCTCTGTGTGGTGGGGCTGGTTGCACACCCCTAGTTATGGCCCCGATTAACTGCTGTACTCAGTATTTTTTCAGAAAGCATGGGAGCAACATTTAAATTTTATTGTAGTACATATTTTGACCTATGTGTATGCAGATATGATTACTGTGTGACTGAATATAAATAACTAAACCACTGTATTAACATTATGTCCTTTCCACATGAGATTAACAGATTGATTGTAGCTATAATAAATCTAGCAGTTTCAGGATTTTTCACAGGAAACCTTACTTTTTCTTAAATGTACTGTAAAAAAAAAAAAAAATGAATGCAGTGGCAGATGACATTGAGAGCCTAATCTTATATGACTGACAAGCTAACCACTGAGGGTGGCATGGTGAATGGTCATCTTACAGGAGGCAGACTAGATGGGCCAAATGGTTCTTATCTGCCATCAATTTCTACGTTTCTATGTATCTCTCACATAGTTTAGCAAACAACTATGAAGCCAGTTTAAGAGGGAGTAGAACAGAGGGCAGGAGAGAAAGAGAAGGACAAGACTCTTGAAATCTTTGACTTTCACATTTATCTGTTCTTTAAAGTCACAATGTGTTAGTATACTTTATTTCATCTCTAATTCATATGCAGATGCACCTCCCTAAGTTAACTGTGGCTTTGAGACATACTCTCTTATTTGGTTTACAGTTAGAGAAGTTTGTATAAGGTTACTTTAGACAGTTTTGATCAGTGAGGACATAAACTAAAAGCAAGTAAACACACACACAAAAAAAAAGTTAACACACATGTGGCAAGTGTTGCAAGTTTTTAATTATTTACTTAATTAGACTTGGAAAACTGAGGCAAAAGGTGGGTAAGAATTATAGCGAATAAGTGAAATATTGGACTAAGACTCAAATCTGATATAAAAAAAATCCACGTCCTACACATCCTGGCCCCAATCTAATACCGATTTTTCCAACCACACAGTGAAAATTATTAGGAAACCTAAAAATGCAGAAAATGTTGTGAAAATGGCTGTTAATAATTTCTGTAATAATACGTTGCTATAAGTTAAAGAAATATATAGGCATAGTGCATAGTGAGGTTTAAAAACAATTCTGAAACGTAATGGAAGAGATCAGGTCATGCTCTGTCACTTTACAGCATATCCAGAAAGTGACGCCACCATCATTGACTATTACTGGGTATAACATTACCACATTACATCGCAAAAGGATTAACAACATTTTACAGTAATAGATTGCATTTAAGTTGTTGGCCTGCAATTATTTTCTGATTACATTTTTTTTTTTAACAAAACAGTATAATGGATATTAAAAAATAATAATAATTACATAAAAATGAATTTGTTATTGGATAACATGTTATTTTGTAAGCATTCCATAGCATGGCCTATATTTGTTTTCGATGCATGTTGTATTTTCCTCTGACTCAATGAAAATGAAACACTGCAATGTATTGTAAATTAACACTTGCAAGATTGACATAAAAAAAAAATCAGGTGTAGTAGCAATGCACTGTTTAAGCTTACAAAACAAATTAAAATAAATATTTGAACAGAATAAGGTAGACCAAATACACATAGCGAATGTGGCAGTTTTGTGGACTGGCCTGGGGGTTTCATATATATATATATATATATATATATATATATATACACACACACATACACACTGTATATAAGCAATGTTTAGTTGCACCATCTTATGCACTTAATTGCATACAAATTGATTGTACAGGTGCGTTTCACAAACTGCCTCCTTCCACTGTGGTAGGTAACAGGTTCACCTTAAAAAATAGACTGCATTGTAATTGTTTGGATTAAAGTTTCATATAAAAACCTTACACACTAATAACTTAGTGCACTTGTAACACATAAATAAAACCATAATACAGCAGAGGAAACCAACATTTGTAAATGTTCTGCCCCTACAAGGAACTTTATTATGTATTTTACTATTTGGGGTCTTCAAAGTTTTGGAGTATTTCATTATGCATATATTAAACAATATATTGTACATAAAAATTTAAATAAAACATACTTCTTTTCATGTATTATGGACATACATCATTTGATGCATTATTGTTATTAAAAAAAAAAGATAACCTTGAATTTCTTAAATATAACCTAGAACAAGTATAAAGCTTAAAATTGGTTTTATGAAACTGGCTAAACAAACTGTCCCACATATTACAGTGTGTTTGGTGAAAATAGTATTTTATCTCAAATGTAAAGTTAATTGTTTTTGAGATATTTTTCTATATTTTATAAATGTCAGTGAATTTATATGCCAATTCAGTTTGTGACACAATTCACTTAAAAAGATGTATATAATTGTAACCAAATTTGACACAAGAATTAAAAAATGTAAACAGCCACAATTTTCACAAAACACATTTGTAATTATATCTTTTATTGAATCTCTCTCTCATGTTTTGATAAAACAAACTGTGTACAGTATGGATATAATATGTATAAAATGGAGTTCATTTGTATCTTAAAAAAATACATACAATATGTTTTTCTTCAGAGCGCTGACAGATACTGTACAATCCCACATATCAGTTAAACCACTTTTCAACACAAAGTACGTTATCAGACAAAAAATATAAAGAGAAGACATCTACTTTGTTACAAAAATATATATCCACTTGATACTAATAAGTCAAAAATGTTCACAGTTAGTATTTCAGCCAAAATTGACTGATATTTCAATTTGCACCATGATATGCTTCACAATTTTGTAATAGTCAATATCTCCTCTATAATTTTTTGTAACCTAATTTATGTTGCACCATATAAGCATATGTTAATTTAAAAAATATTCAAGATTTAGCATAAGTATTTTCGCAAAATGAACATAATACAGACTGATGTGATCATAAGGTTTTGTTCAGTCTGAAACATATATATACTTATAAAATAAATAATTAGATAACATTTTATCTATACAAGACAAGTTTAATCTGAACATCTGATGCTTAATATGGTTTAATTTTCTACAGGTTATGGACTGATATGTGAAAGCAATGACACCTCTATCAACCCCAGATAGTCCATTATGAAGAAGGAACAAGCAATTCAAGAATAATATACAAAATGTCTAATGTACCATTTAAAACTTTGGCATTTATCAGGGAGACCATTTCTTCCCCTAAAAAGTAGCATGGGTAGCACAAATTTAGAAATGTCAGGGCTATTATTAATTTAACATGTTCATTTTCTTTAGTAAATAAAATATTTGAAGATAAAAATCTTGTATCTGAAAAATAATATAACATATTAGCATAATGTAAACATGATTTACTTTCCCTTTTTCCCCATATGTAGCTGAGGAGATAAGCAAATTAAGATAATAAGAAATAAAAAAAAACATTCATTGTTTTCAAAACAACTGTGAAAAGTGCAGGGGAAAAAAACAATTTGCAAAAATAATGAAGACTTACAAAGGTTTACAAAGTGTAACTTTTCACTGCCTGACCAACAGTTTTGTTTTTTCTTTTAATGATACCAACATTTACCTTCTACCTTTTTGTAGGCACAAGAGTAACCTTTAAACACCAACTAGATTAGGGCTCTTCAATAGTAAATAATTAAAGCACGGTTCATATTTTAGAACCATTAGAGGGCATCAATTAATTCACTGAAGTATATAAACTGGGTATGCATATATTACTTGTGAAAATCCGCTAAAATTACCTTGGTAAAAATAGATTTGTATAGATGTTATTGTGTGCATAAATTCAATGGAAATTCAGCAATGCAGTATGTAAAATATAAATGACTAAAAGTTTAGCAATTTTTTTTATTGTTGAACATTTGTGGGAAAACACATGGAAACCATTTCTTATAAGCCCTGGTTATTCATTACATATGTCAGAGGTTCCCAAACTTAGTCCGCAAGGCACCCTAACAGTCCAGGTTTTAAGGATATCCATGCTTGACCACAGGTGACTTAATTAGTACTTCAGTCAATTTGATTTAACCACCTGTGCTCAACCATGGATCTCTTAAACTTGAACTTGGGGTGCCTTAAGGACTGCATTTAGGAATCACTGACATATGTTATAGTTAAAAAATTAATTGATAGATATTTTGGACATGTCATCAGAAATTGGACAGATCATCAGAAATTTAATTGTGTTTAGATGCAATATTTGTGGTCAATCGTTCACAGTAATTTTAGAAATGGAGCCAAATTCAGACATTGGAAAATATTAACTATTGTTAATAATGGTCTACAAATTGTGTTTCTCCAGGCAAATAAAGCTTACCACAAATTTAATTCACATATTTCCAATGTGAACATATTTAATTATATTTTAAATATAATAATTTTTTTTGCAAGATGCCTCTCCTACTGTATGATATATTTAATTAAAATCAAAAGCATAAATTAATAATTTTAAATGCAAGCTTTTTTGTTTGAAAATTTCAAAATTAATTCAAAAATAGCAATGTTGTATTAAACATTAAAATGACTAATATTTTATTACTCAAACATATTTTATTTGTATTTTATATGAAGGCCACAAAATATCCATGCATTAAGAGTTCAGCATAGATTATCTTATTGAATTAACTATTAAGTTTGATGAGTGTGTGTGGCATTGTTATTTTTCCTATAAGGCTAAAATAAAATCCAAGAATATGCTTTTCATTCTAACACAGAATCTATGTAATTTGAGTTTTTACTTTCATGATCTGTACCTATAAAAATACATATATTGTATACTTGGAATAAGAGAATTCATGAATTAATTCACAGTAAACACAAACTATTCACTATGTGTATTCAGCTATACCAATTGCCTTTAATGCCCAGACAATAATTATTTTTAAATAGAATTGTGTCAGACAGCAGCATATTTTTATTAAATAATGACATATTTACTTTAGGATGTTCATTACTATCATTTAATTAAGGAGCTAACAATTGTTTTTTTTTTATTTAAGATAAGGCCTACTATATTAGCAGTAGTTTTTTTAATGTATAAACAATAGTTATTAAATTAATAAATGCACCAAACATCATTGTTCATATAAAGCCATATATAATTGAGAAAAACTGAAGTAATTTACCTGAATTAATGTTTTAGATAAAATTAAATTTTATGTACATTTGCTTGTTTGATTTGTTTTACGTGGCAGCATTTTAAACAATGGACAACAACCCAGACTTTCCATTTAATTAAAACAGGGCACATAACACTAATGTGTATATATTTGATTTAGTATGAATCCTCCTCGTTAGAGCACAATTGCTAAAGAGGCTACTAAAGTGTACTCTGCAGATTGATTGACAATCTAGGCAAGCTATACTCCCAATTTGGAAGCGTGTTCTCTCACTCAACATTGTTTAAAATAACATTGTTGATGTCATTCTATAAGAGAACCCACAAGCCAGATACCTACGTGTCCATGGTGCTGAATTTCCATTGAACTGCAAAGAAACAGTTTCAACCCAGACCAAACGATGCTATATAATATGTAGCTATACACCGGGAATGTACAGTTTGTGGATCAGAGCCCTTAATGTTTTGAAGATAGCCCTTCATCACATGTCTGACTTCGCATAAATTTCCCCTGATAAATAAAAAGGAGGTATTATTTAAATTGCTTTTTCATGAACATACAGAATATCAGCAAGCTGGGTTTGAAATTGAAACCTATTTTAAAGCTTTGTATAGTGCATATTCTAGCTATTGGTAAACAAACAAAAAAGTTGATTGAGCCGGCAAATTAAAGCAGGCATCACAGCAGAAAGGCAGAAGACCCTTTATTCCTCAAAAGACAAACTTCAAAGAGTCGCTAAAGATAATGAAATAAAAAAATAAATAAAAAGTCTATCTTCTCTGATAGCTTTCTAGGTAACCAAAATGAATTAATTATTAGCATTAGTTAACAAAAGCTAAATGGGGAGGGGGGAGGAATATCTTAATCTTCTTTGATTAAGTCTACTCTTTAGTTTGGGCGTGTTGGAACTTTTCAAGTAAAATGTTTTCATGCACCAGATTGTAGAAAATTGGTACAAACATGACAGGAAAAAAAATCCCCCAAATCCTTTGAAGAGTTTGACATCCAGGGAGATGAATGTTATATTGGTGATCCAAAGGGACAGAATTGGAGTCTTTGCACTGTCTGTAAATTCCTCTTAATGTTTTGGCAATCCTTTTTTTTTTTTTTTTTTTATCTTTTATTTAAATTATAAATGTTGGAATTCAGTAGAAAAAGGTAGCTTTGATTTGCATTTTGTTGTATTTGTTAGTATTTACAAGCTTTTTTTGTTGCTGTTATACCAGGGTGTAGGATTTTGTGTAAGGATTATTTCCTTTCAAGTGACCCCGTGAGTCCAGCAGCGATTCTTGTGAACTGCTTATTTTAGCTGCCTGTCCTAACTCTGTCGCCTCCCGTGGAGGTACTGGTGCAGCTGCTGCTGCCCCAGCCCCCGCACTGGGCTGCCACGACTGTACCTCTCGCGCTGATGGGTTTTCCATGGGTATTGGTTCCAGAACTGTGGGTCGCTTCAGAGTTCGGCTTTTCTGAGGTTCCAAGCAAGCCTGCCCTAAGCCCAAGTCTCTGCTAGTTCCTGAAGCACCTCGATTTAATAAAAAGTCCATCCTAAGGTACGGTGGTAAGTTCATCACATCACCTTAAGGAAAGGATTAGAAAGAACATACAACTTTATAATTAAAAATAACAGTACAACTTATAATGCATCAACAAACCAAAAGATTTGAGGGTATCTCAACAAAACAAATTGTTTCTGTGTATACTGTCTATGGACATTTCATATATAATATAGACAAACGGGATAAACCTTGCGGAAAATCTCAAACCGGGGATAAATCTCTAGTAATGGTCTCTTAAATAGACAATAGACACACATTTCCGGCAAATTCCGCCGGAAGTTGTCATCCGACAATAAAGTGACAGCTTTGTTGTTTTGGGCAGACCGTTATATTTTTAAGAAGAAGACCTACACATGTACTTGTTCATCTTGAAGTAATCAATTGAATTTCCTAACGTCGGATACATGAACCATTGAGGGTGACACCCTTGTCTATTTAAGAGACCATTACTAGAGATTTATCCCCAGTTTGAGATTTTGTGCAAGGTTTATCCCGTTTGTCTATATTTGTCTACTTTATGGTGTTTTGTGGGTGTACACCTTAATAACCTTCTCCTTCTGCAGCATTTTTTCATTCTTTGAAGCGTTCAGACTGTAAATTACTATTTTCAGTTTATATATAATAATCTTATATCTCTACACAGTTGCATTTACTAGAGGACAACCATGGTTTTATATATACTGTTTGTGCAAATCCACCAATCTGCATAGAGCATTTCTTTTCACTCTGAGACTGTGAGCCATTCAATGTTCATGCTTCTGCTCAGAGAAATGCAAGGTAGAGAATCTCCACCCTTATAAGAACCTGTCAGCAGGGACAGGTGCAGGGTCAAACATAGATTATTTGTATCATCACTTCCTAGAAATCTAATTATAAAAACTTTTAGGTTTATTATAAATACTTTTAGGTATATCATGGTGAAAGAAAATGAGGGCCCCCTAAATAAATAATGGCCACTGCGAAAAAAACAAAAACAACTTATAATACGTATGTCAGTAATTATTAAATATGTTTTTGCTGTTGGTTTCTGAGGTGCCTGTGTCCTCTATATGGGGAAACTGCGCAGTGTCTACAATGTCATATTGTATAATGCATTTCTCATTATTTGCGTTTTTTTAGTGCCTAAAAAGTTTTTTCCTTTGTACACAATTTACTTAGCCTAGGTAAAATTACACATAATAAATATCATAAATAAATATCGTTACACCTAATTTTCAAGGAAAGAGAGTGGACCATTATACAGTTTTGGGGAAGTTTCAAGACTCTTATTCTGTGTGACATTCACTTGTGTTTTGATGAAGTACCTTTAGGTAAGTGGGATGTGTCAGTGTCACATGTGTTAGGACAGTCGATAGCTGATGTCAGGATTCATTTTTATCATTCTCCAGCAGTTCTACATAGTTGGGTTGAGTATCAGCTGATATAGCAAATATTAGGTTCATATTACACTTAATCTGAAATTGTTAGCGTGCTTTGAAAACCCAAGCAGGGAGTACCTTGAATTTCCTCATATCAAATTTGATGTCATTATGATAACTAGCTGATTTGGTTCCCACTCCCTTAATATCACTGGAAGCCCAATTCAGCCATGGACATGGACCCAACGAACACCATTAATGGCGGTTTCTATGTAAAATTATTACTTTGTTGACCCAGCAGCTCCTGGCCCCAGTTACAACCACTGTTCATCAGTTGGTGATGAAAGAAAAGGCTTGACTGATACCCCTTTTACACCTAAATTCCAGGTCTGACCCAGAGTTGGAATAGGGTTCCAATCCGGATCAGACCTGGAATTTAGCCATTCACACCGGAGTCGGGTTTGCATAGACCCGGTTTTTCCCGGCGTTGAAGTGGACGCTTGGAGATGACGTCATCTCCAAGCGCCAGTGAAGCCGGATCAATTGGCCGGCATGTGGCGCGCTCCAGGTCATCATGACCCGGAGTGCGCCGTTCACACTGCAGGGTTTCACGGGTTACTCCAGTGTTAAACCCTGCAAATTACCTGGGTTGGATTACCGGGTCACTCGACCCAGCGATCCAACCCACTCCCCTTTTACACCAAGGAGCTACCCGGGTTAACCCTGCAATTACCCGGGTTTTAGCTCCAGTGTAAAAGGGGTATAACACTGCACAGTGAGACATCCAGTGTTCAGGTTATTATATACGTGGATTATTTGTAAATAAACTGTTCTGTGTTGTATAGGTAGATAGCAAAGCCAAGTCAACATACATGCAACATACTGTAACAGCACTTTGATCTAAAATATTCAGTTACACAAAAACAAAACATCAAAATCCAATTATGTTAAGTTAACATGTAAAAACCAATTAAATACAGCATTATTGGTTACCGATACATCAAGTTAAGAAACTTGTGTTATCTGGAATGGCAAATTCCCAGCAAGCGACCTGTTCTTAATGATAATTGGATTTTCATTTAAATATTATCAATTGATACTACTTTTTACACTTTAAAAATAATGATAGCTTCCGCTGAAAGTACTGTACAAGGGACGGCTTACTAAGGGCTTCTGCTGATGTCCCTGAATAAAAGAGGATTTATCTGTCTCCGCTACCAATTTGTTAAGGCACAATGAAGCCGAGAGATCTTTTTATTCAGACAAAGCTTTTATTAAGTTTGTAGGCCGGTTCACTGCTCCGACGCACTAATTACCTTTCTTTCAACATTGCGACATCTTATTACCAAAGAGAGTAAAACGTTCAACTATTCAAATCGTAAAAGAAGAGCATCATTCAATAGTTCATGTCTTATTAAAAACTAACTAGACACAACATGATGAATGAAAAAAGCTTTGTTGCTTTAACAATACACCTTTGTCACATGAGAAAACTGGACAATCACCTACAGATAGGGCCATAGGTAAAGCAGCAGCAGCACCAGACGCGGTTTATGCAGAGATATTACGGGTTGTCATGTCTGCACCGGGAATCCTTTAATGTACAACCCCGCCAGACCACTCCACCACACATACGGTACTTTTACCAGGTTCCTCTATATCCAACAAAATCATTCCAATGAGTGCAGCACAGGAAGTCTGTGTATGGTTGTGTGGGTGGATGATTAGAAGGCTTCTGAGTCCCCGGGTTACACATGATGTAAAGTGTGAAGATTGGAATAGGTAACCTATCCGCAAGCAAATCATTTAAAATCAGCATTTGAAAATGCAGCACATAAAAGGCATCAGTATGTGTCGCCTCCTGGTTACATACTATGTTTGATTAAGATGAACAACTTGTTACAGTACATGCCTTGTTTTTTTGTGACATAACTAAAGATATATACAGGAGGTAAGCACAGGGGAGCGGCACTCACAGGTCTTCTGCAGGGATACATTACCGTAGGTCCAATTTGTGGCAGCAGTGCTTTGGAATCGGCAACGTTACTTTTTGAAGCTAATAGAGTGCACACATGTATTCCTCTGGCTCCATATTGCTAGTAGGATCCTGTAGGCAGAATGCAGCTGGGACAATTTGTAATGCAATGATTCCATACGCTTTACCAGTTAGCTGCTATAGAAGTGAAGTTATATCATTGAAGGGACCTGTTACATGGTTTGACTCTGGGGGGTAAATTTACTAAGGTGAGAGTTTTTAGAAGTGGACATGTTGCCCATAGCAACCAATCAGATTCTACTTAACATGTAACTAGCACCTTCTAGAATATAATAGATAGAATCTGATTGGTTTCTATGGGCAACATCTTCATTTCTAAAAACTCTCACTTTAGTAAATTTACCCCTAGGTTACAACATGTCTTCAATATCAGCAACCCCAATTCTCATGATTAATTATTATCGTAAATTAGGTTTTTCATAGTTTAACAATGTTTTTATAGCAACACCAACTCGATATGCTGTACCGCTAACGCTGAAATACCCATATGCACTATAACACCTTCTAAAAACATTCTACCTACGGTACGTAAAAGAAGACAATGACTGAAAGATGACTGTAGGTGCTGTACGTGGGCATCTATTGATCACATACATTGTATGCTATAGGATTCGGGCTGAATGGACAGATGTGTCTGATTTAGCATTGCACGCATGTGGCTAAATCAGATTAACTGAAGCTCAAACCAAGCATCCAGATCTGCCTGTGAATGCTCGGCTTTAGAACATAGGTAATCTCACAGATGACTGCATGAACAAGAATGCAGTGTATTACTTATCACTGCATCTAGTAATGATGGTGATAAAAGCAAATCATTGTGCAGGCATAGGCATCCTCAGGTGGTAATTGAGGATGTCTTGCGTGGCACCACGTGGTCCATCCCCCTCCTATCCTCCCTCCCTGCTCCAACTCCTTCCCTCACAGAAGAGACGCTAAACCTTCCCCAAACAGGAGAACCCAAGCCTGCATTCCCAGCGAAGTGAGTGAGTGCCGAGAGGGGGGGTACTAATTACCCGGGCTTGCTAGAGGGGCCCGGCACCGCCCCTTCCCTTACACGCTGCTGTGTGCTGGGCTGCACTGGGAGACTGCTCACGGCTGCTAAGAAGCAGCCACAGCATTCTCCTATGCCTGTGGGGGAAGCAATCAAGCTAATCGCGCCCCCCACTGGTTATGCGCCGGGCTGATGGGGCTCACTGCGCCCCCCTCGCCAGCGCGCACTGCAATACTTTTCTTTTTTTTACCTACGGGTCACGGCCTCGCCTCCCACAATTAGGCCACCCACCATTTTTTACTGGGGCCCAGCGCTGCTCTTGGCGGGCCTGGGTGAGTGTACCTCGCTGCAGATAGTCCTGCTCAAATTCTAATTACAGTACGAAATTCTAAAGCATGTCTTTGTCTCCAAACTTCAAACTATCAACCTAAGCTGAGCAAACTAGCTGAAAAAAGGAGAGAGGGGAGACACTGCTATTTTTAGTTCCCATGTAATACTTTTGTAAATGTTGTAATGGCGGTGGCACTCCAGAATTGTTTTTGGCTTGTAATGTTACCGTCTAGCACCCGAAGAGAAAAACATGGTCTCCCCCATAATCTTGTATCAGTAGGGCCAATGGTCATATTGGTGCTTAGCAAAGAACCATCCTTAAGGGAGACCCTAACTCTTCTGTTCTGGGGCTTTCACCATCACTTGACTGCCTAGTTCAGACCCAGCATATTTACTCAGATAAGATGGAGACAGGGATGGACTTGGAGGGGCAGGAATCGGCCCTGGCGTTCTTTGTGCGTGTAAATCACTTGTCATTGTGGTGAGTCGAGAGTCACGTGGACGTGGCCTTGCTGCACGTCCCAACTCAGCATGCTGGTCAAGCAGAGTTGCTCTGCCTGGGCCTTCAGGTGGCCGGACCAGTCCATCGGCCCCTCAGGCATTTGCCAGTAGTGCTAGAAGGCCAGTCTGGCATTGGATGCGGGGGAAGAGCTGTGTATCCAGCCAGGGAGAAATTCCCTCACCTGTGCTTTAAGACCCATAGCTAAGACAACATAACACTATCTTCAGATAGCATTAGCTGTTGTAAAAAGCGTAAAAAATCCAATCAATTAAGAAACAAAAGCAGTAGGTGCCTTACAGTATTCATAAATAGCTCTGGTCCTTTATATTGCTGTATATCACCCAAGATTGGTATAAGGCCCCCAAATTGCTATAGTTTTTACTTTTGCATTTACAAATACATGCTATAGCCTATTTCTATAAATACTGTTTTTTTGGCTTCTAAACATCAATTTATAGCTAGGCACAGTACATTTTTACAAACAGGCTGTGATATTATTTTCACTTGTTACATTATATGTAATTTAATTAATGATAAATTCCTTCCAGCCCAGAGTCTTCTGGAAGCTTTAATATTTATACCACTGGCTTGTTTCTCTCCCCATAACATCCCCTATAACTGTGTTTGCTGCACACAAGCAGCCGTCCCCTGCTATAAAAATAGCCCGCCAATAATTATTTTTCCATGATGAAATTTTAAAGTAATTTTTTCTGACACATTTATGCTTTTAGCTGTGAGTACAACGTGAAAATTAGATTTTTGGCGATATTGGAAAACAGATTAGTTTAAGCTTTGAGCTTTATCTTCATTGTCTATAAATTTCAGAGCGATCTGTTCACAGGCTGAGAGCATTTCTTTTATGAGATTACCCCATCGTCACAGATGCCGGAATTGCCACATTGCGGGCTCTCAAAAATTGTAATGTGTGCAAATGACAATTAGTAAAAAAGGGAAAAGGAACACAGGAAGTGTGATAACATAATAATTAAAAAATAAAAATAAATTTTATTTTATTTTGTTCGAGCAGCGGTAACGAAGGATTAATAATAATAAAAATTATAATAATAATAATAATAATAATAATAAAAAAGGCTCACTTCTCACTTTTACCATCAGGTATTATAAAATCAGAATAATTTAGGACCATGTGGTTTCCACATGGTGGGACAGATTGCCTAACAAGGCGCTTTGGTAGACCCTTGCACTGCAGGCAGACGGGTTTTAATTCTATTATAAACTTTTCAGCTACATTATTAAAGCAGAACTTTTATTTTCTATAATCAACTGTAACATTATTCCATCTGTACAACAGAAGTGTCCGTGAATGTGGTGAATTTGGTGGTGTGACCAACCAACACCCCTGAGGACTGCTTTAGAATACTGCGCGTTTCGTGAGCAGGACACAGCGACAGCAGTCCGATAATAAATCTTCCTCAGCCTACTATTTCTATTTGATTGTGGGAGCATGTGAAAAGTTTTGGGGCGAGGAGAACCATTCCATACACTCTCACCAAGGGATGAATGACGGGCTGGGAAAAAGTAGGCAACGGAGACGAGAAAACAGCCGCTAGTGCTTGCCTAGGAGGGTCTGAAAGATGTTAAAAAAACAGTGTTAAAGAATAGATTTGGTTCCCTTGAAGTATAACAATTGCAGCCATGACTCAGGACCAGTACTGAGGCTGGAACTAGATGATAAGGCAATAAGGCAAGCATGACTAATGACATACATTAAAATAGACTGCTGTAGAATGTAAGTTGGATGAGAACGGTAAAAAATGTAACAAAAAACTGAACTCTAGTCAAAGCTACTGAGTAAAATCAGAATTAGGCGTTCTGCATATATATATATATATATATATATATATATATATACACACACACACACACACACACTATATAAACTCAGCATATGCAATGCACATTAAAGATTTTAATTAAATATGTACTCTTACTGTGCATGCATTTTTAATATATTCAATATATTAATTTGGGAGGTTATAGTAAATATGACTGTAAATCACTAATAATGAATGATATTACACATGCAGCTCACATCCCCCACACACCACTGCTGCACAAGTTATTCACATTATATTTTTGACCAGATCCAGCGTAAAACCAAGCTGCAGAAGATCCAGCACTGCAACACCCAGCAGACTCTGGGTCCCCCCTGCCCTCCGGGCAGTGCACACAGCAAAACCAGACTGACCCCACGGGACCGTGGGGCAGAACCACAGCGCAGACCTCCGCATCACCCCTCTGAACATAGCAGAACACCGACGGGCGCCCGTCTGCTAGACACCCCGCGGGCTCGCGGAGGTGTCAGGAACCACCTGGCCAGCACCTGGGATCAAAACCAACGCTGCACAGAACTACGGACACCTCTCCACCTACCGGTAGGTTTATAGCTCCCAGAGACAGTGCGGGACGCCACCCACTGCTTACTGTACTGGACTTCAAAACACCATATGCATCCTGGTTCCCGGAAGACTGTAGACCACAGGTCCAGCAGGGGGACCTGCAGGAGTAAGGACCGTACAGATAAAGGGTCCACCCACTCCCCGATCAAGGATTGCACAGAGCCATTTGCTCATCCCCACACCTAGACACGGGACCACCTAGGGAAGCATTGTGCCTCACCCAATAAATTAGGTTGGGTTCGACACAAACTGTCTGCCTCATTTGTTTGCTCACCCACGCATTCCCCACACGCACACATCTCTCCACGCCTCTCCCCCCCATTCACCTGTCCTCCCCAGACACACCCCATCACACACACCGAGTAGGAGTGCACGTGTACCCTATAATCCTCCATTTAAACCAGCAGGATTTGGTACTCCTGTTCCACATTGCTGCACCCTTACATTTCCCACCCCACCTCCTCCCAGGTCCCCCACCCGTCCCATCCCACCCCACCTCCTCCCAGGTCCCCCCCCCATCCCACCCCACCCACATTTGAAGGCAGTCCTCCTTGCATAATTCTCCATATTGCAGATTGCAGCCATGACTCAGGACCAGTACAAAGGCTGGAACTAGATGATAAGGCAATAAGGCAAGCATGACTAATGACATACATTAAAATAAACTGCTGTAGAATGTAAGTTGGATGAGAACGGGAAAAAATTTAACGAAAAACAGAACTCTAGTCAAAGCTACTGACTGAAATCAGAATTAGGCATCATATATATATATATATATATATATATATATATATATATATATGCACACAAACACTATATAAACTCAGCATAAGCAATGCACATTAAAGATTTTAATTAAATATGTACTCCTACTGTGCATGCATTTTTAATATATTCAATATATTAATTTGGGAGGTTATAGTAAATATGACTGTAAATCACTAATAGTTAATGATATTATACATGCAGCTCTTTCCCACTGGCTGCTTGGTATTTTGAGAATGTCATCTAGAAATCTCATTCAGAATCACAGGACGGAGTGCGACAGAAAAGATGCCTCTGTATTACAATTAGCCGGCGTGCATGATCAATGTGTCACAAGGGCAGAACAACCAGCGTGCCATAACAAGCATTGAGTTATTACAAGTGATCATAAACTAGTCCACATGGGATCTACGTAAGATTTGCAGGCAAGCAGCACAGAGCACGAAATCATTCTTAGTTAGGTGACAGGCTTGCCGTACCACGGGAGCTACAGTACGGTGTACTACATCAGTTTAGAATATTTTGTTATGTATTAAAACTATTTTGCATTTGATGCTAATAAGGAGAGGACCGCCATCATGGAACATTCTGAAATAAATATTTAAATGTTATCATACCAAAATAAAAAAAATATAGATGTTGTACAACAGAAATTGTTCTGCAGCTCAGTGCATGTTTTAGGAGAAAATCTACCCTCCCCAACTAGTTCATCCACGTTAATCCCACTTTTGGAACATATGACTGATACTTCCAGTGCCCCGTTCCCCCACCTAAGCATGGTGTTCTCTGTGTTGGAGTATAGCAACAGTTATAGCAAAGCTATACCAGAGGAATAGTTGGTGAGTCTTAAGCTATCACTTTATAGTCACACTACATTAAGAAAGTGTAGTCTATTTTACCTTCTTCCTGTTATCCTCCATGTTGTGTTATGAAATTACCTACTCTGGCCACAGTAAAGTTTTGCCACAGTTTATCCCTGCATATTAATGCTTGTACAATGTAGCAACAGATCAGGAGCCCAGAAACCAAGCACAAAATGACAATAAAAACAATCTTCCAGTGAAATCTGCAAAGTCTGTGTGAGTAAACTGACAGTATTTCAAAAGGAGGAAAGAAGAGAAAATAAAATGCTCGTCATCTTAGAACTTGAACATTGGCTAAACTGAATAATGACAATTATCAATTGTGGAAATGTAAGGTTGAGATGGTGCTAACCAGAGATGTTCTGTGGAAATTTTTCTACAACAGACAGGCCAGAGGTTGATAACCAAGAATGGAATAAGAATGATAGACAGGCACAAGCAACCATAAGCATTTGTTAAAGATGACCAGCAATTTTAACATAAAATTTGAACCTAATGCCAAAAGCATTTGGGATGCCTTACAGAAAGATCCAGTTGAAACAGCCAGCTGAGAAAAAATGACTAAATGTGACTTGGCAACAGAAAGGAGCGTACAAATAGAATGCTAGAGACAGTAGCACTCTTCCGGAATAACATGACAGCCATACTTCTGTGCACTCTACCTGGCACATAAAGCCCCGAAATCAAGGTCTATAAACAAAGCCCTGAATGAACAAGACACTTTGCGAAACCTATAACAAGAAAGTTTGTTAAAGGAACCTGTACATGACAACATAGAAAGTGTACATACACTGGGCCTAATTCAGACCCGCTCATGAGCGCTCGCAAGAGGGTCGATGGTGCAATAATGCGCATACGCACGACGGAGGGAGCTCCGTCGTGCGCATGCGCGAGACCCGCATAGCGACAGCCAAGCTGTCGCTATGGGTCTCGCACCAAAGGGGGCGTGCTGTCGATGGTGAGTGACAGCACGCCCCCTTTTCCCATGGGAACGCCTACCATCTGGGGACGGCCCCACTGACATCACTAGTCAGTGGGCCCCACTGACATCACTAGTCAGTGGGGCCCACTGACATCACTAGTGATGTCAGTGGGAGTGCTTTTGGCTCTGATAGAGCCAAAAGCACTCCTGGGCTTGCGGCAGCGAGACCCTACCGCAGGGTCTCGTCGCAAGGGTCAAGAACATCGCGACCATCTTTTTGGCCGCTCGCATAAGCTGTGGGTGGTCACCCACAGCTATGCGAGCGGCCAGGAGGCCGCTCCATTTTTAGGTAGGAGGGCCCTGATTCAGAGCGAGTGCTTTGGTCAGAGCGTCCGGCTCTGAATCAGGCCCACAGTCCCTTATTTAATGAGCAAAGATGAAGTATTGGACAAATTACAAGACTGTAATGACAAGTAACAAGCCTCAGCGAAATGCACTCTCATAATGGAGGTAAATTCATGGGACATAAAAGAGAGAACTTTTCAACATAGGACTGAGGAACTGATTCAGAGCCGGACGCTATTTGAGCTCGCTCGTTCAGAAAAAGGGGCCGGCTTTTTAAATTGAGCGCTCGCTCTTTGCGGTCTGTTGACGCCTCTATGTCTGAGCGAGCGAACGAAGCATGCGCTCGCTATTTTGAAAAGACGCCCCCTGGCCACTCGCATCATACGTCATCTCCGCTATTTATTAGATGAATCGAGTACATCGAAAGGCGTCTGAACTGCTCGCAGTGCTTGTGGTTGGATTTTCCTACCGCAATCATGCGAACAGTTCAGGCTAAGAGACAACCGTGACGTGGTCGATGACGCTGCTTTGTTAATTATGCACACCCTTAAAACGCCCGTTTTGACCGTTTGGCACGCCTGCATTCGGATCTCCACTCCCCGTTTTCAAGCACCTTCCCCTGTTACCACCCACAAACGCCTCATCCTGTCACTCAAATTAGCAGGCACTCGCAATTTTGCAAACACACGTTTTCCGACCGCACTGACTGGTTGGCGCATGCGCATTACGACCCATACGCATGCGCAGATGTGCGAACATCGCTCGGAGCGAACGAGCGGCCGCTTACGAGCAGCTCTGAATCAGGCCCTGAGCATCTAATGACAGGTCCATAAACACCAGAGCAAAATGTGGGAGTAGCTGAAAGGAAGAACCCTGTAAGAATGATCAGATGAATGCTAACAGACACTAGATTGGGTAAACATACTTGGTTGATTTGGCATGGAAGGAAACAGAGTGTATCGATGTACATCATTTCTTTATATTCCTGTAGAAAATACAGCAAGTTACTAAACCGATCAGTTGAATGCATTCTTTGTGCATATAGTGAGTTAAGGATATAGGGCCTTATTCAGTTTAGGTTGGAATTGCAAAACTGCTCGCAAGCCTCCTGCTGCATTACTTATCCGAGCTACGTTGTACAACGCAGCATCGGACAATCTGCGGGAACATCGGCTGGCTAAGTGATTTATGGGGTCATGCAAGATGGCCACCGCAGTTACAACAAAGAGGACAGGAAATCTCCGTCAGGCGATGGACATCCTGGGCTCTTCCCTCCACCGGCTGAGACACCATAGGTAATCTGCATTCAGCAGTGCATACTGTATGTGCTAATTCGATGCTGAATAAGACCCTTATGCTGGGTACTCACTATAGCGATATATCTGCAGATGATGGTTGTTTATACACACTAAACGGCCATCATCTGCTTCTGCCCGCAGGTCCCGGTGGCCGGCGGCGTAACCGCGCTCCCCTCCTCGCGGCTGCTGCTGTGTGTGTATGGGCGGTCTGCAGATCAGCAGGTGTGTGTATATCACATGTGGGGTGTGCCTGCGGGGAAGGAGGGGGGATCTTTAATAAATGATGCTGTACTTATTTGTCCGCATTCAAGTCTTTAAGTGAAAGAGGTGCGTGTGTGTGTCTGTGTAGTCTTTGTCACAGTGTGTCTGTTTGTGTGTCTGCATCATTGTGTGTGTAATGCCGAACACATCGACACATCAAATATATATATATATATATATATATGGGAATATTTATTGTGGTTAGCCTTGTTCTGTAACCAAGTATTTGGAAACCCCCCCTTTCAAAATCCTGCGTTTGCCACTGACCAGTGTTCAAGCCTCCACCCCTAGCCTGTGTCTCCAGTATGTCAGGCCTCAGGCCTGTATCTTCATGGGTCCCATGCAGGCCTTAGGTCGCCAATTACCAGTTAGCCGTTCACTCAGGCTCTGGCCACCAGTCATTTAGGTACTAGTTGTGTGGAGAGCTAGTCCTCAGGAGGTTATTTTTTGCATTTCCTGCCATGTTTGCTTTATCCACCATTTTGGTTTTTTTGGGGCTCTTTTCTTCCATTAAATTAACTATAGTTAGGGTACTAGGTGTTAGGAGTTATATTTTGGGTGTCTTATTGGATGCATAGATTGTTATTAGGATAATGCTACCTATCGTCGTTAGCTAGCATTAGAGTAGATGGTATATATCAAAAGTAGCTTTGGAAATGCTCCTTTTTTAACCCTTTGTAGGAGTCCTCCATGAAGCTCTCTCTAATCAAGAGAAGGTGACAAGAATGTCTCTTGTTCTGTGTTGCCAGTGTTGACACGTGTGGACTATTCATGGTGGAATGCGGGTTATACCATACTTGCCGGCAATCTGGCTGCCCCTTCCGGGAGGGAGCAGCCAGATCGGCATGACTGGGGGGCGTGGCCAACAAACGGGGGCGGGGGCGGCCAGTGGATGAGAGTTTGCGGGCGGGGGGCGGAGCCATGCAATCACGTCATTTTGGCCCCGCCCCCACTACACACTGCCTATATTACAGGCAGTGTGAAGCAGGGGGCGGGGCCAAAATGACGCGATTCCACGTGAATCGCGTCACCGCTGCGGGGGCTTTACATGTAAGTACGGGGGGATAGGAGGGGTCGCTGGCAGCCGGGAGGATTGCCTGCCTTCCCGGGAGGTCGGGAGTGGCACCCGATTTTCGGGAGGCTCCCGACCAAATCGGGAGGGTAGGCAAGTATGGCTTATACTAGTAGACACCAGCGGAATCCAGATACAGCAGGCAGCCTTAGAACTTAACCTGGTGTTTGGTTTATTGAAGTGTAGTAGAGGTGTTTGTACAGCCGTACTCACAGTTATACACTTAGTGGATAAGGATGGAGTGAACATACAGAGGACCAGCCGCTCATGTATGATGGTAGCGGTGCAGGTATATGCAGGATATACCCAGGGTCTCTGGAGCTAAGTGAAAAACGTCTGTGTTACACTGAGGCACTCTAACACAGTGACAAGATGGCGCCGCCCATGTGCAGAAGACCAAACGGCAGCCATCTTAGTAAAAGAGAATTCTGATGTTAAGGAGTATTCATGGAGACAGCGCATTAGTGCAACTCCATACAGTATTTCAACCATAATTAATCATGGTGGCATCCTCACCCTCAATGCCTCTACTTCAGGTGAGCACGCCAAGACCTGATAGGCCTTTTCTACAGATGAAACATATGAAATCTCGCTAAGTTCACTTTTGGTGGAATAAAATGCAATAAATGATAGGACCAGCCCTGCACTTACACGTAAAAGCTTTGTGGGAGCAGAAAAAGTATTTACAGAATTAAACCTTACTCCATACATCCCCGGGGTGAACTTGCCTATTATTCAGTTCACACGGACTGGAATTTGTTGATAAGAGTATGGAAATGAATGCACTCACCTGAAATGCTGACTTTTATTAAATGCTATCTTATAAATAGGATTAAATATAGCATGTGCCAATAAATGCAGCCAAAGCTGTCATTTTCGCTCTCTTACGTACACAGAAACATCTGATGCCCTGGACAGTTCACCAGACACTAAGATGACAGGGTGAGAGAAAACTGGCATGTTTATACATGTCATCAAGAGTTTAGTAACGTAGGGTATAGAGAATGTCATTGATTCCGAGTCAACTCATCCTATAGGGCCTAAATTCCCTCTCCTACAATCAATACTCCCCAGCGGGGCTATACGCCATGCATAAGCCAGTGCACGTTTTGGTCCATTTCCAAATTCATTTCAACTGCTATATAAGATTGTGTTTTCACTTTAGTTGCGCTCAGTCCTAGTCGGGAAAATGATACAGCACCAGTATCACTCTGCACTTCTGCAGATGAACATGGAACAATCCTGAATAAATAATATATGAATGACGAAACACTGGCTTAGTGCGAGGATTTATTTTCCAAACCGGCTCATCCTCATATATTTTTCAACCCAAAAGATATTTATCTTCTTACCAGTCAGCGAATCTTCACAGAGAAATGCAGCCTCGCATTAATAGCAGAGCACACGTTTAGAGACCTGCGCTTTCTAGGACTGCTCAGAAATCAGTGGCGTATCTACAGTACAATGGGTGCAGTGTGTGTGGGGCACACGGGCCCCCGGGTCCAGGGGGGCCCCGCACCGCACACACTGCACCCATATATTTTTTAAAAAACCTACCCGTCCGAGGTCCCGCGTCGGGTGTCACTGCTGCTCAGAACACCGGAAAAATGGCCGCCGCTGCCATTTTCCGGTGTTCTGCGCATGCGCAGTAGAATCCGGGCACACTCTAGCCGCGTCAGTCGGCTGCCAGCCACCAGGGAGAGAGGAGGGGGCCCCGCACGAGGAGTGCGCACGGGCCCCCTCCTCTCTTAAAAAGCCCCTGTCAGAAATATATATAATTAAGAAACTCAATCTGATGAGTCCAGGCACAGCCGCCTAGTTTTTTTTTTAATCAATGCTTTTCCAGAAGAGACAGAGAGATAGAGAAGTTTCAGCAAGGCTGTCTCTATAACACGTCACTTCCCATGCTGCTCAGAAATTCTTCTACTGCACTGAAGAGCTCTAACAGGTGTGAAGCAGGCTTTGTGTAAAAAAATATTGCTGCACATATAAAGATAAATGATATTTCAAAAGTATAAATTGATAGAAATCCATTTTTGTACTATTAAGGTGTTTCAATTAATTGCAAAATAAATACACAATGAGAGGTCCTGTATTTAGTATGTTTCTAAAAATGAGCTTCTTCATGAACACCACAGAACATGCTAAGCAAATTAGAGATAAGGCGATTGAAAAGCACCAATCAATTAGGTTGAGTCTCCCATATCCAAATATTCCGAAATACGGAATATTCCGAAATACGGAATATTTTCAGCATGACTGAGATAATGAAACCTTTGATTTTTGATGGTTTAATGTACAAAAACTTTGTCTAAGGCACAAATTATTAAAAATATTGTATAAAATAACCTTCAGGCTGTGTGTATAAGGTGTATATGAAACATAAATGAATTTCATGTATGTACGCAAACTTTTTTTGATGCACAAAATTCTAAAAAACATTGTCTAAAATGACCTGCAGGCTGTGTGTATAAGGCGTATATAACACATAAATGCATTCTGTGTGCATATTTGGGTCCCATTTCCAAGACATTTCATTATAATATGCAATTATTCCAAAATATGGAATATTCCGATATCCAAAATACCCCTGGTCCCAAGCATTTTGGATATGGGAGACTCAACCTGTAAATGGAGACAATGTGGTGCAACTGTGGCTTTGTTTAGAAGACTGAGCATCCACACAAGAAGGGTCCTGCAAATGTGCAAGGGACAATAGTCTGGACACTTCACATATATGTGCTGTAGGGGAGAGCGGCAATATAAAACCAATGTTAAAAAAAGCAAATTAAATCACTTCCCAACCTCGGTCCTCAAGGTGCACTAATAGTCCTGGTTTTAGTGATATCCATGACTGAGCACAGATGGTTAAATCAAAATAACTGAGGAACTAATTAAGTCACTTGTGCTCAAGTATGGCTATCCTCAAAACCCCTGATATACAGACATAGGCCCTCATTCAGAGCCGTACGCTCTGAGCAGAGCGCACGCTCTGAATGAGGGCCGGCCTCCATGAAAATGGAGCGTCCTCCTGGACGCTCGTATAGCTGTGGGTCACCACCCACAGGCTATACGAGTGTGCAGTTTGATGGCCGCGATGGTCTTGACCATCGCGACCATCGAAACTGCGAGCCGGAGCCTGCGGTTGAGGTTTTCAACCGCAAGCTCCGGAGTGATTTTGGCTCTATCAGAGCCAAAATCACTCCCACTGACATCACTAGTGATGTCAGTGGGCCGGCTTCTGACGGGAGGCGTTCCCGTGGGAACGCCCTCGTCAGGGAGGCACGCCCCCGGCACGCCTACCAAAGGACTTTCCTTCGCTCGTCGCGTCTGGCGCATGCGCACGACGGAGCTCCCTCCGTCGTGCGCATGCTCAGTCCAGAACATCGACCCACTTGCGAGCGGACAGCCGCTCGCGAGTGGGTCTGAATCAGGCCCATAGTTCACTACACCCCCAGCATGACCTGACCACTGTACATGACCATAATACACATATATTACACCGTATACAGACATAGGACACTACACCCCCAACATGACCTGACCACTGTACATGACCATAATACACATCTATTACACTGTATACAGACATAGGACACTACACCCCCAACATGACCTGACCACTTTACATGATCATAATACACATCTATTATACTCTATACAGACATAGGACACTACATCCCCAACATGACCTGACCACTGTACATGACCATAATACACATCTATTACACTGTATACAGAAATAGGACACTACACCCCCAACATGACCTGACCCCTGTACATGACCATAATACACATCTATTACACTGTATACAGACATGGGACACTACACCCCCAACATGACCTGACCACTGTACATGATCATAATACAATTCTATTACACTCTACACTAGAGATGAGCGGTTCGGATTCTGTGGAATCCGAACCGCTCCGAACATTGGGGATCCGAGTCCACCCGAACCCTGTTCGGGTGTTCACCGCCTGACTCGGATCCCCGTTCGGGGCCGACGGCAGCCGCCTGATGTCGGATTCTCACTAGAGAATCCAACATCAGGGCTCCTATTGTGTAGGGCAGAGCGCTGTGATAGCGCTCTGCCCTACACAGACACAAACACACAGCCGCCAGCGGCAGCTGTGTGTTTCTTACAGCAGCCAATGAGAGTCACACAGACTCTCATTGGCTGCTGCACGGAGGGAGCCGGTTGGAGCTCACACATGACCTCCGTCTTCCGGCTCCCTCCTCAGCGTGTGACAGCAGAGCGGACGGCGCGGGAGCGGGGATACAGGTAAGTTTTTATTTTTTTACTTGTGCAAGGGCCGGGAGCGCTACTGGGGGGGGGGGTCTGCTACTGGGGGTGCGGGGGGGCCATACTACTGGGGGGGCCTGCTACTGGGGGTTGGCTATACTACTGGGGGGGTCTGCTACTGGGGGGGGTCTGCTACTGGGGGTCCATACTACTGAGGGGCCTGCTACTGGGGGGGCTATACTACTGGGGGGGGTCTACTACTGGGGGGGGTCTGCTACTGGGGGGCCATACTACTGAGGGGCCTGCTACTGGGGGGGGCCATACTACTGGGGGGGCATACTACTGGGGGGGCATACTACTGCTGGGGGGGGCATACTACAGGGGGGGGCATACTACAGGGGGGCTACTACTGGGGCAGCCTACTACTGGGGGACCCTACTACTAAGGGGACTGCATAGGGGGCACCACTGCTGGGGGCATTGTGTAAGGGACACCGCTACTGTGGGCATTGTGTAAAAGGGGCACTACTGTGGGCATTGTGTAAAAGGGGCACTACTGTGTGTCGTAACATAAATAAGAGACACTACTTTATGGTGTAATGTGAATCAGGCCCTATGTGCGGTGTAATGTGAATAAGATTGTGCACTGTGACTCCTTGGGCCGTAGCCCACTATGTAAACAAGTACTGTGATTCTGCTGGCCGTACCCCACTGGGTGGGTGCACTACTTTTCATTTCTGCCACTGCTGTGTGGCAATGTGTCATAGATGTGCTTTATACTGTGGTATCTTTGTAGTTGTGCCGCTGCTTTGTCGCTTAGTAACCAGTCAGCTCACTGCAACCTTTGGCCAATAATGTTGAAAACAATATTATAAGCTGTGATATGGTCTAAATTGACTGGAAATTAATGTTATTGAGGTTAATAATACTCTAGGAAGAAAAAAAAAGACCAATTTATGTGATTTTAGCTTTTTTTTGTCAATTTTTGTAAAAAAATCCAAATCCAAAGCCAATCACCGCAGTTTGGCAAATCCAAATCCAAATCCAAAGCCGGACGACGAATTAGAACCAAATCCAAATCCGGCAAAAATGTTCCGGCGCACATCCCTACTCTATACAGACATAGGACACTACACCCCCAACATGACTTGACCACTGTACATGATAATAATACACAACTATTACACTGTATACATACATAGGACACTACACCCCCAACATGACCTGACCACTGTACATGACCATAATACACATCTATTACACTGCATACAGACATAGGACACTACACCCCCAACATGACCTGACCACTGGACATGATCATAATACACAACTATTACACTGTATACAGACATAGGACACTACACCCACAACATGACCTGACCACTGTACATGACCATAATACACATCTATTACACTCTATACAGACATAGGACACTACACCCCCAACATGACCTGACCACTGTACATGACCAGAATACACATCTATTACACTGTATACAGACATAGGACACTACACCCCCAACATGACCTGACCACTGTACATGATCATAATACACATCTATTACACTGTATACAGACATAGGACACTACACCCCCAACATGACCTGACCCCTGTACATGATCATAATACACATCTATTACACCCTATACAGACATAGGACACTACCCGCCCAATATGTCTTGACCACTGTACATGACCATAATACACATCTACTACACTTTATACAGACATAGGACACTACATCCCCAACATGACCTGACCACTGTACATGATCATAATACACATCTATTACATTCTATACAGACATAGGACACTACATCCCCAACATGACCTGACCACTGTACATGATCATAATACACATCTATTACACTCTATACAGACATGGGACACTACTTCCCCAACATGACCTGACCACTGTACATGACCATAATACACATCTATTATACTGTATACAGACATAGGACACTACACCCCCAACATGACCTTTCCACTGTACATGATCATAATACACATCTATTACACTTTATACAGACATAGGACACTACACCCCAACATGACCTGACCACTGTACATGATCATAATACACATCTATTACACTGTATACAGACATAGGACACTACACCCCAACATGACCTGACCACTGTATATGATACTAAATACAATTCAGCTCTATGACACTAGGGCAGTGGTTCCCAACCTTGGTCCTCAAGGCACCCTAATAGTCCATACTGGAGCGCAGGTGGCTTTATTAGTACCTAAGTCAGTTTGATTATACCATCTGTGCACAAGCATGGATAACCTTATGAACCTGTAATGTTAGGGTGCCTTGAGGTCCGAGTTTGGGACACCCTGCACTAGGGTGAAGATTTATTTGTGAAAATAATAATGCAATAGAACTTTTTGTTCTGCCAAAAACAAGAAAGAGTTTCCTCTGACAGTAACCTTCCACCAGCAATAACATATCCGTGTCTTTGTTATGCACACCCAACAGCCCACATAAACTCCTAGAATCAGGCTAGGGAGTTCTTCACCTATAGCAACCACTTTTCCCATAGAGATTTATGTTCTCACAGGTACTCAGATGTCCCCAGGTCTTATATTACGGAGCTAATGTATAAACAGCAGGTGGCAGCCGGGAGAAAGCTGGAGTGGAAATCAGGCTGTGATAAACCAGGAGAAGCAAAAGCTGAGATCATGTTACAGCCAGACAGGAAGGAGAATCAGACATAAGCTGGAAGATAATGTATGCAAGCTGAACAGAAGGCTGGCTGGAGCTGGGTTGTGTACGCGGTCCTTGTGCACAGAATACAAGCTCTCAGAATCCCGACGTCGGACTCCTGAATGGTTGGAAATCTGGACGCTTGTAGATAACCCTCCCCACCTCCACAGCCTATCTCTAACCCTCCCCCTGGTGCCTATCCCTAACCCTTGCCGTGGAGATGTCAGTGGTCGGGATTCGGATTGCCGTCGGGATTCTGGCACTGGGCTTCTGACCACTGTTGCATTTAGCGCGGTGGGTCATAAAAGTCTTTAAATATGGAAGCCAATTAAAATTGCACCTCCGGCAACAACGGAAGAAATTTCTAAAAAATTAATAAATAAATGCTCTATTCTTTGAACTAAGCACTATTTAATGTTTAATCTCTTTGAAAAAGTTTTTAAATATATATTTATTTTAGCATTTATTTATTTCACTAGAATCAGCAGAGACTGGCCTGGCGAATTGGTACGCTAACCACGATAGCTCCAGGATTGCCAGGGCAAATAGCTCTCAGCTCCTCCAGCAATATGTATTCTGATAAAACGCTTCCATAAGTCAGCCTAATTGCCGGAGAAATGGCCTATTAATAATCAGACCCCCCTAGGTGCCAGATTTCTTAATAGGTAACTAGAGCACACTTACAGGAAAACATCTAGCTGGGCATCTACTTCATTAGCCTGGCTGTCTCCTGAAAGTCTCTTTCATGTACTATAACTGTGCTCCTAAAAATAGGACTGCTCGGTCTTCCATCAGAAACCATGGTCTCGCTCAGTCGCACTAGGTAGGTACAAAGTGTTTACAGCCATGGAGAGTGGGACATTTACCCGGCGCAGTAGAGCCTGGGCCGCACTTAAGGGTCATTTCCTCCAGAAAGTTCAAAGTCTGGGAAAATAGGATTTCCTGACGTCTGCAGTAATGAAGTGTCGAACATGATTTATAAAACCCTTAGTTAACAAAATCTAGCTCCACTGAGAAAATGTAAGCTTCATCCTTTTATAAAACTGTCCTTTGCTGCGTCTGGCATCCGAGCAGGCTGCTCAGAATTTACAGGTCATGCGGTGCAGTCACTTTATCCACCCTAATCTCCTGCTCTTAATAAGGACATTTTATCTCTTTTAAATAATTATTGAGTGGCGGAACAGGTATAATCAGCATAAAAACAACATGTTTGTATATCCTCTGCTTTAAATATTTTAAGAGTTTGCAATGGTTGAAAGGGTTCCTGTCATTCAGCTCAGGGTACTGAAGTCGCGTGCTGTGCTTTAGAGAGGGTTCTCTCCACAGATGCGGTTATTGGAGGAGGGGGTTTCATCCTAGAGGTTCAGTCTACTAGAATTGCGCTGACTCCGTGAAATCACCATCCAATTGCACACTAACTTGCTACGTAGACTGTGTGACTGCACTACGCTTACTCCGTGGCATCGCCAGCCAATCAGATTAACCTGCTACATAGACATCCAATCGCAGAGTGTCCATCTACATAGATCATAACTTTCAACTGTCTCGATTTTGGAGGACTGTCTCTCTGTCCCACGATCAGGATGTTGGGAGGTGTTTCATTTTCTTGTGTTCACCATTATTCAGGGTGTGGCTAAACCCCGCGATGCCACAGTCACGCCCCCATCCTACTATGGAGACGCTGGGAGGTGTATGATAGACTGTGCTCTGGGCTCACGCTGTGATATCACCATGGAGTCATAGACTGAGCTGCTACATACATTATGCTGACTGTGTGACAGCAGAACTACTATATTTCATGAAGGGAGATAATATATATAGGCTTCTCACTAGTCAATAAGCCCCTCAACAGTGACAGCCTTCTTCATCTACCTTCCCCATGCAGAAGCCTACTTAAGGACAATCATGGTGGAACCACCGCAATCCCTGATAGAGCCATCTCAGAATGGTGATGGCGGAGGACTACTACAGGTATAAATGTTTTATTTAAATAAAGAATTTTCTCGTAAAGTGAAAATATTAAAAATAAATATTTTCTATTTTTTACCCTATAAATTTGTTTCCCGGGAAAGTCTGGGTCTCCAGTTCCACTGCACATGAGCAGAGCAAGAACAGGATCATAATAATTAGGGACTCTCCTGAAATTCCCGGGAGTCTCCCAGAATGTCGGGAGAGTAGACAAACTTCCCAGATGCCGCCAGCTTCAGCCGTTAAATGGGTAGAGGTTTGACGACACGACACGCTATGAAATTAATTGCCGCTGCCCAACATCTCACAGCGTAATGCCGGATATCGTGGCATTACATCGAGGGGGGTTTAGGGCAGCAATGGCGCGGTTTATGATTCTACACCTCCGCCCACCTCGTCTTGGAGAGCACAGACTAGGTTAGTATAACCAAGATTATCTTTGTATTGATCATATAAACTAGTTGGTCTTTTTCCTAAAGTTACATCCCCAGTCAGTTACTGAGTGGGTTATCCTTTACCTGCTACAGCTGGCACTTAGATCATGTCTGTGAAGCAGTTGTATTACCCATTGTCCAGTATATATCATACTTTCTTTTATTAGTTTAGTGGTCTGCACAATTATTTTGCAAGAAGAGATCCCGACCATAAACTACATGGGGGGGGCAAATTTTTTTAGGTCCCACCATTAAATGGGTTCCTCCCTCTACCAGTGTAATGCCCAGCCATTGTATAGGACTCCTGCAACACTGTAGGGAATGTGGTAAACACAACCAGCGACGGTCTAATTGTGAGTGGCACAGGCTCACTTACCCCTTTTCCTAAAGAGGTAACAAGTCACACAAAGCCAAACGGCTGACGGACATGGCTATCGGGAATTGTGCCGAAGTAGCGCATTGGTTTTACAATTCAAGCACTAAGAGATAAATCTGCTTAAATGTAGACACTGCACAGAAGAAGCATCAACTGCGGGTATCCAAGGGGTTAAATGAATCAGAGAACAGCTCAGACTTTACGTCTTCTAATGCAAGCGCGTCTCGTATGTTCCAGTGTTCCCCTGTGTTCAGACAATCTAAAGCCAGAATAAACCCAGAAAGCCGTTGTGAATGGTAGGATCCATAAAACCACTCTCTTACCTAGTCACCGGGGACATGAGGCACCTTAGGAAGTGTGTTTTAGAGTTGGAATCCATTAACTACTAAGAAAATAAAAAGTGAAATCGATAAGCAGTTACACGCAAAGAGCGCCGAGACTATTTATACAAAGTGAACACATTATACATCGGCTGGTTGGATAACTGCAGACTAACGTCTGTAATAGGCAATTGGGTCACATGGCAGAAATGAAAGCAAGCCTGCCTTACACTCTGCTCTTCCACAATGACATGCGATTGGCTATGGACGGTGGCTGAAGTACACTTGTCATTTTGTACATGGTACAGATGTGTCCACAATACACCCTATCCTCAAATCGCACCAAACGCCCTCATTTAGAGGACAACAGATGACAGGACTATAAGCTGGCCACACATCTAAAGATTATCAGCCAACTAGTTGATTGGTTGGAATGAAAATCTGGTAAGGTATGGGAGTAACTGATGATCAGCAATTTGCTCCTAAATGCCGGAAAACAGATGAAAATGGCGTCAGACAAGTTTTGTTAAAGGTTTGATCTAAACAATTTGTTCAAACAACAGTTTTTGTCCATTTTCCGGCGTTTGGGAGCAAATTGCTGATTGTCATTTGCTTTCATTCCTTACCAGATTTTCATTCCAACCAATCAACTAGTTGGCTGGTAGGACAGATAAATCTTTAGAGGTGTGGCCAGCATTAGCCGCGCCAAAACACCAATGCTAAGTGCCTAGTACGCTATAAGCCAACTGAGAGGCAAAACTGAGGAAACGGCAGCATAATGGAGGAACTGGTGGCCACATTGAGAAGAAAGTTCACACACTATGGCAGGCATTCCCAACCACGGCCCTCAAGGCACACTAACAGTCCTGGTTTTAAGGATAGCCATACTTTAGCACAGGTGACTTAATCAGTACCTCAGTTATTTTGATTGAGCCGTCTGTGCTTAAGCACGGATATCACGAAAACGAAAGACTGTTAGTGTGCCTTGAGGACCGAGGTTGGGAATCGCTGCACTAGGGTAAAAAGGCAAACGACAGGTTCAATACGAGGGTCCCGCAACATGCATCGTTGTGCTTATTCTCCAACTTTGTACCAATCCCTTTGCTACAAAAATACTTATTCCTAAGTACTTAGGGCCTGATTCACTACAGATCGCAATCCTGCGTACGCACACAGTTCAACTGCGATAACAAGCCAAACTAATGCAATTGCAATGCAAACTCAGCACCACATTAGGATGCCAACTTTACCATACGCACATCCGTAATGCTTAGCAGAATAGCGAAACCATCAGTACAATCAAGTGACATCGGGCCCGTACGCACACTTGGACAAGCCCTGACCTTACTCAGGAACTGATTACAAATGGCTGCACACGCTATGGGGCTTCAGGCTGCGTATGGTATAGCAGTGGCTAATATATGCACTCCCCTGTGACGCCGTTGAAACGCACTGGCACGCTTGCGTTCGGCTGACCATCCCCCCCCCCCCGTCATCACCAGCAAATGGCACTTCCTGCCAGTCACTCTGCCAATCACTCTGCCATGGGTCTGCGTATTCCCTGCGAACGCAGTCCCAAGCGCAGTGGCTAGTTTGCGCATATGCACTGCAATGCATACGCAGTGCGCAACAACCAGCAGATTGCGTGCGTATAAGCATCAGCGTTCCTTGCTGAATCAGGCCCTTAGTACACTATACACAGGGTAAGTCCGTGTAAAAAGGCAAAATTCAGGTCTGACACGAAGGTCCTGCTCCACGCATCGTAATGCCTAATCTGCACCCTTATACCAATTCCTTTGCAACAAAAAAGTAATCCTAAGTACTTAGGGCCGTATTCAATTTGGAGGGAAAAACTTTTTCGCCGATGATGTCATTTTCGCAGATTCAACTTATCCCCGTATTCAATTTGTCCGACTTTTCGCCGCTGCGAAAAGTTTGCGCCTTGTAACCAGTGGAAAAGTTTCGAAAATGGATACCCAGCGGCAAAAAGTGCAGAATTGGGGCTTTGGGGTGCAAAATTACGGCAACCCCCCTAAACCCTTTTTACACCCCCCTTGACGCTAATTGTGTCAAAAAAACCACAAAAGACACCCCAAAAAAGCACTTCGAAAAAGTTGGCGAAAAAAATCAAAGTGGGGGTACACAATAAAAAACTAGTGAAATAGCCTTTGGGGGGGGCCGGAAGTATGGGGGAGGTTTTTTTTGGATTGCAGGTGTTTGCTGAAGGTGCGTTTTTGGCGCTTTTTAATGCTTGACTTTGACACCTTTAAAATATGTTTGCACCCATTTTCATGTACCCCAAATTTGAGGGGACTACTTTTTTCTCCCCCCAAAAATTGGTAAAAGCTATTCACCACTGTCCCGAAGAGGCTAAATATCACCTATTGAGACCATTCAAGGACCCCATATACATTCAGCAGGGCTAATCGGGGGTACCCATAGTGAACCCCCATGTCAGAACATCTTTTGGGGGGTGTCAGACTGATTTCCCCAAAAATGACATTACTTTTCGCTCATTTCATTCTCGCCGGGTCCCATTTTCGACAATTTGGAATTGAATACGGGGATAAGCGGGGACGTGCGCAATGCTTTTTCACACCCAAAACCTCCGATAACGGCGAAAAGTGAATACGGGCATTAGTACTCTACATAAGCAAAATTGAGGAAAAAGTGCATGGAAGAGGTCGAGGACTTAGGCCCTCATTCAGAGGCGGTAGCAAGAAGCGATTGCTCTCTCTGAATGAGGGCGGCCGCTTCTTTTTTTTAGTGCGGCCTCCTGGTCGCTACCTAAGCTGATGGTCGCGATGGTCACCATCGGGGCTCGCGACGAGACCCTAAGGTTGAGTCTCGGCAACCGCAAGCCCCAGGGAGCTTCCTGCTCTGATCGAGTAGGAAACTCCCCACTGACATCACTGATTATGTCAGTGCGGCCGCCCACAAAACGGTAAGCGTTCCGTCAGGAACGTCTCCGTTTGTGTAGTCACCCCCCCGCCCCGTCTACAAAACGGGCCAAGCTGTAGATCAACATCGAAAGCCGCCCCTTTTGTAGTGAGCTCCGGAGCGAGAGAGTTTCTCTCTCGCTCCGGGGCTTGCGCACGCGCAGTACGGCCGCAGCACGTGCGCAGGACCTAAACATCGACCCAGTTGCGAATGCGCAGCACTTGCGACCGGGTCTGAATGAGGTCCATAGTGTTTTGTGGTAAAAGGTGGGCAGGTGGGAAACACAATCAGTCTAAGGGGCCTATTTATGAGTTATCAGGGTTTTAACCTAATAAACAACGATTCTTATTGCATTATTTACCGACGACTTTCCTCAGCTATTTGACAAATTGTTTTTGCCGGGACAGCACATCCGAAAAGAGGCAGGATTGGCGAAACATTATCACACTGTAAAGTGTTCACCGTTAGCTCATCTACTGTATGTTAGCGTCAGAAAAATCAGTGATTTCTCCGGCGTTAAGGGTTTATTAAATTCTTTCATTTACCTTTCGTCTAGTGAAAACTGGCCAGAAGTAGGGCTTGATAAATAGGCCGCTAAGGCAGCAAACATGTTAAGTCCACATCTGAAGTTTAACGGTTCTTTAAACTTTCTTTAATTTAGTCAAGAGCTAGACAAATTATTGTGTGATGACTGTACTCCAGCATTCCACAAAGCCACTGCTCTGGGATCCTTCACACACACAGTCAGAATAGTTGGTTAGTACAAGGTGTCTGCCAAGTGCAATTAAAATTACAAAAGCGTGAAATTAAAGTTTAGACATTTTAATTTTTTTTTAGACCAGCTGTGAAAAAAATAGAGAGGAAAAGTTTTACAGCTCTATGTTAAATAATCTGCTTGTCAGACTATTTGATGGTTGGTTGGATTTCTGATAAGTAAAAAGCTATATTATATTTTGTTTCCCAAAACATTCTTGTTATAAAAATCCCCAGGTATAAAAATAATAACCCTTGGCTACTGAAAGCCTACGCGGACAGGAAAATCGTACGTCTGGGTATTTAAGCAGACTTGATATTGTACAGTCATTCTACAAATTGTCAAAGTATGCCGTCAGCCAGCACGCCAAAGAGGCAGCCATTTTGTGAACAGCAACTAGTGACATGTCTGAGTAATGGAAGATAGAGAGGGTAGAGGCAGCCATTTTGTGAGTAGTCTATTTATGTACCTGGAACTAGTGACAAGTCTGGGTAATGGAAGATACAGAGGGAAGAGGCAGCCATTTTGTAAGCAGTCTATTTCTTCACCTGGAACTAGTGACATGTCTGGGTAATGGAAGATAGAGAGGGTAGAGGCAGCCATTTTGTGAGTAGTCTATTTATGCACCTGGAACTAGTGACAAGTCTGGGTAATGGAAGATACAGAGGGAAGAGGCAGCCATTTTGTAAGCAGTCTATTTCTTCACCTGGAACTAGTGACATGTCTGGGTAATGGAAGATAGAGAGGGTAGAGGCAGCCATTTTGTGAGTAGTCTATTTATGAACTGGAACTAGTGACATGTCTGGGTAATGGAATATAGAGTGGGTAGAGGCAGCCATTTTGTGAGCAATCTATCTATTCACCAGGAACTAGTGACATGTCTGAGTAACGTGCCCAATTACTATTGAGTTGATAGGCTGCATATTGATCGAAGAACAATGATTATAGAGAAGGGAATAGTGGAAAGTGTCTTTAAAGGAAAAACATTCTCCTAGGACTGTTTAAAGGACTGTGGTGAAACTGACAGTTCAGGAATTACAGATACATTTATTGGGAAGGACTAGTCATTTAAATTTTATGGGAAGACAATAAAGTGATTGACAGATCGGTATCACAGAAGAGCTGGGGTCGGAAGCATGGATGAGACTTGAAGCATCACTGAAAACTGATTGCAGGAGTGATTGTGTTGTCATTGGTCAGGGCAAACAAACTGGAGGTTACAATATTCAAGATGGGAAATTAGGAGGGTGGGGAATGGGATATGGTACTTCATTTCTGAGGAAGGGCAGGTTATGGAGATGTCGCGCATGTAAAAAGGCAGAATGACACGGAGACTGCCTAAATGTGAGTAATACAGGGGGGTGGCAACTTTGGTAGAAGGCAGAATCATGGTGCGAATGATTGGCACACAGCCATTAGGGAGAGGCTTAGAAAATACTTAAGGGAATATAATCAACACACTTTTTTCTATATTTAACTTTAAATAATTTATCATCGTTTATCTCTCAGAAGCACTAAGACTCTGCAGCGCATGATAGCTACAGTAATATGACAAATCATACAAAAAACAAAACAAATTATACACAGAAACAGGACAAGTAAATACATAACAGAGAAGGGTATAACGTAAAACAGAAGATACAGAGGGTACTGAGAGCTTACAATACTAAATGAGAGGACTAAATCTAAAACAAAGGGAGCTGGTGGAACAGGATGGTAGCTGGTAGTACCAAGAGGAAGTAGTATAAAAGAAGTATAGGCTATAGTGTAGGTGGGTTGTGAGAGAGTACTTGAAGGTTGGGGAGAGTCTGGCTAGGCAGGATAAGTAGTTACATACGTGGGTGGGGGGCAGCATGGAAGAAGTCTTAGAGGCAGAAGTGAGAAGTGTTAATCAGGGAAAGATTGAGACACAGGTCAGAGGCAGAACTAAGAGGACATGAGGGAGAGTATCTCAAGGTCTGACATGCATGAGATGGAGGTACTGGTGAGGGGTTAGCTTGAACTGGATTTTATAGGTTATTGTCAGCCAAAATAGGGACTTAAAATGTATTGCAGCAGATGTGGGATATCCAGTCTAGCCACAACATTTGGAATCGATTATCATGGCGGTTGATGGGTGAAGAGAAGGCTAGAAAAGTGTAGGTTTCAATAGCCAAGGTGGGTAATAATTAGAGACAGGATAAGGGTTTTGGTAACGTCCTGAGCAAAAAAAGGGATGTATTCTGGTAATGTTTAGAAGGAGGAGGCAATGGAAGCATGAGGGACTGAATGTGTGGAGCAAAGCGGAAGTTGGAGTCAAGGATGATATTAAGGCAGTGGACCTGGGAAGTGTGAGATGTGATGGAGACTAGAAGGGTAGGGACAGAAAAGTGAAGATAATGAGGTTAAGATAGCGTTGGTATTTCTAAGCCAAGAATGTAGGAGGTAGTTTCACACTCAGGTCAGCTGAGATGAAGTAGAATTGGGTATTATTTGTACAGAAGTGGTGGTTGAGGATGAATGAACTAATTTGTTTACCAAAAGAAAATGTTTAAGCAAAAAAAAGCAGAGGGACAAAAACAGAGCCGTGAGGGGATCCAACTGAAGAGGCCAAAATTAGACACAATGAGATAGGAAGGAGTTGACTAGTCAGAAAGGGAGATGCAGAATAATCAGAAAGGAAGGAGGAGAATAATCAAAAAGGAAAGAGGTGACTAATCAAAAAGTAAGGAGATGACTAGTCAAAAAGTAAGGAGGTGACTAATCAAAAAGTAAGGAGGTGACTAATCAAAAAGTAAGGAGGTGACTAGTCAAAAAGTAAGGAGAGGACTAGTCAATAAGTAAGGAGGTGACTAATTAAAAAGTAAGAAGGTTAATAATCAGAATGGAAAGAGGAGAATAATCAGAAAGTATTTGACTAATCAGAATAGAAGGGGGATGAATTATCAAAAAGGAAAGTGGTGACTAATCAGAAAGGATGGAGGTGACCAGTCCTATTTTTCAGCAGGAACTCAGTTCCTTAACCTCTCAATAACTATGACATAATGTCCTTGGCTAAAATGTATTTTCCATAAGATTAGTTTTATTTTAAAGTCCCTTTTGAGAGCCTTCTTTTCTAAATACTACATATTTGTATATATAATATATAATTGTACATATATATAATATATAATTGTTTTTCTATAGCTCCACCCTCAGTAGTTCACAGTTCCTGGACCTATTTTTCCAGAAAAATAGCCCTGGAGGTGACTAATCACAAAGGAAAGTGGTGAGCAATCATAAAGAAATTGACTAATCAGAAAGGGTGTTGTGTAATCAACGGTGTGGACCTTTTCTTTATATTATTCACGATAGGTGCAGTAGATCCCTCTTCAGAGTTTAGTAGTGTTTCTCTGGGTCTTTCTTTTACTGTGTTGTATACATCCTCCACCTCTGTCATACTGTAGTTTTTTTCTTTAAACTGTTGCTTGAGGTATGTTCCCTGTTCTATATAGACCTTCATGTTTGTACAGTTGCATCTCAGCCTTGTGAATTGACCTTTAGGGATACTCTTTATCCAGCTTGGGTGGTGATTGCTGTGGCCCAAGATGTAACTATTTACATCAACTTGTTTATGATGTGTTTTGGTTTGTAGTGTAGAGTCAACAACAAAAATGTCCAAGTCCAAAAATTCTACCCTTCCTTTACTGTACTTGGAAATTAAATGTAAATTTCACTTAATGTTGTTTATGCGAAACAGGAATTATTGTAGTGATGCTTCATTGCCTTGCCAAATACACAGGACGTCGTCAATATACCTTCTCCAGAGAACCGTGGCCCTGATTCAGAGCCGGACGCTCTGACAGAGCGCTCGCTCTGAATCAGGGCGTCTTTTTTTTTTTTATGGAGCGGCCTCCTGGCTGCTCGCATTGCTGTGGGTTGCCACCCACAGCTAATGCGAGCGGCCAGGATGATGGTCGCGATGGTCTTGACCATCGGGCTTGCGACGAGACCCTTGTGGGAAGGTCTCGTGGCCGCAAGCCCCAGAGAGCTTTCGGCTCAAACAGAGCCAAAAGCTCTCCCATTGACACTTGTGATGTCAGTGGGGTCTCCCCCAAACGGTAGGCGTTCCCATTGGAATGCCTCCGTCTGGGCAGCCACCCCCCCCGACCCGCCCACCAATGGGGGCGTGCTGTCACTCAACATCGACAGCACACCCCCTTTTGGTGTGGGACCCGGAGCGACGGATTGCCCGTCGCTATCCGGGTCTCGCGCATGTGCACGACGGAGCCGGCTCCGCCATGCGCATGCGCTCTGGGCCACCATCGACCCGGTTGCGAGCGCTCAGCGCTTGCGACCGGGTCTGAATCAGGTCCTAAGTTCGCCCCAAGCTCGCTCCTGGACCAGATGTGCTCCATCATGTCCTCCCAGTGGCTCATAAAGAGTCTAACCAGGGAGGAAACGCGTTGGGCCGAGATACACATAAGGACTATTTACATGTGTTGATTTTATACTGCTTTTGCTGTACTTGCAATTTGCCAATTTGAGTTAATAAAATAACTTTTCATTTAGTTTGCTTCCAATACATATATTTCCCAAACCAGCCCCTATGCTTGCACTTATTCATCAACGGGAGGCGCAGAAGCCTGATGGACCAGCAGTCTATTAATTGGCAAGTAGCATCCATCTTACCTAATTTCTACACAATAGTGTCTTTCAATCATGACACTGCACCTAATATTATCCCAGAGGTACCTGCGAGCTGGGACAATGAGGGATCTACTGCACCTATCATGAATAATATAAAAGAAAGGTCCACACCGTTGATAACACAACACCCTGCCTACAGTTTTTGCTCACCTGATTCGTAAAGACTCACTAGACTGAACTTTGCATTATAAAACTTAACAAATCCCAGCCTACAGATAATGCCCACCTGACTGGCATCGATACAGTACATCATTGGCCAAAATTTAGGATGCGCACACTTTGTGGTCAAAGGAACTCCCAATCCAATCTGATCAAAATCATGGAACTACACCGTTTTAATGCACACATCTATTCCATAGCATAAACCGGTTAGAACTGCTAGACCCACCTAGTAGTCAGAGATACCATAGAGCACCCCCCCCCCCCTTTGTATGTTACTATTCCAGTAAGGAAGCGAGGATACTCCCTGGGGTAGCAGCTAGTGGTATTTATGCACATAACCTATATTCCTGTGAGTGCTGACCATCGTTATTCGACTAATCAGAAAGGAAGGGGCAAATAATCAGAAAGGAAGGAAATGACTAATCAGAAAGGAAGGGGGAAAATAATCGGAAAGAAAGGAGGAGAATAATCAGAAAGGAAGTAGCTGACTAATCAGAAAAGAAGGGGATGAATAATCAGAAAGTTAGGAGGTGACTAATCATATAGGAAGTTGGTGAATAATCAGAAAGGAAGGAGGTGAACAATTAGAAAAGAAGGAGGTGACTAATCACAAACGTAAGCAGAGGGTGGTCAAATGTAACGTAAGGAAGGAGAAGTGAGAAGTGATCCTTAGCTGTGGGTCGATCACTGGGCACTTTAGCTACTGTTTGATCAGTGTCGGTGTAGGGTAGAGGGCTGAGTCTTACCTGCAGATGAAACCATGGATATACCCACTGCACTAGAGTCTAAATATGATAATTTCTTGCCACACCTCTCATCAGACACAACACGATACAATAGTATATGTATTATATTAGTCCTAGTGTCCAATGGGAAGGAGTGCCACCAAAGATTTCAAGCAGATAGATTAAACTCAGCAGGGAATGGGGAAAGTGGAAAAATAATCTTTTGATAGGTGCACACAAGCAATGTATCAGATATTTAAAATATAAACTTTTATTGCAACACGTAATAAAATGGTACTTCATATACCACATATGTAACAAGCGAAATAAAAACAAAAAAATAGAGTAGAATGTGCGAAGAGATGAATAAGTGTTTTAAAACTTGTTTCGCTGATGCTTGTAACTATTAGTATGTGAACTATTGTTATGCTGTCACACTACAATCCATGACTGATTCATACACGGATGTTTTTAGTACATCTTATACTGCTGCCTCACCAATGTCAGTTCTTGTTGATCCCACAGTATGATGTTTAACTACAATTCTACGGTGCTCATGTAGTATAAAGTTGTTGAAATTGTGATAATCCGGTTGTATATTTGCTTTAGAACTTCCCCCTATAGTATTAACAATGTTGTTATAAAATCGTTACATAGAGTTCACAGTGTGTTACACTGTTGCATACACATAATAATCATTGTATCTACCCTCTTGTGCTTCTCCTTACTTTATGTTCATCTACTTCAAACTCACCACTAGGACACCTAACACTTGGTGCCAATGCTTTGTTGCTTATGTGGGTGTTATGGCCACCTATGTATCAATGTATATTATCCATGTCCTTGTCCTTCATTGTATTGTATTTTACTGTAAGTCACTTTTTGGTTATGTACCTTGTAAGGCGCTGTGGAACACTTGTGGCGCCATATAAATAAACGATAATAATAATAATAATCTAGTTGTTTTATGCCACAGTGGTATTTGGAAATCAAACTGACATCCTGTTCCCCTATAATATTTCAGCCTTGCAATATAATATTATTCACTTATAATATCGGCTGTAATATTAGCCTTACACCATCATTTATTGTGAGTGGCATTCCATGTAACTTGGAAACCCCTCATAAGGTAAATTCACCATATATCTTTGGAGATTAGCGGTCACAATTACTGTAGTCAGGGACCAGACACACAGCAGGAATATCATATTACAAATTGTTAGATGGTTTAAGTAAACAGGTTACTGGTCTTAGGGTGTACCCCCCGGCATAGCACGTTTCTAGCAGCAGCCCTCGCCGTCTGCGCTGTGCGTATTCTAGGTGATTCTAGTCTCCCGCAGACATGGATATAATAGCGCACTGCACAGCGTCTCTGAACAAGTGTAGTTTTCTCAGCATGTTATCTAAAATAGAATGTACATAGCATCTGCGAAACTGCCTAGAATCACCTAGAATTAAATATCTGATGCATTGCCCGTGTGCAGCTATCAAAAGATTCTTTTTCCACTTTCCCCATTCCCTGCTGAGTTTAATCTATCTGCAGATGATCAAGGAGGAAATGAGAGGTAAAGAAAGTAGATTAGCAGGTGATCGACAAAAAAAAAAAGTGTCGAATGCAGGAGAGACCCAGGGAGCAGAGGGAAAAATGTTACTTTTCATTTTGCTGCAAAGGTGATCACTAACCGTGGATTCCGTGGAATGTGTTGGTTGATAGCCTAACTGAAAAGGGTCTACTAGAAAGTTAAAGCAGAGTTTTGAGCAAGATTTGCCTCTCATACCATTACATCCTTGCTCCAGATACACTGCCCCTAGACACCAATCAGACGGCTTTGCAGGCCGATGTTGGATACCCAGGGGCGCCGAGAGTGGGGGGGGGGGGGGGGGAGCGGGTACAGATTACCGGGGCCCAGGCTTCCTGAGGGGCCCGGTGGGGGCCCGGGTCCGGCGCCGCTCCCCCTCCCTCACAGCAGCCCAGCACACAGCGTGAGCTGAGCTGCAGTGGAGACTGCTCGTAGTTGCTGAGCAGCAGCCACAGCAGTCTCCTATGCCTGTGCGGGGGAGCGATCACACTGATCGCGCCCCCCTGGCTTTGCGCCAGGCTGAGGGGGATCAGAGCGCCCCCCTCCCCTGCAAATCTTTTTGCTTTTCTCGGCAAGGGGGCGTGGCCACTCCTCCAGCGGTTAGGCCACGCCCCCTATTACCGGGGCCCGCCACGGCTCTTGGCAGGCCTGTGGACACCCCTTAGGAGAGGATGAGTGGATGCAGTTTGCACGAGTACAGCACAGTGCTCCATCCGCACATGGCTGTCAGAGAAACCTCCCATACACTATACACACCATTGTACATGATGCAGGAGCATCTTCCCGCTATCCCAAGCTTGAAACCTGTGCGGGAAGCAATGTGGACAGGATTGGCAGCTATTTTCACATTATATTTCTGGAACGATCCACTTTGGTTGTCGTCATAACAGTCTCAGTCTTATGGGTATATTTACTAAAGTGAGAGTTTTTAGAAGTGGAGATGTTGCCCATAGCAACCAATCAGATTCTAGCTACTATCTTCTAGAAGTGGCTAGATAAATGTTAAGTAGAATCTGATTGGTTGCTATGGGCAACATCTCACACTAAATACCGGCCGCAAACTTTGGACTCACCTACTGTATATCAACACTCCAACCCCAAGCACCACTTGAATATGACTTATGCCTCTTTCCTCAACCCCTGAGTTTTACCTTGTTACACATCCTTTCCTAATCTCTCCACCCCCTCCCCCACTTCTTCTCTAGCTGCCCCTCCCCCACCCTGTACGTTGTTCAGTTACTATCTAATAAATGAGGGACATTTGTAGAAAAATCAACTAATTCCTATTCGATGCATATAATCGTTATATCTCATTTATGAGAAACAGTACTCTTTTTTTTCTTGATAAAATTTTTTCAGCCATTGTACTGGGACTTGGGGGTATATTTACTAAAAGGTCAGATTTTAATCAATTTTAAATCAATCAACATCGATGTTGTGTTTCTGGGGCTTAATCACAAATTTACTAATGCTTAAAAAAAATAAGTCAAAAATTGTCTGTTATTAAATGCATGATTTACCCCAGTAACAATACATCTATGTTAATCGACTTTAAATTGAATAAAATCAATGAAAATTTACCTTTGGGAAATATACCCCTTGCATTTCAATAACTCATTGTCACTGTGCATCTTGTAACCATCGGTGATAACAATTCCCGTCTTCTTTTTTTTTTATACCTTATAAAAGACTTTCCATGAAAAGATTTAAAAAAAAAAATAATATGTATGCATGACAAGTCTAGTTCTATTTGTGTGGTTGATAGACACAATTGTCAATTATTTTGTATGGATTGTTTTGAAGATCCCTGCAGAGTGTGTTCCATAGCACTGTTATTTCTGGAAATCAAGAAACCGGAAAACTAAAAGAATAAAATACACATTTTTTGTTCCTTGCAATTTAAATGACATGTTGCAAATACTCGACTCCCAAACCCCAGATGTTTTCCTAGTACATTCTGGGGCTATTTCTGAATTGGGAGCAAAAGCAGAAGAAAAGTCACTTTGGGGTGCAAATGCATTTATTATCTTGCATGCAGGGTAAATACTGGCTGCTTTTGCATGTAGCCCACAAATAACTGCAATTCAGATGTGAGCTAGGACACGCCCCTCCCTGAATCTAAATCTCTGCATACTTTACATCTGCCCCACCTGCAGTGCAGCACGGTTTTACCCAGGTACTATGGTTACTTGCTGGTTCTGCCTTTCCGCCAACTCAGAATCAGCCCCAACGCACCCAGCATGAGCATAAGACAGTGAATGAAGAAACAGAGACCATATTTATCATTTCCTAAAAGTGGCGCGTGCACTTACCTGGCCGATGTGCTTTTGGAGCTGCCATATTTTGCACCTTCCCTCCGTCGAGGGGTTTCGGGGGTGATGCAGTAAACCTGCATATCCCAGACTCTGAGGGTGTGCTGGAGGTCAGACTGTCTGTGTACTCGTTAGTCCCTGCAGTCAGCTGCTCCGATGAGGTGTCTGATATGAAGCACTCTGTAATGGTGAACTTGGCGTGTCTCAGCTGCTCCTCCATCTTTGCGTGCTCGTAGGCTCTCGCCAGCTCCTCATAGGTGGATGAGGCACTTTCTGTGGATACCATGCTGCTCCTCGCTCTGTCTGCAGGAACAACGTCAAGTACAGCTCAATTATTTTACACCACTATAACACTGGACACAAGGCACACAGAAGAGCAGAGCAGCGCCGTGGCCAAGGGTAAAACAAATAGACAACTATAAGTGGAAGATAACGAGGACTTAGTGCAGGAATCTAGGAAGACAATCTCATTACTGCAAGTAGCATGGGCAGCACAGACGGTGTAATGGTTAGCATTACTGCCTCACAGCACCGAGGTCATGGGTTCGATACCCACTATGGCCCTAACTGTGTGGAGTTTGTATATTCTCCCTGTGCTTGCGTGGGTTTCCTCCGGGTGCTCTGGTTTCCTCCCACACTCCAAAAAATATACTGGTAGGTTAATTGGGTCCCAACACAAATTAACCCTAGTATGTATGTGTCTGCGCATGTGGTAGGGAATATTGATTGTAAGCTCCACTGGGGCAGGGAATGAAATGAATGGACCAATATTCTCTGTAAAGCACTGCGGAATATGTGTGCGCTATATAAATAACTGATAATAATAATAATAAAGTAGCAGTGGGGCATGAAAATGCCAACCCAAGCTGCCTCCAGGTGGATAATCTCAAGCAATTACAAATGCAGTAAGCGTTATTCCCCCGGGCGAAAGAGCAGGGAGAGAAGCTCCCTATGCCTTTAGGCTGGAGTCAATATGCCATCAGAGTTGAATGTTTGACTGGTTGCAGACTGTATCATGGATGAATTGGCACTGCCCATGCTCCGGCATGGATCGAGTACAGGCAATAGAAGTGTTGAAAGCAGTAGTTTGCAAATACCTGGAAAAACAGTGGGAATACTTCTGTGGCTGAAAAACTGCTCGTCTACCTGTGGCAAAGCCCCAGTAGTAGACTGATGCCTAGTTAGTGCTGTAACCTGACAACAGGCATGACCCAAAGTGGGCACACTGATTTGGAATCATAGCCTTCTGGCACTTAGTGGCTAGCTTAGTGTGTCCTCATGCCCCAAAATCGCTTTCCGAGACTGCATTGATTAATTTGATCGGCGACACTTGTATATCTGTGTGCGCAAGCCCTTCGTACACAGCGTCAGATATACAAGTGTCACAGGGAAAACCAACCCCAGCGGATTTGTTGCATCGCATTCAAACTAAGACGCTCATTCGTGCAAAAAGACGCTCAGCGCAAGCCGTGTCGCAGAGAGTCTGGCGCGCCAATTAGGGCTGTTTGGTGCAACTGTAGCAATCGGTTTGAGGACAGATCTGTAGAAGAGCAGAGTACGGAAATGCCAGAGCCGACTGAAAGCAAAATACACATTTACAGCGTCCATGGGGCGTGTAAGATACACCATACGTACGCCTGCAATGGTGGTATGCCACATAGACAACGTATGCCTGCAATGGTGCTATGCCACATAGACAACGTATGCCTGCAATGGTGCTATGCCACATAGACAACGTATGCACTGGTGCTATGCCACATAGACAACGTATGCCTGCAATGGTGCTATGCCACATAGACAACGTTACCATTTACTTTTCTATACCTAGATTTTTTTCGCCACATGTAAGTAGTGATAGAGCTGGGGAAGACTGCAGGATATAGACTCTTCCAGAGGAAAGGGAGGCATTTGATTAATATGAAAAACATTAACGTTCAAAGCAAATACTTCTTAATCTACAAGGTTTTTAATTGCTTTATCATTCGTACTAATATTAAAGTAATTTCTCATCTTGTAAGTGGCTTACTAGAAAATCAATTGTTGCTGCTTCTAATCCCTTTATTGGCTTAGGCTGTTTCAATTGGGAAATCGCCTTTGTGCTGAACACTGACAATTATAAAACAGGCTACACATAGAAAATCAGCACGCGCAAGCATACGCACGCACACATACACACACGCACGTATACACACATACATGCATACACACGGACGCATGCACACATACACACACACACACACACACACACACACACACAAACCTTTTCCAATGTAGACTTTCCTCTTGCAAAATATTAAATAAAATGAAATGCTTTATGGCGTACATTTGTGCATAGTCCATGGACAAAGCAATTCAGACTGATAAATATAATCTTGTAGCTCCCGGTAATAGAGTTTTTAATCTGGTTTTGTTGGAGGGGCTGATAAATTAAGTTACCATAGGAACTGCCATATAACAGAGATTTACTTGCTGGGGAATATGAGACAGAAATGTGCAAACAGTGTTTTAGATTCTTCTTATCTGCAGATGAATTCATTATTATGATATCGTCCAGCAAATACATTAGACGGTTGGCATGAAGTTCACTGTCAGGTAAGTGTGGATGTGTCAAGTATGAATACGGTAAAACAGCATCATGCCAGCCAATTAATGCAATTTATTTCTATAAAAGGAAAACTGTAGACGCCATTCAGCTCCTGTTAATCTACATCTCTCAGAATAGCCTGTTACTAGCTGGCAGAGGTAACATCCATTTGACAGGGGACGATGAATCAAACTATTTTATACTTTTAACCTGTTATTTTCAACATCTGCATAATGTTTTCTCCGACAAATAATGAGTTGTGGGAGAAATACAGAGGACTTTTGCTGGCCATGTGGCTTCCTGGTGGAATATGTCGCTCAGCCTGGATGACCCTGGAAAGTGGCGCTCAGGGTCGCTATGGTGAATGGTGGTTGCTAGGGCAGCAGAGCATAGCAACGTAGCTGCCAGCCGTGAACAACTAACAAATATGGACACTATCAAAATATTTGCAAACTGCTAAAAACAAAACTTAAATGACGCATTTAGATGAGAAAATATTCTCAATATTGGAAATTGTTATAAATGTGGGCATTGCATTTTGAGTTTAATAAACATTTACAGACATAAAATGTCCTATGTACTTACTGAGCAAGGCTCGTCTGGGCACATAAAGACCTATTCATTGGTATTTGACAATTACCTGTGTCCTGTGACGGGCTGACACTGTAGCTGTCGCTTTCCTTGTCTACTGACCCTGTGGCTCTAGGGGTCGGCAGCCTCCAGTCTGTGGTTAGTGTGTGCGCAGAAATGGTGGGGTGGGGTCTGTTGAGCGTCCACTGGCTGGCGTACCTGTTGCGAGTTACCGGCCCAGCTTTTGCATTTTTCCTAGTGGTTGGATCTATTAGAAAGACAGGGAAGATTAAAGATCATTAGATCAGATACGAAATACAAGGAAGACATCTTGTACAATTCAGAAACTGAAAGCATACAAAGACACTGACAGCCCAAAAGCAAAAAGGACCATGCTTGTTACAGACAGACGGTCTCATCCTTTTGAGTACCCATCAGTGCAGGATCATATTATATTGGCAGCTGCGGGCCAGTACTGCCCAGACTGGGGCTGGCTTACATTCTAAGGGGACCCCAGACGCCAGGTCACAAGCTACAAGGGCATCTTCAGGATTAACTACAAGGGCTCCATTTATCAATGTGGCTTATTGCTAGCTGCATATTTTGCTTAGTATCACTGATACGAAGAAATATGATGTTGGTATTGACCGTCGCTTGCTTGTCCGGCCAGGTCCCGTGGTGTCTCCCTCCTCGGTGGAGTCTTCTGCCGAGTAGCCGTCAGACTACCTCTGCTTAACTGATGGTTAAAGTGCATGTGCATTGTGCTTCAACCCTGTGGGGACTCGGCAAGGCCTGGAAGGCTTCGCTGAAGCTGGAAAGGCTGTTGTTGGATCGCCATTGCTGACAATGGGGAATGTTCAGCTAACACCATCTATAGATGAGCTTACCGCTGTTTGCTAAATACTGAATGGCTGCCCTTTAGCCAGTACATAAGGGGTAATGACTCGTTCTTAAATGGAGCCCTACATGCTAACCACTGTATCTAGCTACACAAATGGGGCTGATTCAGGGGTGGGTGCAGAAGCGGGCGTTGCCCGTCTGTGGCGTCCCTAGTGTACATCCGTGCATCCAAATGTGCAAGGACTGAAACGCCCGATATACCGCTTGGTGCGTCATTGGTGCACCAGCCCAGCTTCTACGTCCGAGTGCGGCCTATGTGAGCGGTTGAGCGTCTGTGCACGCAACCGCTTTCACCGACACACTGCCGACGCTCGCATAACACGCCCATAAGACGGATCATCTCCGTGCGTGTGCAACTGCGACCCTGTGCGGACGCAATCGGGATGCGTGCCCGGTGTGATGTAGACGCATGCGCAGTAGCACAGAAAATCGCTCCGCTGCATCCACCCGTGAATCAGCCCCAAAAACAGCGGCAATCCTTTTACAGTGTACACATTTAAGGACATCAGAAACAGTCTGTGTGTTCATGCACGTCTCTGCCTCTAGCTTTAGGAATACTGATCTAATAAAAAATATAGATGTGTGTTTTTGTGAACCACACCATAAATAACCCTAAAACTAACCACTAGAAAGACTGAAAGAACATTATCATCCACACTTCTCTCTGGGAGTCATATAAGCTGGAAACCGTGGTGGGTGATGTATGCCTCAGTATCCCCCCCATGGTACAACCTCTCATTATTCATCCCCCCGCTGTACTATTCTGTGTTGCCTGTAAGAGAATTCCCTCACGTTCTGGAAATGTCAGAGCCACTGCAGAGAGGTGGTATATTTTTAGCCTGGCTAGACAGAGCCGCTTCTAGTGAGAAATAAAATGGCTTTTAACCCCAAAAAATACAAGGAGAAACGTCCTATTCTTCTATAGTGTTCCACCGCACCCTGCTGTGATATTTGTACAGCGGAATCCTCAGCACCGAATAGCTCTGCTTTCTATGTGGAAAGTAATAACATCATTTGAAATAGTCTCCAGGGAAAAAGGCATGTTCAGGTATTGAAGGGGCGACCGCAACTCTGTCCCGGCACCTCAACAAAATGATAAATGCAAGCGAAAATATTTATTTTTGCATTGCGAGTTGGAGAGAAATTATCACATCACTATCGCATTGAAAAATGACCTGTTTTTTTTTTATTTTGTGTGATTTATTACTGTATATTATATTGGTTAGCGACTAAACAGTTTGGCATTTTTTTTCGATGGTTAATAAATTTTATATTTTTTTTTATTGTTAAAGTGACTATTTTATAATAGTATAAATGTTAAATTCAATCTTTTGTGTATTGTACCGCTTTATATAAATAAAAGCAAAAACTTTTGTTAAAAAAAAATATGGATTGTAATAAATATGCCCCTTTGTCCTGGATGACGGTGGCCAGGGCTATCGTTTATTGATATATAAAACACAAGTGATGCGAATATATGTATAAACTCATTCAAATAATATCTGCATCAACACCGAGTTCTTACATCACCATTGTGTTCTGTTGCCATCAATTAAGTGTTCATTAATAATTAATAAACCTTGGAGTAATTCACCTCTAATATTCTATAAATTATTACAGGTACAGTAACCTCAGATTTCTGTCACCTGCCCTTATAGGTCCATTGAACTATTCAATGACTTATAATATCCATATTATTTGCAGCAGAAGGTATATATGAAATAAAGAATACGGCACACATTAATGAATAATGAATAAAAGCTGTCTCCAGACACTCTACAATATCCGGAGATATCGGGTGTTTTGCTTGGTGTGATACCTGATAAATATCCAATCAAAATGGATGAGGTCACCAGCGAAAGAGGATCGCCTTCGGCCTGTGGGTGTTCTGACCTCACTAACAGGCCCCAGTGAAGCTGTAACTGATCCGGCAGCACAAATTGGACAGCGATCCCGTCTCTGGGAGCACTGGCCCGGGGCATGGCCAGCTTTAAGGTGGTTTCCATGTTCAGAGGGGATTGTCTTACAGAAGGATCTCTTTATTTCCGTTGCACTGAGCTAGAAAGATCTGGTGTGTTGCACAGACCTGAGCTGATCTGTCTGTCTCTTATCACAGTGATCGATGTATGTGCCTTATGCTACGCACATCCTTGCCAAGGCTGCTGAGAAAGTGGAAAACTATTTTCAGGAAGGACAGGATGCATTCACCAACCTCGGCAGCTCACCGGCGCATTAAAACTGTTCCCTAACTGCTAGATGACTTGCTTCTACCTTATCCAGCCACTTCAGTCCTTCACAATACTGTCCCTTCATTTGATAACCCCCAACCCCTCTACTATTAAATGTCACATGCATATTATGAAGACAGGTACAGCTGTGTCATACAACTGGCCTGGCTGGGTGGGGTACGGTATGCCGGCGTTCGAGATCCCGGCGGTCAGAATCCCAATGCCGGCATCCCAACTAGGTTACCATCCCGACAACTCGAGGCAAGTATACCTAACCCTCCCTCCCCAAGGCCTAAACCTAACCTCCACTAGTGTCTAAACCTAACCCTCCCAGATGCCTAAACCTAACCCTCCCCCCTTAATGCCTAATCCTAAACCACCCCTAGTGCCTAACCCCAACTCTCCCCCAACCCTGCTACTTACCTACGGGATTCTGGCTGTCAGGATGCTGGTGCCGGTATTCCGATGAGTATTGGGATTCCGACGCGGCATTCTGACCGCCGGAATCCCCGCTGTAGGGATATTGAACGTATCCCACCTGGCCTTAATATGCCATGCAGAACAAGACGCCTGTCACGAGTGAGCCGCTGGGTCCCGTGCTTGCATCAAGTGTTTTTTCCTCCCAAAAATGTGTTTTATTAATAATGAATGGGACAAACAGATTTGAGACTGCACTGATTAATTTCATATGCAACACTTATATATCTGTGTTCGACTGAGTCTGTATACGAAGCACCATGGACCTTGGCTAAGACACATTTTGGCAAAAAAAAGAACACTCAAAGGGCGGAATTCAATTGTTTTCATCCCCTATCGCGCCTGACGGAGCTATTCTATTCTTGCTCCTGTCGGGCACAATCAGCTGCCAAGCGCTACATTTCAGCTCGCAGCCCCTGGGAGATGAGAGCTGAAATGTGCGAAAAGTTACATGTTTGGGCGCCCAAACATCACTTTTCGCGATCGCGCCCAGCACTTTGGTCGGGTTTAGCTGCTTTACGCGGCTAAACCTGACCTCTATGGGCGCGATCAGCGCGAAGAACGGCAGCAATTGAATGGCGGCCCGCGATCTCCTGTCACTTTAGACGGGAGATCCGGACCGCGTAATCAATTGAATTCCGCCCAAAGAAAGCAGTTTTATCTGGTTCTTGGCGTGCCGAGCAGGGCTTTTTGACATGAATGCAGCTATAGTGTATGAGGACCCATTTGTAATATGGGGTAAATACAGTACTGATGAGAATATAGTTGATCAACTCTATAATGATCTGCTGAGATTACTGATGTCACTATGTTCACACTCCCAAGCTGCCGGCATGTGCAAAAGCATTCATTATTTCCGGCACGCTGCATCCCGCATGATCCACAGTCATTACTAACGAGATAAAAAATGCAAGAGTATAATTCAGTCTTGCAAACAGTTTTTCAGACTTTCAATCAATTAATCATACTGCTGAGAGCTTTAGAAAATAACCCAATTTATTATTAAATGTTATTCCAGTGGATTAATTGAATAAAAGACATTTACCAGGCTGTAACTTAGCAAATTAATTAATGCAGCTCCACTGTGCAATACGTCATACCCCCCATACTGAGAAATCAGGAAAGGGTTCAGCAGAGCAGAGGCTGTCCGGCTCTATAGCCAACTGCAATCACCCATATTGTGACTGTCCATTCACAGTAACCCAACTGGGAAACAATCAACATTTGTGCGGTTCCCTGAAAGTCAGGTAACGATCAATATTGTTTTATCATGGTGTGGATTTTTGCCTGCTAAACACTCGTTAGTAGGACAGGCGTCTGAAAAGCCACACGTGATTGTGTTACGGTGATAGCTTGCTTTTCAACGTTAGGTAAATTGCAGTAACGTGCAGTGAGGTCAATGGCTGGGGAGGCACTCATGGAGATGGGTCTGAGTGCTGGGAGCCTGTCTCACCCCCTACTCATTATAACTCTTCAGTGTCAATTGATTCTCCTAATGCATCACTGTGTCTTCTCTTGCTGCTGCTACCGATCTCTAAACACTGCAGTGCACTTACTGGTCACATGACACATCCAAAGTGTCCATCGGTGCTCAGAGGCATGCCTCTCTTAGCTATCTTTCTGTGCAGCTTTCTGCCCGTGGTGTCTCCCCGCCCCCAGCTCTGCAAGCAGTGTCTGACTATAGAGAAGAGAAGCTGAGCTGTTACTGCCTCATTTCTTGTCTCCCTGCTGTCCCAGGGAGCTCCACAAAGCTGGTGCGTGTTAACTATAGAAATGATTACAATAAACAAAGAAGATTTTTATAAATTATAAATATCTTCTTTGTATTATTCTAATTATTTTTTATATCAAATCTCAGGAGTATGACAGAGGAGGCTCTGCCTGCCCTGCCTGGAAGTCCCTGAAAAATTGCGGGAAGCCTCTGTCTCCATGGAGGTTTACAGGGAAGGGGGCAAGCAGGGCTAAGTAGGCGAGCACCAGAGAAATCTTTGATTTTTTTTCATGTTAACCTTTTAATAAATTGAGAAAAGTTAAATAAAGTTATATAGTTCTAAAGTTAATAGCTTGCTACCCATGTATCAGAACTATTTGCTCCCTAGAGCCATTACTGTCATTATTTGCCCATAATACGAGAAATAGCTTCAGGTCCTTCGCATTCAAATTCCAATATGAAACTCATCCACACAGGAAAGCTAGTCTTTCCCAAAGCCATGTGAAAAAGGCCTTCTAATAAAAATGCTTCGCTTCATGGTAGGGGACATGGCGGTGGAATATAGTGCCTCTCCACATGCCTGTAATTAAATCCTTTCTAATTTCCTTACTGCTACTTTCACCAACTATATTGCTTTGTTTTCCCATCTTACTATTTGTGTTTTTCACCATGGCAGAATTGTGTATATTTGCTGCCCTTTGATACAATACAGAACAGCTTTGGACACAGTAATGTAGATGTGGTCTGTGTTATACCCAAGGGCATCTAAATTATGTTGGTCACATAAGGATGAATAAATGTATTAAATAAAAGAGTCAGGATGGTAGGTACAAACTAATGAATTTGCCTGCTGATGTAAAATCCTCTTATTACAAAAGTTTAACTCGGGAAGTGATACCAGTCCTGAAAAATATATTTTCATCCTGTATATATACTGTATACTCACACACATATTATAGATAGATAAATAGATAGACTGATGTGAATGTCTAAATGTTGTTTGTAAAGCCCTTCGTATTGTGGGCACTATATAATGGTAATAATAATAATAAAAAATATTTTAGAAATGATAAAACAACAAGACAATGCAATTATACTCACTTGTTCCCGGTCGAGCATCTGAAACATCTACCAAGGGCCCGGTAGCCTGCGACACGGACTGGTAATGGACTGTGTGAGTAACCGTTAACGACTTCTGTTTTGATGACTCTCCGAAATCAGCATCAGTCAATAGCACCGTAGATCTGTCATCTTAAAGCGAGAGAAGATTTAATGTTAGGGGGAAGATTTAAGGTGGTGTTTGAAGAGCTTAAAAACCTTAATGCTAGCATAATAGAAAGCTAGTCTGGCAAGCTGTTAGCTGATTTAAAGCCATGCTCCTTACAATGATTAAAAAGTGTATTTAACACAGAACCTCTTGCAATCCTGCCATATTTTACGTGTGCAAAAACGCTAGAATAAATTGCTTGCTGTCTCGTATAAATCTCGTCTCCGGAAAGTAGCGATCCATGATTGCTGAAGAAATGGCAGCAGTAACCCGGCTGCTTTGCTTACAAAGCAAGAGGGACCATCAAACGAGAGAGAAGGATGTTCTTATCAGCCTGGCCATTAGCAGACACAAACGCCTTACACTTTCTGTATTGCAGAGAGGGACAAATTGCAAAGTATTAATTAAAGCAAAAAACTTTCCTCACGCTGAGCCTCTGTGAACCCTGGCTCTGGAGCGTAGCAATGTTTACATGTGGTTCTATATATATCACATCACTTCAATACAGGATCTGGGAGATGAAATAAGGCAATGTTTGAGGTCAAATATATTATACTTAATAAGGCACATTTGTCTGGGGTACCAGATAGGCAAGAGACAACTGAAAAAAACCCCAGAACAAATATGATACATGTTACAATGGTACTGTATAATAAGCTGTCATTTCTCCTTCAAACATCCAGTGGTGGATTTCACCTAGGTCTTGCATGACAGCAGAACCCCCCCACCACCACCACCCAGTGAATCCAAGGCTGTCTCAGTGGGAGATACTTTCTCCCATTGGGACCACCAGTCCGGTTTGCAATTAGCAGAGAGAGCGCTTTAAATGGGGTCTAGCCGGTGCAGACCTTAAACGTCTCAGCTGCTTTTCAGTATTTGGAATCGTGAACCTGCGCATGTGCACAGAACAGATGCACACACAGGCAAAAGACAGACACTCCTGGGAGTTACAGGTAGGAGTCGCTGCTGATCATTACCCAGACACATATACTACTGTTCTCTCCTGGTGTAACCCAGGCACATATACTACTGTTCTCTCCTGGTGTAACCCAGGCACATATACTACTGTTCTCTCCTGGTGTAACCCAGGCACATATACTACTGTTCTCTCCTGGTGTAACCCAGGCACATATACTACTGTTCTCTCCTGGTGTAACCCAGGCACATATACTACTGCTCTCTCCTGGTGTAACCCAGGCACATATACTACTGTTCTCTCCTGGTGTAACCCAGGCACATATACTACTGTTCTCTCCTGGTGTAATCCAGGCACATATACTACTGTTCTCTCCTGGTGTAACCCAGGCACATATACTACTGTTCTCTCCTGGTGTAACCCAGGCACATATACTACTGTTCTCTCCTGGTGTAACCCAGGCACATATACTACTGTTCTCTCCTGGTGTAACCCAGGCACATACACTACTGTTCTCTCCTGGTGTAATCCAGGCACATATACTACTGTTCTCTCCTGGTGTAACCCAGGCACATATACTACTGTTCTCTCCTGGTGTAACCCAGGCACATATACTACTGTTCTCTCCTGGTGTAACCCAGGCACATACACTACTGTTCTCTCCTGGTGTAACCCAGGCACATATACTACTGTTCTCTCCTGGTGTAACCCAGGCACATATACTACTGTTCTCTCCTGGTGTAACCCAGGCACATATACTACTGTTCTCTCCTGGTGTAACCCAGGCACATATACTACTGTTCTCTCCTGGTGTAACCCAGGCACATATACTACTGTTCTCTCCTGGTGTAACCCAGGCACATATACTACTGCTCTCTCCTGGTGTAACCCAGGCACATATACTACTGTTCTCTCCTGGTGTAACCCAGGCACATATACTACTGTTCTCTCCTGGTGTAACCCAGGCACATATACTACTGTTCTCTCCTGGTGTAATCCAGGCACATATACTACTGTTCTCTCCTGGTGTAACCCAGGCACATATACTACTGTTCTCTCCTGGTGTAACCCAGGCACATATACTACTGTTCTCTCCTGGTGTAACCCAGGCACATATACTACTGTTCTCTCCTGGTGTAACCCAGGCACATACACTACTGTTCTCTCCTGGTGTAATCCAGGCACATATACTACTGTTCTCTCCTGGTGTAACCCAGGCACATATACTACTGTTCTCTCCTGGTGTAACCCAGGCACATATACTACTGTTCTCTCCTGGTGTAACCCAGGCACATATACTACTGTTCTCTCCTGGTGTAACCCAGGCACATATACTACTGTTCTCTCCTGGTGTAACCCAGGCACATATACTACTGTTCTCTCCTGGTGTAACCCAGGCACATATACTACTGTTCTCTCCTGGTGTAACCCAGGCACATATATTACTGCTCTCTCCTGGTGTAACCCAGGCACATATACTACTGTTCTCTCCTGGTGTAACCCAGGCACATATATTACTGCTCTCTCCTGGTGTAACCCAGGCACATATACTACTGTTCTCTCCTGGTGTAACCCAGGCACATATATTACTGCTCTCTCCTGGTGTAACCCAGGCACATATACTACTGTTCTCTCCTGGTGTAACCCAGGCACATATACTACTGTTCTCTCCTGGTGTAACCCAGGCGCATATGATACTGTTCTCTCCTGGTGTAACCCAGACACATATGCTACTGTTCTATCCTGGTGTAACCCAGGCGCATATGCTACTGTTCTCTCCTGGTGTAACCCAGGCACATATACTACTGTTCTCTCCTGGTGTAACCCAGGCACATATACTACTGTTCTCTCCTGGTGTAACCCAGGCACATATACTACTGTTCTCTCCTGGTGTAACCCAGGCACATATACTACTGTTCTCTCCTGGTGTAACCCAGGCACATATACTACTGTTCTCTCCTGGTGTAACCCAGGCACATATACTACTGTTCTCTCCTGGTGTAACCCAGGCACATATACTACTGTTCTCTCCTGGTGTAACCCAGGCACATATACTACTGTTCTCTCCTGGTGTAACCCAGGCACATATACTACTGTTCTCTCCTGGTGTAACCCAGGCGCATATACTACTGTTCTCTCCTGGTGTAACCCAGACACATATACTACTGTTCTCTCCTGGTGTAACCCAGGCACATATACTACTGTTCTCTCCTGGTGTAACCCAGGCGCATATACTACTGTTCTCTCCTGGTGTAATCCAGGCACATATACTACTGTTCTCTCCTGGTGTAACCCAGGCACATATACTACTGTTCTCTCCTGGTGTAATCCAGGCACATATACTACTGTTCTCTCCTGGTGTAACCCAGGCACATATACTACTGTTCTCTCCTAGTGTACCCCAGGCACATATACTACTGTTCTCTCCTGGTGTAACCCAGGCACATATACTACTGTTCTCTCCTGGTGTAACCCAGGCACATATACTACTGTTCTCTCCTGGTGTAACCCAGGCACATATACTACTGTTCTCTCCTGGTGTACCCCAGGCACATATACTACTGTTCTCTCCTAGTGTACCCCAGGCACATATACTACTGTTCTCTCCTGGTGTAACCCAGGCACATATACTACTGTTCTCTCCTGGTGTAACCCAGGCACATATACTACTGTTCTCTCCTGGTGTAACCCAGACACATATACTACTGTTCTCTCCTGGTGTAACCCAGGCACATATACTACTGTTCTCTCCTGGTGTAACCCAGGCGCATATGCTACTGTTCTCTCCTGGTGTAACCCAGGCGCATATGATACTGTTCTCTCCTGGTGTAACCCAGACACATATGCTACTGTTCTATCCTGGTGTAACTCAGGTGCATATACTATTGTCTCCTGGTGTAACCCAGGCACATATACTACTGTTCTATCCTGGAGTAACCCAGACACATATGCTACTGTTCTCTCCTGGTGTAACGCAGGCACATATACTACTGTTCTCTCCTGGTGTAACTCAGGTACATACACTACTGTTCTCTCCTGGTATAACCCAGGCACATATGATACTGTTCTATCCTGGTGTAACGCAGGCACATATACTACTGTTCTCTCCTGGTGTAACCCAGACACATATGCTACTGTTCTCTCCTGGTGTAACCCAGGCACATATACTACTGCTCTCTCCTGGTGTAACCCAGGCACATATACTACTGTTCTATCCTGGTGTAACCCAGGCACATATGCTACTGTTCTCTCCTGGTGTAACCCAGGCGCATATACTACTGTTCTCTCCTGGTGTAATCCAGGCACATATACTACTGTTCTCTCCTGGTGTAACCCAGGCACATATACTACTGTTCTCTCCTGGTGTAACCCAGGCACATATACTACTGTTCTCTCCTGGTGTAACCCAGGCGCATATACTACTGTTCTCTCCTGGTGTAACCCAGACACATATACTACTGTTCTCTCCTGGTGTAACCCAGGCACATATACTACTGTTCTCTCCTGGTGTAACCCAGGCACATACACTACTGTTCTCTCCTGGTGTAACCCAGGCACATATACTACTGTTCTCTCCTGGTGTAACCCAGGCACATATACTACTGTTCTCTCCTGGTGTAACCCAGGCACATATACTACTGCTCTCTCCTGGTGTAACCCAGGCACATATACTACTGTTCTCTCCTGGTGTAACCCAGGCACATATACTACTGTTCTCTCCTGGTGTAACCCAGGCACATATACTACTGTTCTCTCCTGGTGTAATCCAGGCACATATACTACTGTTCTCTCCTGGTGTAACCCAGGCACATATACTACTGTTCTCTCCTGGTGTAACCCAGGCACATATACTACTGTTCTCTCCTGGTGTAACCCAGGCACATATACTACTGTTCTCTCCTGGTGTAACCCAGGCACATACACTACTGTTCTCTCCTGGTGTAATCCAGGCACATATACTACTGTTCTCTCCTGGTGTAACCCAGGCACATATACTACTGTTCTCTCCTGGTGTAACCCAGGCACATATACTACTGTTCTCTCCTGGTGTAACCCAGGCACATATACTACTGTTCTCTCCTGGTGTAACCCAGGCACATATACTACTGTTCTCTCCTGGTGTAACCCAGGCACATATACTACTGTTCTCTCCTGGTGTAACCCAGGCACATATACTACTGTTCTCTCCTGGTGTAACCCAGGCACATATATTACTGCTCTCTCCTGGTGTAACCCAGGCACATATACTACTGTTCTCTCCTGGTGTAACCCAGGCACATATATTACTGCTCTCTCCTGGTGTAACCCAGGCACATATACTACTGTTCTCTCCTGGTGTAACCCAGGCACATATATTACTGCTCTCTCCTGGTGTAACCCAGGCACATATACTACTGTTCTCTCCTGGTGTAACCCAGGCACATATACTACTGTTCTCTCCTGGTGTAACCCAGGCGCATATGATACTGTTCTCTCCTGGTGTAACCCAGACACATATGCTACTGTTCTATCCTGGTGTAACCCAGGCGCATATGCTACTGTTCTCTCCTGGTGTAACCCAGGCACATATACTACTGTTCTCTCCTGGTGTAACCCAGGCACATATACTACTGTTCTCTCCTGGTGTAACCCAGGCACATATACTACTGTTCTCTCCTGGTGTAACCCAGGCACATATACTACTGTTCTCTCCTGGTGTAACCCAGGCACATATACTACTGTTCTCTCCTGGTGTAACCCAGGCACATATACTACTGTTCTCTCCTGGTGTAACCCAGGCACATATACTACTGTTCTCTCCTGGTGTAACCCAGGCACATATACTACTGTTCTCTCCTGGTGTAACCCAGGCACATATACTACTGTTCTCTCCTGGTGTAACCCAGGCGCATATACTACTGTTCTCTCCTGGTGTAACCCAGACACATATACTACTGTTCTCTCCTGGTGTAACCCAGGCACATATACTACTGTTCTCTCCTGGTGTAACCCAGGCGCATATACTACTGTTCTCTCCTGGTGTAATCCAGGCACATATACTACTGTTCTCTCCTGGTGTAACCCAGGCACATATACTACTGTTCTCTCCTGGTGTAATCCAGGCACATATACTACTGTTCTCTCCTGGTGTAACCCAGGCACATATACTACTGTTCTCTCCTAGTGTACCCCAGGCACATATACTACTGTTCTCTCCTGGTGTAACCCAGGCACATATACTACTGTTCTCTCCTGGTGTAACCCAGGCACATATACTACTGTTCTCTCCTGGTGTAACCCAGGCACATATACTACTGTTCTCTCCTGGTGTACCCCAGGCACATATACTACTGTTCTCTCCTAGTGTACCCCAGGCACATATACTACTGTTCTCTCCTGGTGTAACCCAGGCACATATACTACTGTTCTCTCCTGGTGTAACCCAGGCACATATACTACTGTTCTCTCCTGGTGTAACCCAGACACATATACTACTGTTCTCTCCTGGTGTAACCCAGGCACATATACTACTGTTCTCTCCTGGTGTAACCCAGGCGCATATGCTACTGTTCTCTCCTGGTGTAACCCAGGCGCATATGATACTGTTCTCTCCTGGTGTAACCCAGACACATATGCTACTGTTCTATCCTGGTGTAACTCAGGTGCATATACTATTGTCTCCTGGTGTAACCCAGGCACATATACTACTGTTCTATCCTGGAGTAACCCAGACACATATGCTACTGTTCTCTCCTGGTGTAACGCAGGCACATATACTACTGTTCTCTCCTGGTGTAACTCAGGTACATACACTACTGTTCTCTCCTGGTATAACCCAGGCACATATGATACTGTTCTATCCTGGTGTAACGCAGGCACATATACTACTGTTCTCTCCTGGTGTAACCCAGACACATATGCTACTGTTCTCTCCTGGTGTAACCCAGGCACATATACTACTGCTCTCTCCTGGTGTAACCCAGGCACATATACTACTGTTCTATCCTGGTGTAACCCAGGCACATATGCTACTGTTCTCTCCTGGTGTAACCCAGGCGCATATACTACTGTTCTCTCCTGGTGTAATCCAGGCACATATACTACTGTTCTCTCCTGGTGTAACCCAGGCACATATACTACTGTTCTCTCCTGGTGTAACCCAGGCACATATACTACTGTTCTCTCCTGGTGTAACCCAGGCGCATATACTACTGTTCTCTCCTGGTGTAACCCAGACACATATACTACTGTTCTCTCCTGGTGTAACCCAGGCACATATACTACTGTTCTCTCCTGGTGTAACCCAGGCACATACACTACTGTTCTCTCCTGGTGTAACCCAGGCACATATACTACTGTTCTCTCCTGGTGTAACCCAGGCACATATACTACTGTTCTCTCCTGGTGTAACCCAGGCACATATACTACTGCTCTCTCCTGGTGTAACCCAGGCACATATACTACTGTTCTCTCCTGGTGTAACCCAGGCACATATACTACTGTTCTCTCCTGGTGTAACCCAGGCACATATACTACTGTTCTCTCCTGGTGTAATCCAGGCACATATACTACTGTTCTCTCCTGGTGTAACCCAGGCACATATACTACTGTTCTCTCCTGGTGTAACCCAGGCACATATACTACTGTTCTCTCCTGGTGTAACCCAGGCACATATACTACTGTTCTCTCCTGGTGTAACCCAGGCACATACACTACTGTTCTCTCCTGGTGTAATCCAGGCACATATACTACTGTTCTCTCCTGGTGTAACCCAGGCACATATACTACTGTTCTCTCCTGGTGTAACCCAGGCACATATACTACTGTTCTCTCCTGGTGTAACCCAGGCACATATACTACTGTTCTCTCCTGGTGTAACCCAGGCACATATACTACTGTTCTCTCCTGGTGTAACCCAGGCACATATACTACTGTTCTCTCCTGGTGTAACCCAGGCACATATACTACTGTTCTCTCCTGGTGTAACCCAGGCACATATATTACTGCTCTCTCCTGGTGTAACCCAGGCACATATACTACTGTTCTCTCCTGGTGTAACCCAGGCACATATATTACTGCTCTCTCCTGGTGTAACCCAGGCACATATACTACTGTTCTCTCCTGGTGTAACCCAGGCACATATATTACTGCTCTCTCCTGGTGTAACCCAGGCACATATACTACTGTTCTCTCCTGGTGTAACCCAGGCACATATACTACTGTTCTCTCCTGGTGTAACCCAGGCGCATATGATACTGTTCTCTCCTGGTGTAACCCAGACACATATGCTACTGTTCTATCCTGGTGTAACCCAGGCGCATATGCTACTGTTCTCTCCTGGTGTAACCCAGGCACATATACTACTGTTCTCTCCTGGTGTAACCCAGGCACATATACTACTGTTCTCTCCTGGTGTAACCCAGGCACATATACTACTGTTCTCTCCTGGTGTAACCCAGGCACATATACTACTGTTCTCTCCTGGTGTAACCCAGGCACATATACTACTGTTCTCTCCTGGTGTAACCCAGGCACATATACTACTGTTCTCTCCTGGTGTAACCCAGGCACATATACTACTGTTCTCTCCTGGTGTAACCCAGGCACATATACTACTGTTCTCTCCTGGTGTAACCCAGGCACATATACTACTGTTCTCTCCTGGTGTAACCCAGGCGCATATACTACTGTTCTCTCCTGGTGTAACCCAGACACATATACTACTGTTCTCTCCTGGTGTAACCCAGGCACATATACTACTGTTCTCTCCTGGTGTAACCCAGGCGCATATACTACTGTTCTCTCCTGGTGTAATCCAGGCACATATACTACTGTTCTCTCCTGGTGTAACCCAGGCACATATACTACTGTTCTCTCCTGGTGTAATCCAGGCACATATACTACTGTTCTCTCCTGGTGTAACCCAGGCACATATACTACTGTTCTCTCCTAGTGTACCCCAGGCACATATACTACTGTTCTCTCCTGGTGTAACCCAGGCACATATACTACTGTTCTCTCCTGGTGTAACCCAGGCACATATACTACTGTTCTCTCCTGGTGTAACCCAGGCACATATACTACTGTTCTCTCCTGGTGTACCCCAGGCACATATACTACTGTTCTCTCCTAGTGTACCCCAGGCACATATACTACTGTTCTCTCCTGGTGTAACCCAGGCACATATACTACTGTTCTCTCCTGGTGTAACCCAGGCACATATACTACTGTTCTCTCCTGGTGTAACCCAGACACATATACTACTGTTCTCTCCTGGTGTAACCCAGGCACATATACTACTGTTCTCTCCTGGTGTAACCCAGGCGCATATGCTACTGTTCTCTCCTGGTGTAACCCAGGCGCATATGATACTGTTCTCTCCTGGTGTAACCCAGACACATATGCTACTGTTCTATCCTGGTGTAACTCAGGTGCATATACTATTGTCTCCTGGTGTAACCCAGGCACATATACTACTGTTCTATCCTGGAGTAACCCAGACACATATGCTACTGTTCTCTCCTGGTGTAACGCAGGCACATATACTACTGTTCTCTCCTGGTGTAACTCAGGTACATACACTACTGTTCTCTCCTGGTATAACCCAGGCACATATGATACTGTTCTATCCTGGTGTAACGCAGGCACATATACTACTGTTCTCTCCTGGTGTAACCCAGACACATATGCTACTGTTCTCTCCTGGTGTAACCCAGGCACATATACTACTGCTCTCTCCTGGTGTAACCCAGGCACATATACTACTGTTCTATCCTGGTGTAACCCAGGCACATATGCTACTGTTCTCTCCTGGTGTAACCCAGGCGCATATACTACTGTTCTCTCCTGGTGTAATCCAGGCACATATACTACTGTTCTCTCCTGGTGTAACCCAGGCACATATACTACTGTTCTCTCCTGGTGTAACCCAGGCACATATACTACTGTTCTCTCCTGGTGTAACCCAGGCGCATATACTACTGTTCTCTCCTGGTGTAACCCAGACACATATACTACTGTTCTCTCCTGGTGTAACCCAGGCACATATACTACTGTTCTCTCCTGGTGTAACCCAGGCACATACACTACTGTTCTCTCCTGGTGTAACCCAGGCACATATACTACTGTTCTCTCCTGGTGTAACCCAGGCACATATACTACTGTTCTCTCCTGGTGTAACCCAGGCACATATACTACTGTTCTCTCCTGGTGTAACCCAGGCACATATACTACTGTTCTCTCCTGGTGTAACCCAGGCACATATACTACTGTTCTCTCCTGGTGTAACCCAGGCACATATACTACTGTTCTCTCCTGGTGTAACCCAGGCACATATACTACTGTTCTCTCCTGGTGTAACCCAGGCACATATACTACTGTTCTCTCCTGGTGTAACCCAGGCACATATACTACTGTTCTCTCCTGGTGTAACCCAGGCACATATACTACTGTTCTCTCCTGGTGTAACCCAGGCACATATACTACTGTTCTCTCCTGGTGTAACCCAGGCACATATACTACTGTTCTCTCCTGGTGTAACCCAGGCACATATATTACTGCTCTCTCCTGGTGTAACCCAGGCACATATACTACTGTTCTCTCCTGGTGTAACCCAGGCACATATATTACTGCTCTCTCCTGGTGTAACCCAGGCACATATACTACTGTTCTCTCCTGGTGTAACCCAGGCACATATATTACTGCTCTCTCCTGGTGTAACCCAGGCACATATACTACTGTTCTCTCCTGGTGTAACCCAGGCACATATACTACTGTTCTCTCCTGGTGTAACCCAGGCGCATATGATACTGTTCTCTCCTGGTGTAACCCAGACACATATGCTACTGTTCTATCCTGGTGTAACCCAGGCGCATATGCTACTGTTCTCTCCTGGTGTAACCCAGGCACATATACTACTGTTCTCTCCTGGTGTAACCCAGGCACATATACTACTGTTCTCTCCTGGTGTAACCCAGGCACATATACTACTGTTCTCTCCTGGTGTAACCCAGGCACATATACTACTGTTCTCTCCTGGTGTAACCCAGGCACATATACTACTGTTCTCTCCTGGTGTAACCCAGGCACATATACTACTGTTCTCTCCTGGTGTAACCCAGGCACATATACTACTGTTCTCTCCTGGTGTAACCCAGGCACATATACTACTGTTCTCTCCTGGTGTAACCCAGGCACATATACTACTGTTCTCTCCTGGTGTAACCCAGGCGCATATACTACTGTTCTCTCCTGGTGTAACCCAGACACATATACTACTGTTCTCTCCTGGTGTAACCCAGGCACATATACTACTGTTCTCTCCTGGTGTAACCCAGGCGCATATACTACTGTTCTCTCCTGGTGTAATCCAGGCACATATACTACTGTTCTCTCCTGGTGTAACCCAGGCACATATACTACTGTTCTCTCCTGGTGTAATCCAGGCACATATACTACTGTTCTCTCCTGGTGTAACCCAGGCACATATACTACTGTTCTCTCCTAGTGTACCCCAGGCACATATACTACTGTTCTCTCCTGGTGTAACCCAGGCACATATACTACTGTTCTCTCCTGGTGTAACCCAGGCACATATACTACTGTTCTCTCCTGGTGTAACCCAGGCACATATACTACTGTTCTCTCCTGGTGTACCCCAGGCACATATACTACTGTTCTCTCCTAGTGTACCCCAGGCACATATACTACTGTTCTCTCCTGGTGTAACCCAGGCACATATACTACTGTTCTCTCCTGGTGTAACCCAGGCACATATACTACTGTTCTCTCCTGGTGTAACCCAGACACATATACTACTGTTCTCTCCTGGTGTAACCCAGGCACATATACTACTGTTCTCTCCTGGTGTAACCCAGGCGCATATGCTACTGTTCTCTCCTGGTGTAACCCAGGCGCATATGATACTGTTCTCTCCTGGTGTAACCCAGACACATATGCTACTGTTCTATCCTGGTGTAACTCAGGTGCATATACTATTGTCTCCTGGTGTAACCCAGGCACATATACTACTGTTCTATCCTGGAGTAACCCAGACACATATGCTACTGTTCTCTCCTGGTGTAACGCAGGCACATATACTACTGTTCTCTCCTGGTGTAACTCAGGTACATACACTACTGTTCTCTCCTGGTATAACCCAGGCACATATGATACTGTTCTATCCTGGTGTAACGCAGGCACATATACTACTGTTCTCTCCTGGTGTAACCCAGACACATATGCTACTGTTCTCTCCTGGTGTAACCCAGGCACATATACTACTGCTCTCTCCTGGTGTAACCCAGGCACATATACTACTGTTCTATCCTGGTGTAACCCAGGCACATATGCTACTGTTCTCTCCTGGTGTAACCCAGGCGCATATACTACTGTTCTCTCCTGGTGTAATCCAGGCACATATACTACTGTTCTCTCCTGGTGTAACCCAGGCACATATACTACTGTTCTCTCCTGGTGTAACCCAGGCACATATACTACTGTTCTCTCCTGGTGTAACCCAGGCGCATATACTACTGTTCTCTCCTGGTGTAACCCAGACACATATACTACTGTTCTCTCCTGGTGTAACCCAGGCACATATACTACTGTTCTCTCCTGGTGTAACCCAGGCGCATATACTACTGTTCTCTCCTGGTGTAATCCAGGCACATATACTACTGTTCTCTCCTGGTGTAACCCAGGCACATATACTACTGTTCTCTCCTGGTGTAATCCAGGCACATATACTACTGTTCTCTCCTGGTGTAACCCAGGCACATATACTACTGTTCTCTCCTAGTGTACCCCAGGCACATATACTACTGTTCTCTCCTGGTGTAACCCAGGCACATATACTACTGTTCTCTCCTGGTGTAACCCAGGCACATATACTACTGTTCTCTCCTGGTGTAACCCAGGCACATATACTACTGTTCTCTCCTGGTGTACCCCAGGCACATATACTACTGTTCTCTCCTAGTGTACCCCAGGCACATATACTACTGTTCTCTCCTGGTGTAACCCAGGCACATATACTACTGTTCTCTCCTGGTGTAACCCAGGCACATATACTACTGTTCTCTCCTGGTGTAACCCAGACACATATACTACTGTTCTCTCCTGGTGTAACCCAGGCACATATACTACTGTTCTCTCCTGGTGTAACCCAGGCGCATATGCTACTGTTCTCTCCTGGTGTAACCCAGGCGCATATGATACTGTTCTCTCCTGGTGTAACCCAGGCGCATATGATACTGTTCTCTCCTGGTGTAACCCAGACACATATGCTACTGTTCTATCCTGGTGTAACTCAGGTGCATATACTATTGTCTCCTGGTGTAACCCAGGCACATATACTACTGTTCTATCCTGGAGTAACCCAGACACATATGCTACTGTTCTCTCCTGGTGTAACGCAGGCACATATACTACTGTTCTCTCCTGGTGTAACTCAGGTACATACACTACTGTTCTCTCCTGGTATAACCCAGGCACATATGATACTGTTCTATCCTGGTGTAACGCAGGCACATATACTACTGTTCTCTCCTGGTGTAACCCAGACACATATGCTACTGTTCTCTCCTGGTGTAACCCAGGCACATATACTACTGCTCTCTCCTGGTGTAACCCAGGCACATATACTACTGTTCTATCCTGGTGTAACCCAGGCACATATGCTACTGTTCTCTCCTGGTGTAACCCAGGCGCATATACTACTGTTCTCTCCTGGTGTAATCCAGGCACATATACTACTGTTCTCTCCTGGTGTAACCCAGGCACATATACTACTGTTCTCTCCTGGTGTAACCCAGGCACATATACTACTGTTCTCTCCTGGTGTAACCCAGGCGCATATACTACTGTTCTCTCCTGGTGTAACCCAGACACATATACTACTGTTCTCTCCTGGTGTAACCCAGGCACATATACTACTGTTCTCTCCTGGTGTAACCCAGGCGCATATACTACTGTTCTCTCCTGGTGTAATCCAGGCACATATACTACTGTTCTCTCCTGGTGTAACCCAGGCACATATACTACTGTTCTCTCCTGGTGTAATCCAGGCACATATACTACTGTTCTCTCCTGGTGTAACCCAGGCACATATACTACTGTTCTCTCCTAGTGTACCCCAGGCACATATACTACTGTTCTCTCCTGGTGTAACCCAGGCACATATACTACTGTTCTCTCCTGGTGTAACCCAGGCACATATACTACTGTTCTCTCCTGGTGTAACCCAGGCACATATACTACTGTTCTCTCCTGGTGTACCCCAGGCACATATACTACTGTTCTCTCCTAGTGTACCCCAGGCACATATACTACTGTTCTCTCCTGGTGTAACCCAGGCACATATACTACTGTTCTCTCCTGGTGTAACCCAGGCACATATACTACTGTTCTCTCCTGGTGTAACCCAGACACATATACTACTGTTCTCTCCTGGTGTAACCCAGGCACATATACTACTGTTCTCTCCTGGTGTAACCCAGGCGCATATGCTACTGTTCTCTCCTGGTGTAACCCAGGCGCATATGATACTGTTCTCTCCTGGTGTAACCCAGACACATATGCTACTGTTCTATCCTGGTGTAACTCAGGTGCATATACTATTGTCTCCTGGTGTAACCCAGGCACATATACTACTGTTCTATCCTGGAGTAACCCAGACACATATGCTACTGTTCTCTCCTGGTGTAACGCAGGCACATATACTACTGTTCTCTCCTGGTGTAACTCAGGTACATACACTACTGTTCTCTCCTGGTATAACCCAGGCACATATGATACTGTTCTATCCTGGTGTAACGCAGGCACATATACTACTGTTCTCTCCTGGTGTAACCCAGACACATATGCTACTGTTCTCTCCTGGTGTAACCCAGGCACATATACTACTGCTCTCTCCTGGTGTAACCCAGGCACATATACTACTGTTCTATCCTGGTGTAACCCAGGCACATATGCTACTGTTCTCTCCTGGTGTAACCCAGGCGCATATACTACTGTTCTCTCCTGGTGTAATCCAGGCACATATACTACTGTTCTCTCCTGGTGTAACCCAGGCACATATACTACTGTTCTCTCCTGGTGTAACCCAGGCACATATACTACTGTTCTCTCCTGGTGTAACCCAGGCGCATATACTACTGTTCTCTCCTGGTGTAACCCAGACACATATACTACTGTTCTCTCCTGGTGTAACCCAGGCACATATACTACTGTTCTCTCCTGGTGTAACCCAGGCGCATATACTACTGTTCTCTCCTGGTGTAATCCAGGCACATATACTACTGTTCTCTCCTGGTGTAACCCAGGCACATATACTACTGTTCTCTCCTGGTGTAATCCAGGCACATATACTACTGTTCTCTCCTGGTGTAACCCAGGCACATATACTACTGTTCTCTCCTAGTGTACCCCAGGCACATATACTACTGTTCTCTCCTGGTGTAACCCAGGCACATATACTACTGTTCTCTCCTGGTGTAACCCAGGCACATATACTACTGTTCTCTCCTGGTGTAACCCAGGCACATATACTACTGTTCTCTCCTGGTGTACCCCAGGCACATATACTACTGTTCTCTCCTAGTGTACCCCAGGCACATATACTACTGTTCTCTCCTGGTGTAACCCAGGCACATATACTACTGTTCTCTCCTGGTGTAACCCAGGCACATATACTACTGTTCTCTCCTGGTGTAACCCAGACACATATACTACTGTTCTCTCCTGGTGTAACCCAGGCACATATACTACTGTTCTCTCCTGGTGTAACCCAGGCGCATATGCTACTGTTCTCTCCTGGTGTAACCCAGGCGCATATGATACTGTTCTCTCCTGGTGTAACCCAGGCGCATATGATACTGTTCTCTCCTGGTGTAACCCAGACACATATGCTACTGTTCTATCCTGGTGTAACTCAGGTGCATATACTATTGTCTCCTGGTGTAACCCAGGCACATATACTACTGTTCTATCCTGGAGTAACCCAGACACATATGCTACTGTTCTCTCCTGGTGTAACGCAGGCACATATACTACTGTTCTCTCCTGGTGTAACTCAGGTACATACACTACTGTTCTCTCCTGGTATAACCCAGGCACATATGATACTGTTCTATCCTGGTGTAACGCAGGCACATATACTACTGTTCTCTCCTGGTGTAACCCAGACACATATGCTACTGTTCTCTCCTGGTGTAACCCAGGCACATATACTACTGCTCTCTCCTGGTGTAACCCAGGCACATATACTACTGTTCTATCCTGGTGTAACCCAGGCACATATGCTACTGTTCTCTCCTGGTGTAACCCAGGCGCATATACTACTGTTCTCTCCTGGTGTAATCCAGGCACATATACTACTGTTCTCTCCTGGTGTAACCCAGGCACATATACTACTGTTCTCTCCTGGTGTAACCCAGGCACATATACTACTGTTCTCTCCTGGTGTAACCCAGGCGCATATACTACTGTTCTCTCCTGGTGTAACCCAGACACATATACTACTGTTCTCTCCTGGTGTAACCCAGGCACATATACTACTGTTCTCTCCTGGTGTAACCCAGGCGCATATACTACTGTTCTCTCCTGGTGTAATCCAGGCACATATACTACTGTTCTCTCCTGGTGTAACCCAGGCACATATACTACTGTTCTCTCCTGGTGTAATCCAGGCACATATACTACTGTTCTCTCCTGGTGTAACCCAGGCACATATACTACTGTTCTCTCCTAGTGTACCCCAGGCACATATACTACTGTTCTCTCCTGGTGTAACCCAGGCACATATACTACTGTTCTCTCCTGGTGTAACCCAGGCACATATACTACTGTTCTCTCCTGGTGTAACCCAGGCACATATACTACTGTTCTCTCCTGGTGTACCCCAGGCACATATACTACTGTTCTCTCCTAGTGTACCCCAGGCACATATACTACTGTTCTCTCCTGGTGTAACCCAGGCACATATACTACTGTTCTCTCCTGGTGTAACCCAGGCACATATACTACTGTTCTCTCCTGGTGTAACCCAGACACATATACTACTGTTCTCTCCTGGTGTAACCCAGGCACATATACTACTGTTCTCTCCTGGTGTAACCCAGGCGCATATGCTACTGTTCTCTCCTGGTGTAACCCAGGCGCATATGATACTGTTCTCTCCTGGTGTAACCCAGACACATATGCTACTGTTCTATCCTGGTGTAACTCAGGTGCATATACTATTGTCTCCTGGTGTAACCCAGGCACATATACTACTGTTCTATCCTGGAGTAACCCAGACACATATGCTACTGTTCTCTCCTGGTGTAACGCAGGCACATATACTACTGTTCTCTCCTGGTGTAACTCAGGTACATACACTACTGTTCTCTCCTGGTATAACCCAGGCACATATGATACTGTTCTATCCTGGTGTAACGCAGGCACATATACTACTGTTCTCTCCTGGTGTAACCCAGACACATATGCTACTGTTCTCTCCTGGTGTAACCCAGGCACATATACTACTGCTCTCTCCTGGTGTAACCCAGGCACATATACTACTGTTCTATCCTGGTGTAACCCAGGCACATATGCTACTGTTCTCTCCTGGTGTAACCCAGGCGCATATACTACTGTTCTCTCCTGGTGTAATCCAGGCACATATACTACTGTTCTCTCCTGGTGTAACCCAGGCACATATACTACTGTTCTCTCCTGGTGTAACCCAGGCACATATACTACTGTTCTCTCCTGGTGTAACCCAGGCGCATATACTACTGTTCTCTCCTGGTGTAACCCAGACACATATACTACTGTTCTCTCCTGGTGTAACCCAGGCACATATACTACTGTTCTCTCCTGGTGTAACCCAGGCGCATATACTACTGTTCTCTCCTGGTGTAATCCAGGCACATATACTACTGTTCTCTCCTGGTGTAACCCAGGCACATATACTACTGTTCTCTCCTGGTGTAATCCAGGCACATATACTACTGTTCTCTCCTGGTGTAACCCAGGCACATATACTACTGTTCTCTCCTAGTGTACCCCAGGCACATATACTACTGTTCTCTCCTGGTGTAACCCAGGCACATATACTACTGTTCTCTCCTGGTGTAACCCAGGCACATATACTACTGTTCTCTCCTGGTGTAACCCAGGCACATATACTACTGTTCTCTCCTGGTGTACCCCAGGCACATATACTACTGTTCTCTCCTAGTGTACCCCAGGCACATATACTACTGTTCTCTCCTGGTGTAACCCAGGCACATATACTACTGTTCTCTCCTGGTGTAACCCAGGCACATATACTACTGTTCTCTCCTGGTGTAACCCAGACACATATACTACTGTTCTCTCCTGGTGTAACCCAGGCACATATACTACTGTTCTCTCCTGGTGTAACCCAGGCGCATATGCTACTGTTCTCTCCTGGTGTAACCCAGGCGCATATGATACTGTTCTCTCCTGGTGTAACCCAGACACATATGCTACTGTTCTATCCTGGTGTAACTCAGGTGCATATACTATTGTCTCCTGGTGTAACCCAGGCACATATACTACTGTTCTATCCTGGAGTAACCCAGACACATATGCTACTGTTCTCTCCTGGTGTAACGCAGGCACATATACTACTGTTCTCTCCTGGTGTAACTCAGGTACATACACTACTGTTCTCTCCTGGTATAACCCAGGCACATATGATACTGTTCTATCCTGGTGTAACGCAGGCACATATACTACTGTTCTCTCCTGGTGTAACCCAGACACATATGCTACTGTTCTCTCCTGGTGTAACCCAGGCACATATACTACTGCTCTCTCCTGGTGTAACCCAGGCACATATACTACTGTTCTATCCTGGTGTAACCCAGGCACATATGCTACTGTTCTCTCCTGGTGTAACCCAGGCGCATATACTACTGTTCTCTCCTGGTGTAATCCAGGCACATATACTACTGTTCTCTCCTGGTGTAACCCAGGCACATATACTACTGTTCTCTCCTGGTGTAATCCAGGCACATATACTACTGTTCTCTCCTGGTGTAACCCAGGCACATATACTACTGTTCTCTCCTAGTGTACCCCAGGCACATATACTACTGTTCTCTCCTGGTGTAACCCAGGCACATATACTACTGTTCTCTCCTGGTGTAACCCAGGCACATATACTACTGTTCTCTCCTGGTGTAACCCAGACACATATACTACTGTTCTCTCCTGGTGTAACCCAGGCACATATACTACTGTTCTCTCCTGGTGTAACCCAGGCGCATATGCTACTGTTCTCTCCTGGTGTAACCCAGGCGCATATGATACTGTTCTCTCCTGGTGTAACCCAGACACATATGCTACTGTTCTATCCTGGTGTAACTCAGGTGCATATACTATTGTCTCCTGGTGTAACCCAGGCACATATACTACTGTTCTATCCTGGAGTAACCCAGACACATATGCTACTGTTCTCTCCTGGTGTAACGCAGGCACATATACTACTGTTCTCTCCTGGTGTAACTCAGGTACATACACTACTGTTCTCTCCTGGTATAACCCAGGCACATATGATACTGTTCTATCCTGGTGTAACGCAGGCACATATACTACTGTTCTCTCCTGGTGTAACCCAGACACATATGCTACTGTTCTCTCCTGGTGTAACCCAGGCACATATACTACTGCTCTCTCCTGGTGTAACCCAGGCACATATACTACTGTTCTATCCTGGTGTAACCCAGGCACATATGCTACTGTTCTCTCCTGGTGTAACCCAGGCGCATATACTACTGTTCTCTCCTGGTGTAATCCAGGCACATATACTACTGTTCTCTCCTGGTGTAACCCAGGCACATATACTACTGTTCTCTCCTGGTGTAACCCAGGCACATATACTACTGTTCTCTCCTGGTGTAACCCAGGCGCATATACTACTGTTCTCTCCTGGTGTAACCCAGACACATATACTACTGTTCTCTCCTGGTGTAACCCAGGCACATATACTACTGTTCTCTCCTGGTGTAACCCAGGCGCATATACTACTGTTCTCTCCTGGTGTAATCCAGGCACATATACTACTGTTCTCTCCTGGTGTAACCCAGGCACATATACTACTGTTCTCTCCTGGTGTAATCCAGGCACATATACTACTGTTCTCTCCTGGTGTAACCCAGGCACATATACTACTGTTCTCTCCTAGTGTACCCCAGGCACATATACTACTGTTCTCTCCTGGTGTAACCCAGGCACATATACTACTGTTCTCTCCTGGTGTAACCCAGGCACATATACTACTGTTCTCTCCTGGTGTAACCCAGGCACATATACTACTGTTCTCTCCTGGTGTACCCCAGGCACATATACTACTGTTCTCTCCTAGTGTACCCCAGGCACATATACTACTGTTCTCTCCTGGTGTAACCCAGGCACATATACTACTGTTCTCTCCTGGTGTAACCCAGGCACATATACTACTGTTCTCTCCTGGTGTAACCCAGACACATATACTACTGTTCTCTCCTGGTGTAACCCAGGCACATATACTACTGTTCTCTCCTGGTGTAACCCAGGCGCATATGCTACTGTTCTCTCCTGGTGTAACCCAGGCGCATATGATACTGTTCTCTCCTGGTGTAACCCAGGCGCATATGATACTGTTCTCTCCTGGTGTAACCCAGACACATATGCTACTGTTCTATCCTGGTGTAACTCAGGTGCATATACTATTGTCTCCTGGTGTAACCCAGGCACATATACTACTGTTCTATCCTGGAGTAACCCAGACACATATGCTACTGTTCTCTCCTGGTGTAACGCAGGCACATATACTACTGTTCTCTCCTGGTGTAACTCAGGTACATACACTACTGTTCTCTCCTGGTATAACCCAGGCACATATGATACTGTTCTATCCTGGTGTAACGCAGGCACATATACTACTGTTCTCTCCTGGTGTAACCCAGACACATATGCTACTGTTCTCTCCTGGTGTAACCCAGGCACATATACTACTGCTCTCTCCTGGTGTAACCCAGGCACATATACTACTGTTCTATCCTGGTGTAACCCAGGCACATATGCTACTGTTCTCTCCTGGTGTAACCCAGGCGCATATACTACTGTTCTCTCCTGGTGTAATCCAGGCACATATACTACTGTTCTCTCCTGGTGTAACCCAGGCACATATACTACTGTTCTCTCCTGGTGTAACCCAGGCACATATACTACTGTTCTCTCCTGGTGTAACCCAGGCGCATATACTACTGTTCTCTCCTGGTGTAACCCAGACACATATACTACTGTTCTCTCCTGGTGTAACCCAGGCACATATACTACTGTTCTCTCCTGGTGTAACCCAGGCGCATATACTACTGTTCTCTCCTGGTGTAATCCAGGCACATATACTACTGTTCTCTCCTGGTGTAACCCAGGCACATATACTACTGTTCTCTCCTGGTGTAATCCAGGCACATATACTACTGTTCTCTCCTGGTGTAACCCAGGCACATATACTACTGTTCTCTCCTAGTGTACCCCAGGCACATATACTACTGTTCTCTCCTGGTGTAACCCAGGCACATATACTACTGTTCTCTCCTGGTGTAACCCAGGCACATATACTACTGTTCTCTCCTGGTGTAACCCAGGCACATATACTACTGTTCTCTCCTGGTGTACCCCAGGCACATATACTACTGTTCTCTCCTAGTGTACCCCAGGCACATATACTACTGTTCTCTCCTGGTGTAACCCAGGCACATATACTACTGTTCTCTCCTGGTGTAACCCAGGCACATATACTACTGTTCTCTCCTGGTGTAACCCAGACACATATACTACTGTTCTCTCCTGGTGTAACCCAGGCACATATACTACTGTTCTCTCCTGGTGTAACCCAGGCGCATATGCTACTGTTCTCTCCTGGTGTAACCCAGGCGCATATGATACTGTTCTCTCCTGGTGTAACCCAGACACATATGCTACTGTTCTATCCTGGTGTAACTCAGGTGCATATACTATTGTCTCCTGGTGTAACCCAGGCACATATACTACTGTTCTATCCTGGAGTAACCCAGACACATATGCTACTGTTCTCTCCTGGTGTAACGCAGGCACATATACTACTGTTCTCTCCTGGTGTAACTCAGGTACATACACTACTGTTCTCTCCTGGTATAACCCAGGCACATATGATACTGTTCTATCCTGGTGTAACGCAGGCACATATACTACTGTTCTCTCCTGGTGTAACCCAGACACATATGCTACTGTTCTCTCCTGGTGTAACCCAGGCACATATACTACTGCTCTCTCCTGGTGTAACCCAGGCACATATACTACTGTTCTATCCTGGTGTAACCCAGGCACATATGCTACTGTTCTCTCCTGGTGTAACCCAGGCGCATATACTACTGTTCTCTCCTGGTGTAATCCAGGCACATATACTACTGTTCTCTCCTGGTGTAACCCAGGCACATATACTACTGTTCTCTCCTGGTGTAACCCAGGCACATATACTACTGTTCTCTCCTGGTGTAACCCAGGCGCATATACTACTGTTCTCTCCTGGTGTAACCCAGACACATATACTACTGTTCTCTCCTGGTGTAACCCAGGCACATATACTACTGTTCTCTCCTGGTGTAACCCAGGCGCATATACTACTGTTCTCTCCTGGTGTAATCCAGGCACATATACTACTGTTCTCTCCTGGTGTAACCCAGGCACATATACTACTGTTCTCTCCTGGTGTAATCCAGGCACATATACTACTGTTCTCTCCTGGTGTAACCCAGGCACATATACTACTGTTCTCTCCTAGTGTACCCCAGGCACATATACTACTGTTCTCTCCTGGTGTAACCCAGGCACATATACTACTGTTCTCTCCTGGTGTAACCCAGGCACATATACTACTGTTCTCTCCTGGTGTAACCCAGGCACATATACTACTGTTCTCTCCTGGTGTAACCCAGGCACATATACTACTGTTCTCTCCTGGTGTAACCCAGGCACATATACTACTGTTCTCTCCTGGTGTAACCCAGGCACATATACTACTGTTCTCTCCTGGTGTACCCCAGGCACATATACTACTGTTCTCTCCTAGTGTACCCCAGGCACATATACTACTGTTCTATCCTGGTGTAACCCAGGCACATATACTACTGCTCTCTCCTGGTGTAACCCAGGCACATATACTACTGTTCTATCCTGGTGTAACCCAGGCACATATGCTACTGTTCTCTCCTGGTGTAACCCAGGCGCATATACTACTGTTCTCTCCTGGTGTAATCCAGGCACATATACTACTGTTCTCTCCTGGTGTAACCCAGGCACATATACTACTGTTCTCTCCTGGTGTAATCCAGGCACATATACTACTGTTCTCTCCTGGTGTAACCCAGGCACATATACTACTGTTCTCTCCTAGTGTACCCCAGGCACATATACTACTGTTCTCTCCTGGTGTAACCCAGGCACATATACTACTGTTCTCTCCTGGTGTAACCCAGGCACATATACTACTGTTCTCTCCTGGTGTAACCCAGACACATATACTACTGTTCTCTCCTGGTGTAACCCAGGCACATATACTACTGTTCTCTCCTGGTGTAACCCAGGCGCATATGCTACTGTTCTCTCCTGGTGTAACCCAGGCGCATATGATACTGTTCTCTCCTGGTGTAACCCAGACACATATGCTACTGTTCTATCCTGGTGTAACTCAGGTGCATATACTATTGTCTCCTGGTGTAACCCAGGCACATATACTACTGTTCTATCCTGGAGTAACCCAGACACATATGCTACTGTTCTCTCCTGGTGTAACGCAGGCACATATACTACTGTTCTCTCCTGGTGTAACTCAGGTACATACACTACTGTTCTCTCCTGGTATAACCCAGGCACATATGATACTGTTCTATCCTGGTGTAACGCAGGCACATATACTACTGTTCTCTCCTGGTGTAACCCAGACACATATGCTACTGTTCTCTCCTGGTGTAACCCAGGCACATATACTACTGCTCTCTCCTGGTGTAACCCAGGCACATATACTACTGTTCTATCCTGGTGTAACCCAGGCGCATATGATACTGTTCTCTCCTGGTGTAACCCAGACACATATGCTACTGTTCTATCCTGGTGTAACTCAGGTGCATATACTATTGTCTCCTGGTGTAACCCAGGCACATATACTACTGTTCTATCCTGGAGTAACCCAGACACATATGCTACTGTTCTCTCCTGGTGTAACCCAGGCACATATGCTACTGTTCTCTCCTGGTGTAACCCAGGCGCATATACTACTGTTCTCTCCTGGTGTAATCCAGGCACATATACTACTGTTCTCTCCTGGTGTAACCCAGGCACATATACTACTGTTCTCTCCTGGTGTAATCCAGGCACATATACTACTGTTCTCTCCTGGTGTAACCCAGGCACATATACTACTGTTCTCTCCTAGTGTACCCCAGGCACATATACTACTGTTCTCTCCTGGTGTAACCCAGGCACATATACTACTGTTCTCTCCTGGTGTAACCCAGGCACATATACTACTGTTCTCTCCTGGTGTAACCCAGACACATATACTACTGTTCTCTCCTGGTGTAACCCAGGCACATATACTACTGTTCTCTCCTGGTGTAACCCAGGCGCATATACTACTGTTCTCTCCTGGTGTAACCCAGACACATATACTACTGTTCTCTCCTGGTGTAACCCAGGCACATATACTACTGTTCTCTCCTGGTGTAACCCAGGCGCATATACTACTGTTCTCTCCTGGTGTAATCCAGGCACATATACTACTGTTCTCTCCTGGTGTAACCCAGGCACATATACTACTGTTCTCTCCTGGTGTAATCCAGGCACATATACTACTGTTCTCTCCTGGTGTAACCCAGGCACATATACTACTGTTCTCTCCTAGTGTACCCCAGGCACATATACTACTGTTCTCTCCTGGTGTAACCCAGGCACATATACTACTGTTCTCTCCTGGTGTAACCCAGGCACATATACTACTGTTCTCTCCTGGTGTAACCCAGGCACATATACTACTGTTCTCTCCTGGTGTACCCCAGGCACATATACTACTGTTCTCTCCTAGTGTACCCCAGGCACATATACTACTGTTCTCTCCTGGTGTAACCCAGGCACATATACTACTGTTCTCTCCTGGTGTAACCCAGGCACATATACTACTGTTCTCTCCTGGTGTAACCCAGACACATATACTACTGTTCTCTCCTGGTGTAACCCAGGCACATATACTACTGTTCTCTCCTGGTGTAACCCAGGCGCATATGCTACTGTTCTCTCCTGGTGTAACCCAGGCGCATATGATACTGTTCTCTCCTGGTGTAACCCAGACACATATGCTACTGTTCTATCCTGGTGTAACTCAGGTGCATATACTATTGTCTCCTGGTGTAACCCAGGCACATATACTACTGTTCTATCCTGGAGTAACCCAGACACATATGCTACTGTTCTCTCCTGGTGTAACGCAGGCACATATACTACTGTTCTCTCCTGGTGTAACTCAGGTACATACACTACTGTTCTCTCCTGGTATAACCCAGGCACATATGATACTGTTCTATCCTGGTGTAACGCAGGCACATATACTACTGTTCTCTCCTGGTGTAACCCAGACACATATGCTACTGTTCTCTCCTGGTGTAACCCAGGCACATATACTACTGCTCTCTCCTGGTGTAACCCAGGCACATATACTACTGTTCTATCCTGGTGTAACCCAGGCACATATGCTACTGTTCTCTCCTGGTGTAACCCAGGCGCATATACTACTGTTCTCTCCTGGTGTAATCCAGGCACATATACTACTGTTCTCTCCTGGTGTAACCCAGGCACATATACTACTGTTCTCTCCTGGTGTAACCCAGGCACATATACTACTGTTCTCTCCTGGTGTAACCCAGGCGCATATACTACTGTTCTCTCCTGGTGTAACCCAGACACATATACTACTGTTCTCTCCTGGTGTAACCCAGGCACATATACTACTGTTCTCTCCTGGTGTAACCCAGGCGCATATACTACTGTTCTCTCCTGGTGTAATCCAGGCACATATACTACTGTTCTCTCCTGGTGTAACCCAGGCACATATACTACTGTTCTCTCCTGGTGTAATCCAGGCACATATACTACTGTTCTCTCCTGGTGTAACCCAGGCACATATACTACTGTTCTCTCCTAGTGTACCCCAGGCACATATACTACTGTTCTCTCCTGGTGTAACCCAGGCACATATACTACTGTTCTCTCCTGGTGTAACCCAGGCACATATACTACTGTTCTCTCCTGGTGTAACCCAGGCACATATACTACTGTTCTCTCCTGGTGTACCCCAGGCACATATACTACTGTTCTCTCCTAGTGTACCCCAGGCACATATACTACTGTTCTCTCCTGGTGTAACCCAGGCACATATACTACTGTTCTCTCCTGGTGTAACCCAGGCACATATACTACTGTTCTCTCCTGGTGTAACCCAGACACATATACTACTGTTCTCTCCTGGTGTAACCCAGGCACATATACTACTGTTCTCTCCTGGTGTAACCCAGGCGCATATGCTACTGTTCTCTCCTGGTGTAACCCAGGCGCATATGATACTGTTCTCTCCTGGTGTAACCCAGACACATATGCTACTGTTCTATCCTGGTGTAACTCAGGTGCATATACTATTGTCTCCTGGTGTAACCCAGGCACATATACTACTGTTCTATCCTGGAGTAACCCAGACACATATGCTACTGTTCTCTCCTGGTGTAACGCAGGCACATATACTACTGTTCTCTCCTGGTGTAACTCAGGTACATACACTACTGTTCTCTCCTGGTATAACCCAGGCACATATGATACTGTTCTATCCTGGTGTAACGCAGGCACATATACTACTGTTCTCTCCTGGTGTAACCCAGACACATATGCTACTGTTCTCTCCTGGTGTAACCCAGGCACATATACTACTGCTCTCTCCTGGTGTAACCCAGGCACATATACTACTGTTCTATCCTGGTGTAACCCAGGCACATATGCTACTGTTCTCTCCTGGTGTAACCCAGGCGCATATACTACTGTTCTCTCCTGGTGTAATCCAGGCACATATACTACTGTTCTCTCCTGGTGTAACCCAGGCACATATACTACTGTTCTCTCCTGGTGTAATCCAGGCACATATACTACTGTTCTCTCCTGGTGTAACCCAGGCACATATACTACTGTTCTCTCCTAGTGTACCCCAGGCACATATACTACTGTTCTCTCCTGGTGTAACCCAGGCACATATACTACTGTTCTCTCCTGGTGTAACCCAGGCACATATACTACTGTTCTCTCCTGGTGTAACCCAGACACATATACTACTGTTCTCTCCTGGTGTAACCCAGGCACATATACTACTGTTCTCTCCTGGTGTAACCCAGGCGCATATGCTACTGTTCTCTCCTGGTGTAACCCAGGCGCATATGATACTGTTCTCTCCTGGTGTAACCCAGACACATATGCTACTGTTCTATCCTGGTGTAACTCAGGTGCATATACTATTGTCTCCTGGTGTAACCCAGGCACATATACTACTGTTCTATCCTGGAGTAACCCAGACACATATGCTACTGTTCTCTCCTGGTGTAACGCAGGCACATATACTACTGTTCTCTCCTGGTGTAACTCAGGTACATACACTACTGTTCTCTCCTGGTATAACCCAGGCACATATGATACTGTTCTATCCTGGTGTAACGCAGGCACATATACTACTGTTCTCTCCTGGTGTAACCCAGACACATATGCTACTGTTCTCTCCTGGTGTAACCCAGGCACATATACTACTGCTCTCTCCTGGTGTAACCCAGGCACATATACTACTGTTCTATCCTGGTGTAACCCAGGCGCATATGATACTGTTCTCTCCTGGTGTAACCCAGACACATATGCTACTGTTCTATCCTGGTGTAACTCAGGTGCATATACTATTGTCTCCTGGTGTAACCCAGGCACATATACTACTGTTCTATCCTGGAGTAACCCAGACACATATGCTACTGTTCTCTCCTGGTGTAACCCAGGCACATATGCTACTGTTCTCTCCTGGTGTAACCCAGGCGCATATACTACTGTTCTCTCCTGGTGTAATCCAGGCACATATACTACTGTTCTCTCCTGGTGTAACCCAGGCACATATACTACTGTTCTCTCCTGGTGTAATCCAGGCACATATACTACTGTTCTCTCCTGGTGTAACCCAGGCACATATACTACTGTTCTCTCCTAGTGTACCCCAGGCACATATACTACTGTTCTCTCCTGGTGTAACCCAGGCACATATACTACTGTTCTCTCCTGGTGTAACCCAGGCACATATACTACTGTTCTCTCCTGGTGTAACCCAGACACATATACTACTGTTCTCTCCTGGTGTAACCCAGGCACATATACTACTGTTCTCTCCTGGTGTAACCCAGGCGCATATGCTACTGTTCTCTCCTGGTGTAACCCAGGCGCATATGATACTGTTCTCTCCTGGTGTAACCCAGACACATATGCTACTGTTCTATCCTGGTGTAACTCAGGTGCATATACTATTGTCTCCTGGTGTAACCCAGGCACATATACTACTGTTCTATCCTGGAGTAACCCAGACACATATGCTACTGTTCTCTCCTGGTGTAACGCAGGCACATATACTACTGTTCTCTCCTGGTGTAACTCAGGTACATACACTACTGTTCTCTCCTGGTATAACCCAGGCACATATGATACTGTTCTATCCTGGTGTAACGCAGGCACATATACTACTGTTCTCTCCTGGTGTAACCCAGACACATATGCTACTGTTCTCTCCTGGTGTAACCCAGGCACATATACTACTGCTCTCTCCTGGTGTAACCCAGGCACATATACTACTGTTCTATCCTGGTGTAACCCAGGCGCATATGATACTGTTCTCTCCTGGTGTAACCCAGACACATATGCTACTGTTCTATCCTGGTGTAACTCAGGTGCATATACTATTGTCTCCTGGTGTAACCCAGGCACATATACTACTGTTCTATCCTGGAGTAACCCAGACACATATGCTACTGTTCTCTCCTGGTGTAACGCAGGCACATATACTACTGTTCTATCCTGGTGTAACTCAGGTGCATATACTATTGTCTCCTGGTGTAACCCAGGCACATATACTACTGTTCTATCCTGGAGTAACCCAGACACATATGCTACTGTTCTCTCCTGGTGTAACGCAGGCACATATACTACTGTTCTCTCCTGGTGTAACTCAGGTACATACACTACTGTTCTCTCCTGGTATAACCCAGGCACATATGATACTGTTCTATCCTGGTGTAACCCAGGCACATATACTACTGTTCTCTCCTGGTGTAACCCAGGCACATATACTACTGTTCTCTCCTGGTGTAACCCCGGCGCATATGCTACTGTTCTCTCCTGGTGTAACCCCGGCGCATATGCTACTGTTCTCTCCTGGTGTAACCCAGGCACATATACTACTGTTCTCTCCTGGTGTAACCCCGGCGCATACACTACTGTTCTCTCCTGGTGTAACCCCGGCGCATACACTACTGTTCTCTCCTGGTGTAACCCCGGCGCATACACTACTGTTCTCTCCTGGTGTAATCCAGGCACATATACTACTGTTCTCTCCTGGTGTAACCCAGGCACATATACTACTGTTCTATCCTGGTGTAACCCCGGCGCATACACTACTGTTCTCTCCTGGTGTAACCCCGGCGCATACACTACTGTTCTCTCCTGGTGTAACCCCGGCGCATACACTACTGTTCTCTCCTGGTGTAATCCAGGCACATATACTACTGTTCTCTCCTGGTGTAACCCAGGCACATATACTACTGTTCTATCCTGGTGTAACCCAGGCACATATGATACTGTTCTCTCCTGGTGTAACCCAGACACATACGCTACTGTTCTCTCCTGGTATAACCCAGGCACATACACTACTGTTCTCTCCTGGTGTAACCTAGGCACATATACTACTGTTCTCTCCTGGTGTAACCCAGACACATATACTACTGTTCTCTCCTGGTGTAACCCAGGCACATATACTACTGTTCTCTCCTGGTGTAACCCAGGCACATATACTACTGTTCTCTCCTAGTGTACCCCAGGCACATATACTACTGTTCTCTCCTGGTGTAACCCAGGCACATATACTACTGTTCTCTCCTAGTGTACCCCAGGCACATATACTACTGTTCTCTCCTGGTGTAACCCAGGCACATATACTACTGTTCTCTCCTGGTGTAACCCAGGCACATATACTACTGTTCTCTCCTGGTGTAACCCAGGCACATATACTACTGTTCTCTCCTGGTGTAACCCAGGCACATATACTACTGTTCTCTCCTGGTGTAACCCAGGCACATATACTACTGTTCTCTCCTGGTGTAACCCAGGCACATATACTACTGTACGCTCCTGGTGTAACCCCGGCGCATATGCTACTGTTCTCTCCTGGTGTAACCCCGGCGCATACACTACTGTTCTCTCCTGGTGTAACCCCGGCGCATACACTACTGTTCTCTCCTGGTGTAATCCAGGCACATATACTACTGTTCTCTCCTGGTGTAACCCAGGCACATATACTACTGTTCTATCCTGGTGTAACCCAGGCACATATGATACTGTTCTCTCCTGGTGTAACCCAGACACATACGCTACTGTTCTCTCCTGGTATAACCCAGGCACATACACTACTGTTCTCTCCTGGTGTAACCTAGGCACATATACTACTGTTCTCTCCTGGTGTAACCCAGACACATATACTACTGTTCTCTCCTGGTGTAACCCAGGCACATATACTACTGTTCTCTCCTGGTGTAACCCAGGCACATATACTACTGTTCTCTCCTAGTGTACCCCAGGCACATATACTACTGTTCTCTCCTGGTGTAACCCAGGCACATATACTACTGTTCTCTCCTAGTGTACCCCAGGCACATATACTACTGTTCTCTCCTGGTGTAACCCAGGCACATATACTACTGTTCTCTCCTGGTGTAACCCAGGCACATATACTACTGTTCTCTCCTGGTGTAACCCAGGCACATATACTACTGTTCTCTCCTGGTGTAACCCAGGCACATATACTACTGTTCTCTCCTGGTGTAACCCAGGCACATATACTACTGTTCTCTCCTGGTGTAACCCAGGCACATATACTACTGTACGCTCCTGGTGTAACCCAGGCACATATACTACTGTTCTCTCCTGGTGTAACTCAGGCACATGTACTACTGTTCTCTCCTGGTGTAACCCAGGCACATATACTACTGTTCTCTCCTGGTGTAACCCAGACACATATACTACTGTTCTCTCCTGGTGTAACGCAGGCACATATACTACTGTTCTCTCCTGGTGTAACGCAGGCACATATACTACTGTTCTCTCCTGGTGTAACCCCGGCGCATACACTACTGTTCTCTCCTGGTGTAACCCCGGCGCATATACTACTGTTCTCTCCTGGTGTAACCCAGGCACATATACTACTGTTCTCTCCTGGTGTAACCCAGGCACATATACTACTGTTCTCTCCTGGTGTAACCCAGGCACATATACTACTGTTCTCTCCTAGTGTACCCCAGGCACATATACTACTGTTCTCTCCTGGTGTAACCCAGGCACATATACTACTGTTCTCTCCTAGTGTACCCCAGGCACATATACTACTGTTCTCTCCTGGTGTAACCCAGGCACATATACTACTGTTCTCTCCTGGTGTAACCCAGGCACATATACTACTGTTCTCTCCTGGTGTAACCCAGGCACATATACTACTGTTCTCTCCTGGTGTAACCCAGGCACATATACTACTGTTCTCTCCTCGTGTAACCCAGGCACATATACTACTGTACGCTCCTGGTGTAACCCAGGCACATATACTACTGTTCTCTCCTGGTGTAACTCAGGCACATGTACTACTGTTCTCTCCTGGTGTAACCCAGGCACATATACTACTGTTCTCTCCTGGTGTAACCCAGACACATATACTACTGTTCTCTCCTGGTGTAACGCAGGCACATATACTACTGTTCTCTCCTGGTGTAACGCAGGCACATATACTACTGTTCTCTCCTGGTGTAACCCAGACACATATGCTACTGTTCTCTCCTGGTGTAACCCTGGCACATATACTACTGTTCTCTCCTGGTGTAACGCAGGCACATATACTACTGTTCTCTCCTGGTGTAACCCAGACACATATGCTACTGTTCTCTCCTGGTGTAACCCAGGCACATATACTACTGTTCTATCCTGGTGTAACCCCGGCACATATGCTACTGTTCTCTCCTGGTGTAACCCAGGCACATATACTACTGTTCTATCCTGGTGTAACCCAGGCACATGTACTACTGTTCTCTCCTGGTGTAACCCAGGCACATATACTACTGTTCTCTCCTGGTGTAACCCAGACACATATACTACTGTTCTCTCCTGGTGTAACCCAGGCGCATATACTACTGTTCTCTCCTGGTGTAACCCCGGCACATACACTACTGTTCTCTCCTGGTGTAATCCAGGCACATATACTACTGTTCTCTCCTGGTGTAACCCAGGCACATACACTACTGTTCTATCCTGGTGTAACCCAGGCACATATGATACTGTTCTCTCCTGGTGTAACCCAGACACATATGCTACTGTTCTCTCCTGGTATAACCCAGGCACATACACTACTGTTCTCTCCTGGCGTAACCTAGGCACATATACTACTGTTCTCTCCTGGTGTAACCCAGGCACATATACTACTGTTCTCTCCTGGTGTAACCCAGTCACATATACTACTGTTCTCTCCTGGTGTAACCCAGGCACATACACTACTGTTCTCTCCTGGTGTAACCCAGGCACATACACTACTGTTCTCTCCTGGTGAAACCCAGGCACATACACTACTGTTCTCTCCTGGTGTAACCTAGGCACATATACTACTGTTCTCTCCTGGTGTAACCCAGGCACATATACACATATACTACTGTTCTCTCCTGGTGTAACCCAGCCACATATACTACTGTTATCTCCTGGTGTAACCCAGGCGCATATACTACTGTTCTCTCCTGGTGTAACCCAGACACATATACTACTGTTCTCTCCTGGTGTAACCCAGGCACATACACTACTGTTCTCTCCTGGTGTAACCCAGGCACATATACTACTGTTCTCTCCTGGTGTAACCCAGGCACATATACTACTGTTCTCTCCTGGTGTAACCCAAGCACATACACTACTGTTCTCTCCTGGTGAAACCCAGGCACATACACTACTGTTCTCTCCTGGTGAAACCCAGGCACATACACTACTGTTCTCTCCTGGTGAAACCCGGGCACATACACTACTGTTCTCTCCTGGTGTAACCTAGGCACATATACTACTGTTCTCTCCTGGTGTAACCCAGGCACATATACACATATACTACTGTTCTCTCCTGGTGTAACCCAGCCACATATACTACTGTTATCTCCTGGTGTAACCCAGGCGCATATACTACTGTTCTCTCCTGGTGTAACCCAGACACATATACTACTGTTCTCTCCTGGTGTAACCCAGGCACATACACTACTGTTCTCTCCTGGTGTAACCCAGGCACATATACTACTGTTCTCTCCTGGTGTAACCCAGGCACATATACTACTGTTCTCTCCTGGTGTAACCCAGGCGCATATACTACTGTTCTCTCCTGGTGTAACCCAGGCACATATACTACTGTTCTCTCCTGGTGTAACCCAGACACATATACTACTGTTCTCTCCTGGTGTAACCCAGGCACATACTCTACTGTTCTCTCCTGGTGTAACCTAGGCACATATACTACTGTTCTCTCCTGGTGTAACCCAGGCACATATACTACTGTTCTCTCCTGGTGTAACCCAGGCACATACACTACTGTTCTCTCCTGGTGTAACCTAGGCACATATACTACTGTTCTCTCCTGGTGTAACCCAGGCACATATACTACTGTTCTCTCCTGGTGTAACCCAGACACATATACTACTGTTCTCTCCTGGTGTAACCCAGGCACATACACTACTGTTCTCTCCTGGTGTAATCCAGGCACATATACTACTGTTCTCTCCTGGTGTAACCCAGGCACATATACTACTGTTCTCTCCTGGTGTAACCCAGGCGCATATACTACTGTTCTCTCCTGGTGTAACCCAGGCACATATACTACTGTTCTCTCCTGGTGTAACCCAGGCGCATATACTACTGTTCTCTCCTGGTGTAACCCAGGCACATATACTACTGTTCTCTACTTGTGTAACTCAGGTGCATATACTATTCTCTCCTGGTGTAACCCAGGCACATATACTACTGTTCTATCCTGGAGTAACCCAGACACATATGCTACTGTTCTCTCCTGGTGTAACCCAGGCACATATACTACTGTTCTCTCCTGGTGTAACCCAGACACATGCTACTGTTCTCTCCTGGTGTAACCCAGGCACATATACTACTGTTCTCTCCTGGTGTAACTCAGGTGCATATACTATTGTCTCCTGGTGTAACCCAGGCACATATACTACTGTTCTATCCTGGAGTAACCCAGACACATATGCTACTGTTCTCTCCTGGTGTAACGCAGGCACATATACTACTGTTCTCTCCTGGTGTAACCCAGACACATATGCTACTGTTCTCTCCTGGTGTAACCCAGGCACATATACTACTGCTCTCTCCTGGTGTAACCCAGGCACATATACTACTGTTCTATCCTGGTGTAACCCAGGCACATATACTACTGTTCTCTCCTGGTGTAACCCAGCCACATATACTACTGTTCTCTCCTGGTGTAACCCAGGCGCATATACTACTGTTCTCTCCTGGTGTAACCCAGGCACATATACTACTGTTCTCTCCTGGTGTAACCCAGGCACATACACTACTGTTCTCTCCTGGTGTAACCCAGGCACATAAACTACTGTTCTATCCTGGTGTAACCCAGGCACATACACTACTGTTCTCTCCTGGTGTAACCCCGGCACATACACTACTGTTCTCTCCTGGTGTAATCCAGGCACATATACTACTGTTCTCTCCTGGTGTAACCCAGGCACATATACTACTGTTCTATCCTGGTGTAACCCAGGCACATATGATACTGTTCTCTCCTGGTGTAACCCAGACACATATGCTACTGTTCTATCCTGGTGTAACCCAGGCGCATATACTACTGTTCTCTCCTGGTGTAACCCCGGCACATACACTACTGTTCTCTCCTGGTGTAACCCAGGCACATATACTACTGTTCTCTCCTGGTGTAACCCAGGCACATATACTACTGTTCTCTCCTGGTGTAATCCAGGCACATATACTACTGTTCTCTCCTGGTGTAACCCAGGCACATATACTACTGTTCAGGGCCGTCACTAGGGTGGTGCGACCTGTGATATGGCACAGTGCACTACAGGACAGGGGACGCTGTTTGGGCCTGTCAATTTTCCTGCTTATCATCATTCTCACTTGTAGCTTCCTCTCATTTTATCCCAAGCATCTCATAGCTTCTCCTTTCTCTTCCCTGGCCCTTACTCATGAAGCCATGACCTTTTTTCAGGTCAACCATATTACGTCCTTATTTAAAAAATGCTCTCTCTGGCACAGGGCACCAAAAAGTCGAGCTACAGCTCTGCTACTGTTCTCTCCTGTTGTAACCCACGCACATATGATACTGTTCTCTCCTGGGGGTATATTTAATAATGTGAGAGTTTTATAAATGTAGATGTTGCCTATAGAAACCAATCAGATTCTACTTAACATTTAACTAGCACCTTCAAGAAGATAGTAGCTAGAATCTGATTGGTTGCTATGGGCAATCTCCACTTCTAAAAACTCGCACTTTAGTAAATATACTCCCTAGTGTACCCCAGGCACATACTGTATACTACTGTTTTCTCCAGGAGTAAACATACAGATGTGTCCTCTTACATCCATACCAATCGCGCTACAAAAGTACGCACGCAGCAGCATATGCTACGGTATGCTATGGCGCACACTGCAATCGCACCATGCCATCCTATGGAGTCGTGTGTGCGAACGCAGTGCGCATATCCACTTGCGGGTGCACGCCTCGCGTCATGCGTGGCGCAATTTGCAGCGTACGCAGCAAAGATGTAGCAGGACACATCTGTAGTTCCCAACATTTGGAAGGGGTATACGGGTCCCATTGGGGACGTAGCCATGTGTCACACACCAATAGCCCTTCCCAACGAGCTGCTGGGCTACCCTCAGCCTCCCTCTTAGGTGTGTGGATGCCATGTGCCATGCAAAGCAGAGCAGCGGTGACAGTGAGTTCTCTCCCTTATTACACAGAAGTACACAACTGAGAATATCGGTATCATCATCTTTGAAGAAATATCAGTATAAAGTATGATTATTGCATAATCCTCTGACTAATCATGCTGCGGCCTTGCACCTTTCTCTAGACACTCATCTAAGTTTCTCTTTATAATATATTTATAAATGACCCTAGGGGTGGCCACCATCTCTTATATACATCTTTATTACTGTATAAAGGCTAGATGGGGCCACAAATAATGCAGGAATAAAAGTTCTCCTTACAGACTCAATAAGCTGATGTGCGCAGGTCACTCAGCAAATTACTAACATGGAGGGAGTCCTGTTCATTCATGAGAGTAATCTGCTATAGACACCGATGTCAGAGGGATAATCACAGGAAATAAAGCAGGTGAGCTCGGGATCAGGCAGAGGATAAAGGCACAGCGCAGATTTGTGAACACAGAAACCATCGTTCTTCCTGAGATGATCCAGTGGTATTTAAAACAGCGTAAGTGCATTTCTCACTTAGATGTGCTGGAAGTTTTCCATTTAACCATGAAGGCTTCTACCTGACAAGTAATCTGCGCACCAGCAGAAGGAACCCTGCACGCTTCTGTTCTTAGCATTTTTTGCCCAAACAAGGCAGCAGACTGTACTGTATGTGCCTGAAATCTGCATTTACAATCCCTTACAGGTTATGTTTGATCTACTGCCAAGGGATCGTAGCACCGCCAAGTCATCACCAGGGGCCGGGTAACCCCTTTCCCCTGCTCAGTCACACAAAGCTTATTTTGTAATTAAAGTAGAAGTCGTTAACCTCCCGGCCTTAAAGTGATGCTGCATACAAGAGCTGCCAGCGGCTGGTGACGGGGGTTAGTGACATTCTGCACTCTAGGCTCTAGCATCCAAAATATATACTCCATAGGGATGACAGTGATGAGAATAAGCACCAGAAATCACATTGGAGCTGAATGACATCGCTGCTGCGTCTTTATAACCTGCTGCAGTAGATTAAGCAATAGTCTCTTTGACCAATGGCCCTTTGGCGCGACCTATCAGAACCCAGCTGTACCTATTTCATCATTAATATTTCTTCCCAGCAAGAGGTCTTCAAACTCTGTTTCCAAAACAAACGTCTCCATGGAAACAGATCAACTTTATTACGTATTAGCAAATAATCCTCTTACAAGGTTCTACCACAGAAAACACAAAGTTGCACGGGATGCTTTTAGCAAAGCTCCAGAAGGATTTCGCAGGCACCGATCCGCTGAACAGTGATGGTCCTATATTACGTATGGAGAGAGAGAGAAGATCGTGCCCTCATGAGTAAAACTTAAACCCACGTTTTCCAGGAATACCGGCCCTGATCTAGCTTTTATTTTATTATGGCCGTCCACGTGCTCTGATTTTTACCAGCATCTTTTTCTTAAAAGTTCAGAGAACATTTTGAGTTAATGTAATATCATCATTAAGCTGTGACAGGGGCTGAGCATTCCCCATTTACACGAGAGAATGTCTGGTGTAAACACTAGTGTTCAAAGTGACATCACCTCTAGGCCCGGCACCCACTGGTGTGTCATTAGTGTTTATTTTAAACAGTTTGAGAGGAGGTTTATTACACCTAACCATCAGTTTTTAAATCAGGTTTTTACGGGTGTAAATGAAAAATTCCTGATGCAGCACCAATAGGTACAAGGCCTTAAGAGCTACTGTTTATAGAGATCTGTGGCAGTGTGAATTACTTACAGCGGGGGAGATGTTTCAAAGCTTGGAGAGAGATAAAGTAGATGAAGATAGAGCACCAACCAATCAGCTTCTAAATGTCATTTTTTAAACACAGCCTGTAACATGGCAAGAAGGAGCTGATTGGTTGGTACTTTATGCCTCTCCAAGGTTTGATACATCTTCCCAAGTATCCCAGGGTGCCTGGCCAATTATATAGCAGATAACAGGGAAAGGAGGACCTTGCAACAGCTTTTAAAATTGATGAGATAGCTGAAATGTTCAGCTAACAACTAGATAGGTTAGAAATAAAACTGACTCTACCCAAAGGCAGCAGATAATATTCATTTGCGTAACATTTCATTAACGATTGGAGGATTAATACAGTATGTACAATTTTACAGTTCAGAGACAGTTCCCCTGCGCTGGGCAAAATCAACGAAGGCACACATCCATTAGACGATTAAATTGAGCGATTGAACCATAACGATATCGTTATCGTTCAATGATCGTTTGCAAATCGTTTACAAAATGTCTAAAACGACCAGCGATGCGTGCTCCCGCCGGTCGCTTAGACATCTATCAACGGGTAAACATGCTGGACAACCTGACGATAAGGTCAGGTTCAGCAATATTTGCAGATGACTGACGAGCCTGCACTGAACGACTGCTCGTTCAGTGCAGGCTCATCACAGACTGACAAACGACTGCACGATTACAATGTCCTAATCGCGCAGTCGCTTTCATGTCTTTAAGTGGATTTGTGCTTTTAAGGTTAGTTTTCCTACTAATTAGTTGGAGCACAGAGAGGCAAAATGAGCCCACATGTACATTGGGGTTACATCATTTGTAACAGGGGAACAAAGGGTAGATGGAAGCTCTCATCTGCTGAAACATGGCGCCATGTGGGGAAAGTACAAGATCCCCCGTCCCTCCCCTGTCTCTGCTCTGTCACCCACCTGGCATTGTTTAGCCAAGGTGAAACGGCAGGTGTGTCACCATCTGGCGTGGATGAGGATTGTCCTAAAAAGGCCACCGTAGTGACCTTGTCCCTACTGAGAAGCACGTGTGCATCACGGGTAAACTTATACGGGCTCATGTTTTAGATAGGATATCGCGAGTAGGAGCGGACCACGGAATTTGCAGGTGGTTTAGCTGGATCACCTTTCACAGCTTCCTCCATGTCCTCACTGCACTGTGCATGTGGTTAGGCTGCTATGAATTCCTGCTATACCATTTCCTTTGAGGTAGATGTTAGTAGTAAAAATGAAACAAAAAAAAAAAGAAGTTTATCTTTTAACGAATCACAGGACAGGGTGAAAATGAATATTAAAAGGAAAAATCCACAGCAATGATATTTTTTGAAAGCTCCCGGCTTGTGCACGGGAAGACGGGTCGCACATACCGATGGTTTCCATTGTGTCGCGCTCCTCTATAAGAAGCTGTGCTCGGGGAATATCTATGTGCATCCTCAGGGTCTGCTGCTTGTTCAAGGTGTCTGAAGTCCGGGTATTTTTGCTGGAAACATAAAAAGAGAGCAGACAGTGTGACAGCCTCATATGCGGAACACACAGAAAAGGCTGTTTATCGATGCGGCTTCCTCAAGTGTATATCAGAGTTTTAACGACAGGAAGAAACACCACTTAGGCATCTGCTGGCCTCCCACAGACACTAAAAAAATAAATCACCCACAATAACACAAGGGCTGGGTAAAAAAAATTAAAACTAGATTTTCAGCCGTCCAGCTGCTGCAGAACTACACAACCCAGCAAGCCCTGTCATAGTTTTGCTATTAGGTCATGCTAAAACAGTGGCAGGGAATGCTGGGTTGTCTAGTTCCACAACAGCTGGAGGGCCGCATGTTAAATAACTCTGGACTAGTGTAGTGTAGTCCATGTCACTGTCGCACTCCGGTGGTAATTAAATGATTTCACAAACACAAAGATTAAATCTAATTCTGGCTTCTGTGTCATGGAACTTTAACTGAGTTATATTCTGGTCAATAGATAATTGAGCTGAAAGCTAAGGATTTTCCAATATGGTCTCTGTAGGGGGAAGTCTCTGCTACTCGCTGGAGATTCCTGCCGTTACCCAGTCTCAGTCGGTTACAAGAGGAGAATCAGAACTTCAATTGTTGGGGTTTTAAGGATGCCCAAATCTAGAACTTATTTGCAGACCTGGAAAAAAAAAATAGTATTCCCGATCCTATGTCTTTTATAATTCAACCCAGCAAATAAGTGAATTTACAAATATGCCATTAATATAATTAGTTTGAAATGTCACACACTAAAAAATACAGAGGAGATCTCTGATGAAACGCGTCAGTTAAAGAGACAGGACAATATATGTATACCTTCACCTAGATCTCACTATTGTGGCATATTCTTAAAAACTCCTGGAGAAGATGTAGAAAAATGTTGCTGCAGATAAGGAGGATTTTATTTTGACTTAATCAGACCAAAAATGATAAAGATGGGTGTTCTGCACCTACCAGAGCTAGGATAAGTACTGACCTAATTTAACAACAGGACTTTGTGAGAAATAGGAAGTCTGTTTGGAACTGAATTTGTCCCTAAAGGACTCAGGACCTCATTCAGAGTCGGTCGAAGCTGCCGCACGGTCGTACGCCACCGATGTTCGCTATACTGCGCATGTGTACAGTTTGCAATGCGCGTGCGTAAACTAGCCGCTACGATCAGAAATTTCTCTCTCCTTGAACACAGCCAGGTCGGTAGTTTGAGTGACAGAATGAGGCGTTTGTGGGTGGTAACAGGGGAAGGTGCTTGAAAACAGGGGAGTGGAGATCCGAACGCAGGCGTGCCTCATTATGCGAATGGCGTTTTGTGGGAGTGCATACGGTTTATGGGAGTGCATAATTAACAAAGTAGCGTCATGGCACATGTGACATGGGAGGTTTTTACACTGACATGATCGTAGAGCTTAAGAGAGGGTATGGTCAACCTTAAGCTCTACGACCAGTTTCGATGGTTGCCGATGGTCTCGATTAATCCTTATATGCACGGAGATGACGTGCAATGCGTACGAGAAGGGGGCGTATTTTTTTGTCTTCCAACCGCTCCCTCCCCTTGGTCGGCCAACTACCGTTCCGAACTTAGGGACGCAACTTGCGAGGGAATCATTTGCATATACGGCCCTTTTCGCGCACGATTGTGTGGCCACTTCGACCGACTCTGAATGAGGTCCTCACTTCCTCCGCGGTGCCATATTCCCAGAGATATTCAGGAAGATGGAGCATGCGCACAAGAGAACACTGCGCGGCACAAAAGATGTCACTGGGAAGATGGCGCCACAGAGGAGGAGGGATCTGTTTGCCGGCACAAGATAAGCATACTCTGGGTGCAGGGACCCCCTGGACCCAGAAGCCCATGTGCACGGCACACCTTGGTAAATACGCCTATTGTAATGGGGCACTCTCACTGAGGCTGTTTTCATGTCAAGACCTGGATCTATTGAGAAAACGTGCTCATTTGGGGGGCATATCTTTTGCACCTTGAATAAGGCATATTTAAGTGCATGCTGATGGTGAGCAGCAAACCCAAGCACACGCTGGTGCAGCTGTATCTCCAGATGCGTACTACTCTTCATATAGGCGAATAATATACACTTTTTTCACCCCTTTCCATCTTGAGCAATGTGCGTCCGACTTACAAGACTGCATCAGCTACACTGCTGTTACATATGGCACTGGCCAAGTCACACGAAAGAAACAAAACTATCTAATTTTAGTAAAATTTTTAGGTTTCCTGTAGCACATTATTAGCCTGGCATGTGGTGCCCCTGTATAAATGCTGCTTTCTGGTGATGTACAGCGGCAGGACCATTTTGAAACAAAAATATACAGCGTTTGTCTGTTATTAAAATAATAACTGGCAAAGTGGTGTCAAGACTAAAAGCAGTGTAAGAATAATCACCGTGACACAACTCCTCCAATTATCTTGCTCAATGTTACAGAAGACATCCCCACGGGGGCTGAATCTGAAGGTCACTGATAAATACCATTAGATTATTATTCTCTAGGCCCTTAATCATTCTAAACACAGCTACACATGTACTGAATCTGGTGTATTCCCTCATTTTCTTCTTACACTATAGGAAATATTAAGGAACCCATCAGCCGGTTTGGATACTTAGTTGTGTTCACACTGTATTTAGTGATGCACAGGACTATTTTCCAACTGGAACTCAGGGCCTGATTCAGAGCCGCTCGTTCGCTCCGAGCGATGTTCGCACATCTGCGCATGCGTATGGGTCGTAATGCGCATGCGCCAACCAGTCAGTGCGGTCGGAAATCGAGCGCTCGCAAAATAGCGAGAGCCTGCTAATTTGAGTGACAGGATGAGGCGTTTGTAGGTGGTAACAGGGGAAGGTGCTTGAAAACGGGGAGTGGAGATCCGAACGCAGGCGTGCCAAACGGTCAAAACGGGCGTTTTAAGGTTGTGCATAATTAACAAAGCAGCGTCATCGACCACGTCACTTGGTTGTCTCTTAGCCTGAACTGTTCGCGTGATTGCGGTAGGAAAATCCAACCACAAGCACTGCGAGCAGTTCAGACGCCTTTCGATGTACTCGATTAATCTAATAAATAGTGGAGATGACGTATGATGCGAGCGGCCAGGTGGCATCTTTACAAAATAGCGAGCGCATGTTTCGTTCGCTCGCTCAGACATAGAGGCGTCAACAGACCGCAAAGAGCGAGCGCTCAATTTAAATATCCGGCCCCTTTTTCTGAACGAGCGAGCGCAAATAGCGTCCGGCTCTGAACCTGTCTGTACCTATGATTTAATTTTCCCTTTTGAGAGCCTTTTCTAAATACCATATATAAATGTAGATATATATATATATATAATTGTTTTTCTGTAGCTCCACCCCCAGTAGCTCCACCCCCAGTTCCTGAACCTAGATTGCCTTTGGGAGGGGATGCGGTTAAATTACCGCCTTCCAGAATGCCGGGTGTCAGAATCCTGTCGGCGGAAGGCCGACCAGAACTAAAGATAGGTGTCAAAATGCCAACACCTATCTTTAGCCCCACGGCAAAATCCCGGCGGCGGGCATCCCGAACAAGGTAAGCCAAGTATAGTTAGGTTGCAGCCGTGGGGGGGAGTTTTAGGTATTCCCGGGGGGACTTAGGGCTAGGCACCCCCCCTGGAGGGTTAGGTTTAGGGTGCGGGAAGAGGGGTTTAGGCACCACCTGGAGGACGGGGGGAGGGATGGACAGGAGAGGGTTAGCATACTTTTGAGCCGCTGTCGGGATGTCCTCCCTTCGGGCTTCCGGTGTTGGTATGAGAATCGGCGATTCCCTTTGGGAGATCTGGCTTTCTCAATTGCAATGTGAATTTCATGGGTGAAAGGTGCTTCCTGCTGGGTTAGTCTGGAAGGGCCAACCGAAGTGCCTCTCTGTCAGGGCAGATGGGCAGCTACAGAAACCGGTGGGCACACTGGCACAGAGAAGGTAAGTATAGATTTTTATGGTAAGTGCCCTCAATGCATCATACATTATGAAAACCAATGTGACATCTGTTTAGAAGAAAGCTATAGGCCTATCAATCATTTTTCCGTCTCGCAGTGTTGGAAAACAGAATTTTGTTTATCCTTGGTGAAAACGTAACAAAGGAAAGCGCAAGCACCACCATGACGATTATTAGTAATAACACGGCTCATGTTCACCAGCCCAAGGGCTCGCCGTTCATTAATAATAATAATAATAATAATAATAACCCATGTCTAAATAAACAGGCAGGGGCCATATTATTATTTGTCTACCAATGGTTACTTCCCAAAGGTGATTTCCCTGCATTGCATCCATAATGATTATCTGTGCGTTAAGCTATTATTATATACTATAAGGAACAGAGATCAACACAGCCCAAGAAATATGAGGTGACATCACTGCAAATCACAACAGCAGCCTCTGTGTGAGAAGTGACAACGTCCTCCGAAGCCATACAGAGGCCTTAATACAGACTAACAAGGAGGATAGTACCGGTGCCGGCAAGTGCACGGTGCACCTCCCAGATTATTACATGTCACAGAAACGCATAGAATGGATTGAAATAATTGACAATAGTTACACGAATGAGGTCAAAACTACATGATGCTTTAAGCCTGCCGTATCGCCTGCACTAGCCTCAGGGAAGTGGAATTAATTTAACAAGCCATTTAAAATTTCACAGTGTCTAGCTGCAAGTAAATGTGCACTTGTTACAACATGTTTTATTGAAGGAAACTGGGACAACAAAGAAAGCACATCCAAGGACAGGGTGCAAATAGAAAGCTCTTCTTACCTCATAAGCATTTCGGCCAAACTTTTTGCATCTGAAATAAAAAAAGAAGAAAAAGAAAACTTTAAACACAATAAATTTAAAATACTGGTTATGTCTCATTATAGCAATACTTCCTGATACACATTACACCGATAATAAAATAAAACAACATATAACTAAAACATGTGACATATACTGGGTTACAGCGATATAATTTCTTCTGTAGTCACCTTGTAATGACTATTAAGGACTGTGAACATCCCATGTACTAACAGTGCACCTGAGAAACATCCTGTGACATCATCATTCTTCAGGAAGTGTGCCAGCCTTCACCCCTCTGCCCCTAAATGATCATGTGACCAGGGCCACGATCGGTTCAAGGCCCACATGGGCCTGTGGCTGAAAATGTTCAAGGGCCTATACTGAGAAGGGGAGGAGCTGGGACCACTGCTTTGTGGGTGTGGCCAGAGCCACATGGGTGTGTTCACCTCTACACTATCCGCCTCAATGTCTCCCTATATACATAAATATAGATAAATTGCACCATTTTGTGAGAAAACTATAAAAACTATTTTAATATTTATGATTTATGGCTGACGATGTGGCTAACTGTTCATGGTCATGCAGCCATGATAATGGGCCTATTTTGAAATGGATGTCTGTAGCTGTAGCTCCATCCGCTCTATTGGTAAGACCATTGCTGTCAATCATTGAAGCCTATCACGGATCTCTACATAAACCCGTCCTGCTGGAATGCACTAATATGATCTTCCCGGGACAGCTCCTCCGGTAACTTGCTCTCCTGCCAAAGTCCTTACTTCCGAGTCGCAGATGTCATGTGCGTGACCGCTCAACAGGCTGCGCAAGTGCAACATTTGGTGTATTGTATCCACAAAGCTAAGCTTTGACTAACGTCTTACATTCCTCCAGATCAACAGGGGGACTGCTTTGCCGATCAAAAATGGCGGCAATTTTAGGGGCCGTGGCAGAAATGGGGGAGCCGTAACTGAGGCGAAAACTGCAGTTTTCTGAGGACTTACACAAATATGTGTTGATACATCGCCCCACAATGACAAAGTGTCTCAGGACTCTCAGATCCAGGGCGACCCAGTAGTGTCCCCGGAGTTCATTGCTATTACCTCAAATTCCTATTAGAAAAATATGGGCACAGGGCCTGATGCAGGGATGTACACAGTGCCGATGTTTGCAAATTCCAGCTTATTTTATTTGTGCTGCACGTGCGCCAACATCTTAATGCGTACGCGCCAAGTTTAGTCACCGACGGCGGTTGCGGTGAGGATTTGGACGCAGAGTGAATGACAATTGAGGTGAGGGGGGTCTATCCAGAGTGGGACTGGGACAAGAAGGGCCCACCGGGGGAATGCCGTTCTAGGGGCCCATGCTTAAGGGGAGTGGTCTTCCACCAGTGGGGGTGTGGCCAGCCACCACAGATTAATAGCTCACCATTACACAAATCTTGGTGTAGTTTCTATTGAAGGGAACCAAGCCCTAATGTTGATCAGTGGTCCTGCTCCACCTCGTGACTGACCATCTAGAAGAGTAACAATCTATATTTTGAGGTCTGGAACTTGACACCTAGAGGAGGAGGGTGGGCCCGCAGGCAGTGGGGCCCACCTGGGATTTCTCCTGTACCCCTGTGGGCCAGTCCAACCCTGGGTCTGTCAAACAGGTGCGTTGCGGCTATTTCTGAGCATGTCTGGGTACGCAGTTGCAATGGCTGAGGGGGCTGACTTCTGACGTAGAATTATTTATGAATATAGGGCCTGATTCAGAGCCGGACGCTATTTGCGCTCGCTAGTTCCGAAAAAGGGGCCAGATATTTAAATTGAGTGCTCGCTCTTTGCGGTCTGTTGACGCCTCTATGTCTGAGCGAGCGAACGAAACATGCACTCGCTATTTTGTAAAGACGCCCCCTGGCCGCTCGCATCATACGTCATCTCAGCTATTTATTAGATTAATCGAGTACATCGAAAGGTGTCTGAACTGCTCGCAGTGCTTTTGGTTGGATTTTCCTACCGCAATCATGCGAACAGTTCAGGCTAAGAGACAACCAAGTGACGTGATCGATGACGCTGCTTTGTTAATTATGCACACCCTTAAAACGCCCGTTTTGACCGTTTGGCACGCCTGCGTTCGGATCGCCACTCCCCGTTTTCAAGCACCTTCCCCTGTTACCACCCACAAACGCCTCATCCTGTCACTCAAATTAGCAGGCACTCGCTATTTTGTAAAACACATGATTTCCGACCGCACTGACTGGTTGGCGCATGCGCATTAAGACCCATACGCATGCGCAGATGTGCGAACATCGCTCGGAGCGAACGAGCGGCCGCTTACGAGCGGCTCTGAATCAGGCCCATTGTTCCATAAATTCCAGATCTTTGGTGTTTTTGTTATTGATCGTTTTGAGAATGAATTTACATTTCAGTGCTACTGTGTGTCCATCCCTTCTATCCGGTTATTACTGCCTCTCTCTTCTTTTTCTGTATATTACAGATGTGTCCTCATACGCTACTGCTGCAGTGGAATCAATCAGCCCTACTGCGCCACAAATCAGATTGCGCCGAGCATCTTTTTCGCGACAAAACTACTTATGGAGACTGCACTGATTAATTTGATATGCGATACTTGTATATCTGTGTGTGACGGACTAGGAATCTGTACACGAAGGGGCGCGATGATGTTGCTGCCGCTATTTTCATGCTAAGTTCCATTGTGCTTCACCTGGGTCCTGTGCGGTAAAGTCGCCTCTCGGTACAGACTGACTGGTATTTCTCTGCGCCTGTGGTGCGAATAAGATGCAACTTTAAAGAAAAAGTCTCTACGCTTGGACACAACGAGTAGTATATAGGTCATTTTGGAAAACAAAGAAGGGCGTGATTTAGACCCGCACGCAATGCCGATGATCACATAGTTGAGTGACTATTTGCAATTGCGCATGCCCGGGAATGTCTGAAACCCCCTACGACACATGTGTTACACACGAAGGCGCTGCCGCAATCAATGCAGGCGGTATTAGGTGACAGGTAAGGAATGAGAGTTCCTGGGTGGTGACTAGTAGTGCGCGCAAACACGATTCGCTCAGTGGGCGCAGTATGGGAGTGTCGCAGGCGTGTCATTGAAAGCAACTGCGTTCACAGACGCAGAGCCCCGAGCATAGGAGGCCGTGGTCAGATGGGGAACCTACAGCTGCCATAGTGCTTGTGCAAATTTCGATCGTGTGATCGACAGCGACGCATTAGGATGCACCAATCGGTAGTACAGTGTGCACGGGCGCTAAAACAAGGCATCTCGGTCATTGTATGTACGGCCGCACGGATGTACTCAAGGGAAGGAGTTTGCAGGCCAGTTGATTAAAGTCGCAGACGGGCGACCGCCAATAGACGCTGCTGCATGCACTTTTGCATATGACTCATACTTATGGCGCTGCCGTATTTGTGTTCACGGCATTTTTCGGCTGATTGCACAGAGCCTATGGGTTGCTTACAGGTGATTTCTGTCTTACACTCCATCCAGAGCTCTGCAGCTCTCACGGCAGCGGTGTACATGTGTAATATGGTGTAATACGGCCGAGCAAGGCGACGGTGACTGATTACCATTCTGACTCGCCTGATCCATAAATATGGGAGACACATTTAGCTTCTCACTGACTTGCTGCAGGGCAGCCTTGGTACTTAGCTATACTCTGCATTCTTTATATAGCATTTGTCCCATTTACCTCCTTTCCTCACTTAGCAGAATTTATGCAAACATCTTTAATACCCGTTTCCCTTATTATTATTAGCAGTGTTCTCCCCAGGCTGTTTTTGGCGGGTGCACCACCCAGCACTTTGGGAGCCTGCAAATGGGCTCAGTATCTGGAAGCTGTATAAATAGGACCAGATGCTACAGACTTTGCAGCTTTTTCATAATCAGTCGACTGGGTCTCTAATAAGAAGAGGAGAATTTATATATAAAATGTTAGAACAAGTTTAAATCATTATAAGGTCAGGGTTTAAAACATTTTATTATTGCAAAGGGTCCTCACCCGGCTACTTCTTGATGCCACCTGGCTGAAAAAATTTCTGTGGAGAACACATTATTATTATTATTATTATTGTGACCTGCTCATTCTGAGGTGGCTTCGTGGCTTTTGTACAATGGATGGTTCCCGGAATATTATGAGCACTGTAGTGACATCACAGCATATTGGAAATCAATGATGCACCCATATCACAAAGCTGACTGAGCATGTTATTTTGTGATCTGAACCAATACTCATGGCAATGCTGTCTATCAATTTACAGCAGTGCAGTCACGTCACTGAGGTACTCATGAGGCAGACATTTTGTGATCTGAACCAATACTAATGGCAATGCCGTCTACCAATCTACAGGGGTCCAGTAACGTCACTGAGGTACTCATGAGGCAGACATTTTGTGATCTGAACCAAAACTCATGGCAATGCTGTCTACCAATCTACAGGGGTCCAGTAACGTCACTGAGGTACTCATGAGGCAGACATTTTGTGATCTGAACCAATACTCATGGCAATGCTGTCTACCAATCTACAGGGTCCAGTAACGTCTATTCATCATCATGGGTCCCAAATGGACCACCTGATTTTCAGCAAACTCCGAAAACTGACGCTTGATTTCGGATCCCTGCTCCTTCCTATGGGAAGTAGTTCCAGGGATGCGAAGAGCCTCCTCACTACCTCCCCGGTGGCTGTGCGCATGCGTGACCTCGGGTCACGCATGCGTAGTTGGGCCGACAGGGAGGAGGGAAGTAACAGAAGTAGCTGCGAAACTAAATGAGGGGACAGCTGCTTTTCGGAGCAGCTGTCCCCACACTGGACCAATGATGAATTGCTCCGGAGTCAAGTTTCCCCCACTGCGAGTTGGATACTTAAGTATCCCTCGCAGCGAGACCATTAATTAATCAACGGGGGCCATACGGCTCCGATGATGAATAGGCCCCTGAGATTGCTAAATCTTTCGCAAATTCATTAAATGGATGTTGGTTTAGCTCACAAAATGGCTGCCCCTTTAAAATGTACCTCACACCTACACACTGGTTCCAAGAGAATTGCATTTTCTTGAATATTAGTTCATCCAAAAATATGGCTGCCCAAATGTGCACAGGTGACAGATCTGCTTTAGGCAGGTTTCCTTCAGCAAGAAAAATAAAATACACAGTCTTTATGAGATTGCAGGTGTTCTAAGCAGAACGCTCACATAAGTAAAGCATATGTTTGAAAATTTCCTCTATAGGAAACAAGATCATACATGTGCGTGTTCAGTAAGTGAAGATGCCCTGGAGTGAATTTGACAATGCCCCATAACACCTGGAAGAGTTAGGCTGCTGGTAATGATAAACTTGGCAAGTGAAGTTAGGCCAGCATATCACATGGCTTACTCCTGCCAGACAATACATGGATTGTTTACTGACATAATACAAGCTATTGTTAGGTCATTTAATTCTATGGAAATATTTAGTGGTTTGTCTCTAATTATTTGCCCTGCAGGAAAACAATATCTTCTTTCTAACACATTACATAATGTAGTCATTTTATATGTTTATACTAGTGAGAAATTGTCTTCCTCTCCAGGGGTGGTTAAAGAGAGAAAGGAGCCCATGTGCTGCCTATGTGATGGCCTCCTCCCCTCCTCCCTAGCAGTGCAGTAGACTCTGGCTTGGTGCCACAGTCTACTACACATGCGCAGGACTCCGGGAAAATGGCGCCTGTACCTTTTTCCCAGAGACATCTCTAGTGAGCATGCACAAATCACCGGGAAAATGGCTGCCGCACCATTTTCCTTGTGATTTTTGCTGCTGTGCAGCTCCGGGCCGCGGGCAGACACAGGACTCTGGATAATGCAGAGAGGAAAGTATAACTATACATGGGTGCAGGGTGAAAGGTGTATGCCCCCCTAGACCCAGGAGACTAGTGCACCACACACCCAGCACACATCATAGATACGCCATTGTTGCTCTCATAAAAAATGGCAACCTTCCAGTCCAGCTCCATTGCAGTCCATCTACATTTGCAGCCAGGGCTGTATCTAGGGACTGGCGGCGCCTCCCTCCCTTCCACCCCGTGTCACTCCGGGTTCCCCTGTATCTCTCCAGGCCTCCTCTGTGTCACTCCAGGCCTGAAGATGCACTGCTGCACCCAATAGCTTTTGCTTGGTACTCCCTTCACCCAACACAGAATCCACAATCTCCAGAACATTACCGTTCCCACAATGTGTTAGATGTCAGACACAAGTAGCAATCCAATATGTGAGAGACGTTAATAGGAAATGCAAATAAACATTATGGGTAGTATAAGTCATATACCATTACAATTAGGGAGACCATTTTATTTTTCATTTACAGTATAATCCGTACAGTAAGCTAATCACCAGTAATGTAATCCTTTAATGTTAACTAAGCAGATAGAGCACAAATTACTTCATGTACAAGCATAAAGTTAAATAATTTACATATTTGCTTATTATTTTGCTGCTTATACATTTTAATTTTAAATTATGTCATATTTTCACTTTCTGCTCACTTCGTTAACATTAATGGATTAAATAAATGGTGATTAGCATATGGAAATTATTATAAATGAAAATTTTTTTTACTCCCTAACCTGAATAGTATATGATATAAAGTGGTACAAAAATAGTCTAGTTGAATCGAGTCGAGTCGTGCTTCCAACATCAAATCCTGCTTTGCAACCATTAGATCGCAATGGTTATACTCATGGCCAAAAAGGGGTTGGAGCCTCGCAGCACCACTGTCCACGTCACTGTGGGGGCTGCCCCCAGGCTCCCCCTACACTGAGAATAGATGCATGCACACGGCATCTGTTCTCCTGCTGCTCACCCAGCCATCTGTGCTCCACAGCCAGCCATCGGAAAGCTGCCTCCGATGGCTGGCAACCATCTAAGTCCCGGTATTCGATATAAAAAATTGCATCAAATCAGAAACATTGATGGTTGCTAACCATCGGCTTCCGATATCAGTCCCAAGCCCTGTCATGGTGCTGGTCTGATAACAAGCAGTCACAAAATGAAGGAGGGTACAGATTGGTCCACATACATCTAGCCTCCTGGCATGTTGCGCCATGCCGTGGCGTGACTCAGCAGTGCTGAGCGTCTTTTCGTGCATCTTTTTACCTTCAAATGCGTCTTACTCGCACAACGATGTGAATAGATAGCACAAGCAGCTTCTGCTGATTAAAGTGAAATGCAGCATGCCTATGTTCTGTGTGTGACTACGGGTGTATCTGCATGCGAAGCGCTACGTTACAGTGTTACAGCCACTGACAGTGTAACGTAGCATTTTGCATGCAGATACACCTGCACTCGCTCAGGGAACAGGCATGCTGCATATCATTTTAATTAGCAGAAGCTGTTTGTGCTATCTATTCGCATCATTGTGCGAAGAAGACGCATTTGAAGGTAAAAAGATGCATGAAAATACGCTCTGCGCTACCGAGTCACATTGAGCTCCCACGTTATGTGTTGGCACGACTTGTAGCGCATGGAGGATAGATGTATGTGGGCACATCTGTATGTGCAAATATTAAATTAGAATTAACTACTGTACATGCAGCATAGAGATTTAAATTTAGCAGCCAGGGCCTGGATTCTTTTTATAGCATAACTCCATGAGTGAGAGAACACCTCGGCACATGGGCAAGAGCAGTGGCTCTCAAACTTTTTTTCTGCGGTGACACACTGATTAGTGACATCCACATATGTGACACACTATTATAAGGATAAAAAGATTAATGTAAATGAACCTCATTGTATCCAAGCACACACTCCAAGCAGTTCTTTGTCTAACAAACACACAACACCCCTCTCCACACCCCTCTCTTTAACCATTGTAGTGTACTTATCTTATGACTCCTTTCCTCTTAGTCTCCCGTTCTACTAAGTGTGCGGCTGCCTGCTCCCGGAGTGTGCTATGTGTAGACTCCAAACTTTCATGTAGACTTTCATGCCCTGTTGCCCCTTCCGGGAGGGAGAAGCCAGATCGGCATGACAGGGGGGCATGGTCAGCACAAGGAGTACGGGTATTTGTGGACGGTGCGGGGCCACATGATCGCATCATTTTGGCCCCGCCTCCGCTACACAATGCCTATATTACAGGCATTGTGAAGCAGGGGGCGGGGCCAAAATGACGCGATTAAGAGTGAATCGCGTCACCGGCCCCTCCGCTGCGGGGGGAGGGGTTTCAAAGGTAATTGCATGGGGGACAGGAGGGGTGGGCGGCAGCCGGGAAGATTGCTTGCCATCCTGGAAGGCTGGATGCAGCACCCCAATTTTCGGGAGGCTCCCGACCAAATCGGGAGGGTAGGCAGGTATATGGGAGGGGCTATATTTTACAGTGTAAGAGTGACTTGATGGGAGACAGGTGGAAAGTACCCAGGCACCAGACAACCACAGACATACAAGCTATTAAAAATGCCCAGAGCAGAATACAGAGTGAGGACAGCACAGAGTGTTACCAGCACAGAAGCTAGTCACTGCACAGAAGCTGCATAGGAGCACAGAGTGTTTCCAAAGCAGTATAGCAGCAGTAAAGCTGATTAAAGTACAGAAGCTGCACAGTTATGTCTTTAAGAAGCATAAATACATAAGCTACACCCATATTAGGGTTTATCTTCCAAAAAGGTGCAGAAAATGATACAACCTGGAAGTTTGCTATGGAAATGCACTTAAAGCATGAAAGGCCCCTGTAGTACCAGATGCAGATTCATGTACAAGATTATATAGAAAGAACTATGGGGACCTTAGGGTGTAGAGCAACACCTGTAATCTATAATACAGTACATGGGAAAGAGTAGGCAAAAGACACGTGGATAGCACTGTAAGCAGCTTATCAAGATGGAGGTCTCATTAGGAGAATAAATTTAGGATGTGTTTATAGAACACCAAGTTGAATGAATGCAGCAGTATGGGTGATTATATAGACAAAATGATGTCCATCTTGCAGCAACCAACATCTGTTAGAGTGCAAGTGAATGATGAAAAGAGTGCTACAGCAATGCTGCAAAACTTGATGATCGGTGCAATGAGGAATGGTTCCTGGTTGTGGCTTTGGAGGCAAACACAGCAAATTTAACAACAGACACAGTCAGAGCAAAGTTATTACAGTTTCACGAATGTGTGCCATGTGATTCAAATGCAGAGACCACTGCATTACATACCAGGAGTGAAAAATTCTGAAAATTTTAATTCAAATGTTATCATTGTTACAAGAGGGGTCACAAAGCAACTGAGTGCAGACAAAAGAATGTGAATCCTATGCAAAACAAGAAATGTGACAGTAAAGTCGAGTCAGCTCTGTGTTACAGATAGCCACAGAAAAAATTGTTGGTACATTAAATCAGGTGTATTAAGGCATTTCAGCTGCAATGAGGAATGGTTCCCAAAGTTAACCAACGGTGACCCTATCACCATCAAAGAACCTGGCAATCAAGTCCTTACAGCTAAAGTTGGGAGAATTACAGCTCGCTTAAAAAAATAGGAACAAGAGCAAAAGTCACAGAGATCCAAGATGTGCTTTATGTACCAGACATGGGAACAAATCTCATCGCCATCAGTGTCCTAGAACAGAGAGGTCACAGTGTTCACTTCACTAAAGGAAAGTACATTGTGAGAAACAGAAAAGGGACAGTCCTAGCTATAAGCACAAGATGTTAGCAATTCTATGTCCTTGAGATTCAGCACTATTACGTATTGATGACAACTGAGTCACAGTCCTTGGATATGACAGTGTTTAGAATTTTGTAGAAAATCAAACAGGCTACAGACTCAAGACCCTGAGATCTGATAATGGAGGAGAGTACCTAAACAAAGAGGTGAAATCTTTCATAAGATAGTATGGAATATGCATCAATTGAGCATTGCCTATAGTCCCGAGCAAATTGGGTCAGTGAACAAGCAAACCATCCACTAGTTGAAAGAGCAAATGCATGCTAAAGGACACAGGCCTAGAAAAGCAGTTTTGGGCAGAAGCCGTGTCCACAGTAGTTTATCTCAAGAACCGTTCTAATACAGCTGCCCTAAAGGACAAAACACCTATTGAAGCGTGGCCAAACAGAAAACAGAAAACTTTTGAGAAGTATAGCATATGTTCATATACCATACTAGAAAAGGCAAAAGCTGGATTCAAAGTCACTAAAGTGCATCATGATTGGCTTTTGCCTTGAGAGCAAAGGTAACAGATTGTGGAATCCAAATATCAGAAAGCTTGTTAAGTCACGAGAGGTTATCTTTAAAGAAATAACAAAAATTTAGTAAAATTTGGAAGCTAATATGCAGAGCAAGTATGTGTCAATGGACTTGCCAACAGCTGAAGATACTCTATGTCCGCGTGGAAGTTCAACCACAGAGGAAGTCTTCTGCAGGGGAAAATATTGGCAAGCTACCTGGGAGATACAGATGTGTCCACATACATCTAGCCTCATTGTTTGTTCTAGTTGCGCCATGCCATGGCCTGACCTGGTAGCGCTAAGCGTCTTTTTTGTGCAACTTTTTCCCTTGAAGTGCATGTTATTGCAACATTTTCCCTTCAAATGTGTCTTGTTCGCAAAGCAATGTGGATAGAACGCCCAAGCATTTTTTGCTGATTAAAATGATATGCTACATGCCTATATTTTGTGTGCGATGCGGGTGTATCTGCATGCGAAATGCTATGTTACAGTGTCACAGCCGCTGACACTGTAAAGTAGCATTTCGCATGCAGATATAACAGCAGTCCCAGACAGAATATAGGCATGTAGCATATCATTTTAATCAGCAGAAGCTGCTTGTGCATTTTATTCACACAGCGATGCGATTTAAGACAAACGAAGAGACGCTCGGCGCTATCGATTCACACGGCGCTCATGTGTAATGCGACTTGTAGCAGACAGAGGATAGATGTATGTAGACTCATCTGTATGATGTGGAATTTGCAAACCTTATATTCCGTGAGTATCAAGATATCCAGACGCCAATACTAAAGTCTGATTGGTGTGAATGGAAATCGAAGATAGGCAAAGAGACTTTGCAACATTTAAAAACCACAAGTGTGAAAAACATCAAGAATTCTGACAGTCGAGAGACTGTTGTTAAAGCCCATGCTGTCAGTGACGGAACTTTTGCTAAACTATCGTCCGAGAAGGCCAAGTTGAAGTCGCGGGATATGTTGATGCTTTTTCATGTGTTTAACCCAATTTATTTTACAGGTTGCTACAGAAAAGCTGAAATTAAAGGTTTCTGTAACATGGAGGAGCTTGTAGAAAGGGGAGTTTTGAAAGAGGGGTGCGCTACTGCACAGACTCTAGCCTTTGTGTCCCTCCAGGGAGGCTTCATGCCCTGTTCCAAGATGGCTACCAAGATCACTACTGAGCATATGCAGGGGCCATCTTGTTTTTTACTGTGTAAAGCCACATACACACTAGACGATAAGTTGGGTGATATGAACGATAACGATAGCGTTATCGTTCATTGCGTTCAAAATCGTCCATTATGTATGCAAAACATCGTTAACGATGAGCGCTCCCGCAGATCGTTAACAATGTCTTTCATTGCGGGTAATTGCAGGGCAACCTGACGATATTGTCAAGTTCTGCAAATACGAGGATGACGGAGGGTGCCGTCACTGATCTACTGATATCGTTCAGTGTGTATGCTCAATGTTGTTAATGACACTGAGCCCGGCAATGCAGGGGACACACTTACCGATATCGCTATCAGAGAATATCGTTAATGCTGCATACACACACAACGATTTAGTAAATGAACGATTTTAGGAAACGATTTTCGTTCATTTTTTCAAGGGAAAAATGAACGAAAATCGTTTACTAAAATCGCTCATTTACTAAATGTAATGAACAAGTTTTTTGAACTACAAAAGATTTTTGAATATTCCCTTACTGAAAATCGTTGAGTTGGTCAGTCTGACTGAACTACACACATGAACGCGCATGAACGATAATAGTTCATTGTTTTAACTCAGAAAGTGAACGATTTTTTCAACGATTGAACGTTATCGATAATCGTTGAAAAAATCGTTGTATGCACCTTAAGTGTGTATGCGGCTTAAGAGTGACATGGGGAGAGTCAATTGTCTCCTATTTAGCTCCTATGAGAGACCTGGTTAATTACCTGGTATAAAGCTGTTCCAGCATCCTGCACCACTACATCTGCAAGCAGCATACATTCTCCGTCCGGTGAGCTGTATAAAACCCTGCTCCGCTCACTCACCAGTGTGCATGTATCAGTGAGTACGGCTGTACCAGTTATCAATCAGTAAACAAACACTACAGGTTAAGTAACTGGGCTGCTCGAGTCATCTGCTGGTGTGTGCCTACAAAAATCTGCAAAATCAACAAATGCACACACATAATTTCCAGCAGCGGCTCATTCTCCATGACAGACGGTCATGATGCCAAGACGTCTGCAGTACTACAGTTGCCTGTTCCCGACTCCTCTTGTGACAGACATCATAACGCTGAGATGCCTACACTGCTGCAGCCGTCTTCTCCTAGCTCCACTCTAGCGCTGCAGGAGCCAGGGGGCGGCTGCTTTAAGGCCCTGCGGAGTAGTCTGCCCCACCTGACAGCCGGAGATTTTCTAGTGCCAATTTTCGGCTCCTTACAAGTGTAGCTACTCACGGCAGGAGCCCGAGCAGTATCCAGTGAAGCGACTAAGCACGCTCTCCTCCCTTTGATCTGCTGATTGGCTGGAATATTTTTTTGGTCACCCTGCTGTCACACCAGGGACTAACGCTCAACATAATAAATTGTCATAACACACAGTGTCAGAAGCACTGGGCTAGAGATCATTATGGGTAGTTCTCCACGCTCCTGCATTGTTGTATTCAAGAGATATTGCTTGCATAGGATTAGGGGTAGGATTTAGAATGGGTTTAGTTGGATGGTTCTATAACTACTATTAAATACATTTAGGGCTGGCAAAAGCCACATTCAAACATTGAGCACCAAAATAAGTCACAAAATAATCAACGTATAAGTAGAGGAGTAGCGTGGAGATATGGCGCCTGGAGAAAGTGCATCTCATAGCGCCCCTCCCCCCCTGTACTGAACTGTGCCATTGGGGTATGGCCAGCCTGCGGTGACATGCCGAAGTGAAGAGAAAAACAGCAAACAGTGGCAGTGTCACGCTGGGCGTTGAGGTCCCACTGGTGGAATAGAATGCTTCGGTGATGCACTATCTGACATTAACGGGTAGCTCCAAGTTGGCACTGCTTTATTTATGTAGGATCTGACTTTTATCTCATTTGAATCATTGTTATCAGTCAATAGAGGAGATTGTATTATATATTCTGATAATTGAACTTAAATTGACAGAATACATGTGCTAGAGTGCACAGCTTATTACTGCAATTACTGCCCCAAGCAGCTATCACTGGAGTGGGAACACCTAGCTCCCTTCTCAGCTATGCTTCTACATTACAAATATACATTGCACCTACGGTGTCTATTAATGTGAGTACTACTAATCATGTCATGTTCTGTCTACCACCATTATTATTATTATTCCAGGTCACCTAATCATTTTTAAAAGACCTTTAAAATGACACTGTGTGGTCATGCCTGGGAACACCTCATTACTTTAAACAGCAAAGCAGTGACTTTTTTTAAACTCATACCTTATATATGAAGTTTAGGACTTTACCGCAGATGTGTCACTTTTAAGTCCATTGAAGCACAGAATGAGGAGAGAAGGAGGGAGGGGATCAACGAGGAGAGGGGGAGAGGAAAGTGATGATCAGAGAGGGGAGGTGACAGAGGCCAATAAGTAAAGGAGAGGGGAGGGGTGGTGACAGAAGCCAATAAGAAAAGGAGAGGGGAGGGGAGGTGACAGAAGACAATAAGAAAAGGAGAGGGGAGGGGTGGTGACAGAAGCCAATAAGAAAAGGAGAGGGGAGGGGAGGTGACAGAAGACAATAAGAAAAGGAGAGGGGGGGGGTGGTGACAGAAGCCAATAAGAAAAGGAGAGGGGAGGGGAGGTGACAGAAGACAATAAGAAAAGGAGAGGGGGGGGGTGGTGACAGAAGCCAATAAGAAAAGGAGAGGGGAGGGGAGGTGACAGAAGACAATAAGAAAAGGAGAGGGGAGGGGAGGTGACAGAAGACAATAAGAAAAGGAGAGGGGGGGGGTGGTGACAGAAGACAATAAGAAAAGGAGAGGGGAGGGGTGGTGACAGAAGCCAATAAGAAAAGGAGAGGGGAGGGGAGGTGACAGAAGACAATAAGAAAAGGAGAGGGGAGGGGAGGTGACAGAAGACAATAAGAAAAGGAGAGGGGGGGGGTGGTGACAGAAGACAATAAGAAAAGGAGAGGGGGGGGGTGGTGACAGAAGCCAATAAGAAAAGGAGAGGGGAGGGGAGGTGACAGAAGACAATAAGAAAAGGAGAGGGGAGGGGAGGTGACAGAAGACAATAAGAAAAGGAGAGGGGGGGGGTGGTGACAGAAGACAATAAGAAAAGGAGAGGGGGGGGGTGGTGACAGAAGCCAATAAGAAAAGGAGAGGGGAGGGGAGGTGACAGAAGACAATAAGAAAAGGAGAGGGGGGGGGTGGTGACAGAAGACAATAAGAAAAGGAGAGGGGAGGGGTGGTGACAGAAGCCAATAAGAAAAGGAGAGGGGGGGGGTGGTGACAGAAGACAATAAGAAAAGGAGAGGGGGGGGGTGGTGACAGAAGACAATAAGAAAAGGAGAGGGGGGGGGTGGTGACAGAAGCCAATAAGAAAAGGAGAGGGGAGGGGAGGTGACAGAAGCCAATAAGAAAAGGAGAGGGGGGGGGTGGTGACAGAAGCCAATAAGAAAAGGAGAGGGGAGGGGAGGTGACAGAAGACAATAAGAAAAGGAGAGGGGGGGGGTGGTGACAGAAGCCAATAAGAAAAGGAGAGGGGAGGGGAGGTGACAGAAGACAATAAGAAAAGGAGAGGGGAGGGGAGGTGACAGAAGACAATAAGAAAAGGAGAGGGGGGGGGTGGTGACAGAAGACAATAAGAAAAGGAGAGGGGAGGGGTGGTGACAGAAGCCAATAAGAAAAGGAGAGGGGAGGGGAGGTGACAGAAGACAATAAGAAAAGGAGAGGGGAGGGGAGGTGACAGAAGACAATAAGAAAAGGAGAGGGGGGGGGTGGTGACAGAAGACAATAAGAAAAGGAGAGGGGGGGGGTGGTGACAGAAGACAATAAGAAAAGGAGAGGGGGGGGGTGGTGACAGAAGCCAATAAGAAAAGGAGAGGGGAGGGGAGGTGACAGAAGACAATAAGAAAAGGAGAGGGGGGGGGTGGTGACAGAAGCCAATAAGAAAAGGAGAGGGGAGGGGAGGTGACAGAAGACAATAAGAAAAGGAGAGGGGAGGGGAGGTGACAGAAGACAATAAGAAAAGGAGAGGGGAGGGGAGGTGACAGAAGACAATAAGAAAAGGAGAGGGGGGGGGTGGTGACAGAAGCCAATAAGAAAAGGAGAGGGGAGGGGAGGTGACAGAAGACAATAAGAAAAGGAGAGGGGAGGGGAGGTGACAGAAGACAATAAGAAAAGGAGAGGGGGGGGGTGGTGACAGAAGACAATAAGAAAAGGAGAGGGGGGGGGTGGTGACAGAAGACAATAAGAAAAGGAGAGGGGGGGGGTGGTGACAGAAGCCAATAAGAAAAGGAGAGGGGAGGGGAGGTGACAGAAGACAATAAGAAAAGGAGAGGGGAGGGGAGGTGACAGAAGACAATAAGAAAAGGAGAGGGGAGGGGAGGTGACAGAAGACAATAAGAAAAGGAGAGGGGGGGGGGTGGTGACAGAAGCCAATAAGAAAAGGAGAGGGGAGGGGAGGTGACAGAAGACAATAAGAAAAGGAGAGGGGGGGGTGGTGACAGAAGACAATAAGAAAAGGAGAGGGGAGGGGTGGTGACAGAAGCCAATAAGAAAAGGAGAGGGGGGGGGTGGTGACAGAAGACAATAAGAAAAGGAGAGGGGGGGGGTGGTGACAGAAGACAATAAGAAAAGGAGAGGGGGGGGGTGGTGACAGAAGCCAATAAGAAAAGGAGAGGGGAGGGGAGGTGACAGAAGACAATAAGAAAAGGAGAGGGGGGGGGTGGTGACAGAAGCCAATAAGAAAAGGAGAGGGGAGGGGAGGTGACAGAAGACAATAAGAAAAGGAGAGGGGAGGGGAGGTGACAGAAGACAATAAGAAAAGGAGAGGGGAGGGGAGGTGACAGAAGACAATAAGAAAAGGAGAGGGGGGGGGTGGTGACAGAAGCCAATAAGAAAAGGAGAGGGGAGGGGAGGTGACAGAAGACAATAAGAAAAGGAGAGGGGAGGGGAGGTGACAGAAGACAATAAGAAAAGGAGAGGGGGGGGGTGGTGACAGAAGACAATAAGAAAAGGAGAGGGGGGGGGTGGTGACAGAAGACAATAAGAAAAGGAGAGGGGGGGGTGGTGACAGAAGCCAATAAGAAAAGGAGAGGGGAGGGGAGGTGACAGAAGACAATAAGAAAAGGAGAGGGGAGGGGAGGTGACAGAAGACAATAAGAAAAGGAGAGGGGAGGGGAGGTGACAGAAGACAATAAGAAAAGGAGAGGGGGGGGGTGGTGACAGAAGCCAATAAGAAAAGGAGAGGGGAGGGGAGGTGACAGAAGACAATAAGAAAAGGAGAGGGGGGGGGTGGTGACAGAAGCCAATAAGAAAAGGAGAGGGGAGGGGAGGTGACAGAAGACAATAAGAAAAGGAGAGGGGGGGGGTGGTGACAGAAGACAATAAGAAAAGGAGAGGGGAGGGGTGGTGACAGAAGCCAATAAGAAAAGGAGAGGGGGGGGGTGGTGACAGAAGACAATAAGAAAAGGAGAGGGGGGGGTGGTGACAGAAGACAATAAGAAAAGGAGAGGGGGGGGGTGGTGACAGAAGCCAATAAGAAAAGGAGAGGGGAGGGGAGGTGACAGAAGACAATAAGAAAAGGAGAGGGGGGGGGTGGTGACAGAAGCCAATAAGAAAAGGAGAGGGGAGGGGAGGTGACAGAAGACAATAAGAAAAGGAGAGGGGAGGGGAGGTGACAGAAGACAATAAGAAAAGGAGAGGGGAGGGGAGGTGACAGAAGACAATAAGAAAAGGAGAGGGGGGGGGTGGTGACAGAAGCCAATAAGAAAAGGAGAGGGGAGGGGAGGTGACAGAAGACAATAAGAAAAGGAGAGGGGAGGGGAGGTGACAGAAGACAATAAGAAAAGGAGAGGGGGGGGGTGGTGACAGAAGACAATAAGAAAAGGAGAGGGGGGGGGTGGTGACAGAAGACAATAAGAAAAGGAGAGGGGGGGGGTGGTGACAGAAGCCAATAAGAAAAGGAGAGGGGAGGGGAGGTGACAGAAGACAATAAGAAAAGGAGAGGGGAGGGGAGGTGACAGAAGACAATAAGAAAAGGAGAGGGGAGGGGAGGTGACAGAAGACAATAAGAAAAGGAGAGGGGGGGGGTGGTGACAGAAGCCAATAAGAAAAGGAGAGGGGAGGGGAGGTGACAGAAGACAATAAGAAAAGGAGAGGGGGGGGGTGGTGACAGAAGCCAATAAGAAAAGGAGAGGGGAGGGGAGGTGACAGAAGACAATAAGAAAAGGAGAGGGGAGGGGAGGTGACAGAAGACAATAAGAAAAGGAGAGGGGAGGGGAGGTGACAGAAGACAATAAGAAAAGGAGAGGGGGGGGGTGGTGACAGAAGCCAATAAGAAAAGGAGAGGGGAGGGGAGGTGACAGAAGACAATAAGAAAAGGAGAGGGGAGGGGAGGTGACAGAAGACAATAAGAAAAGGAGAGGGGGGGGGTGGTGACAGAAGACAATAAGAAAAGGAGAGGGGGGGGGTGGTGACAGAAGACAATAAGAAAAGGAGAGGGGGGGGGTGGTGACAGAAGCCAATAAGAAAAGGAGAGGGGAGGGGAGGTGACAGAAGACAATAAGAAA